>QEPC01001556.1:674442-688177 GCA_003113815.1 Sphenodon punctatus
TCCCTGCTACATTTGGCCTTCCAGTGACCTGACAGAAGACCATGTTTTAGCCACCCGAACACAACCGAACGCGATTCGAATTGAACAAACTGTTCGGCCATTTCGTAGTTCGGTGTTCGGTTCCGTTCGGTGTGTTCGCCATTTCGGTGTTCGGTCCGTTCGGTGCATTCGTGTTCGTGTTCGTGGTCGGTTGTCCAAACAGGCCGAGTTCGGGCCGAACATCGAACTACCAAACCGTGTTCGCCCATCCCTACTACAAGCTGCCTAGGTGGGGCTTGCCCAGCAGCAGCCTTCTCAGGTGCTAGGGGAAAGGGAGGAGGTACACACGGCGATTGTCCCAGCGTCAGTGGCAGCTGGGCACATGGGGGCAAGTGTGGGTTTGCTGGCGGGAGTGCCTGCTGGGCAGCCTGCCCTTGTTGCATCACAGGTGGGGCAGAATGGACTGGGGCTGTTGGGGATGCAACAGGACCCAAATAGGTTAATATGGGTAGATAATGTTTGACATCCGCAGGTGACAGCAGCTTCAACGGGCCAGGTGGAGGTGTCGTCGGCGGGGCAGAGTCAGGCTGCAGGGGGTCTGTGTGTTCCCGTTCAGCCTCAGGCAAGGACCAGTGGTGCCCCAGCGAATACAAATATGGGTGCGCTGGAGCAGGAGGTCTCGCCCCTGCAATGAGGGTATGCCAGGGTTTCGGCACCCATCAGGGTACATCTGATCCAGGCAACAAGGGGAAAAATTTGGAAAGGGGACTACATAGATTTGTTTGCGCTCTTCTTTTGTGACCCTTTTCCGGATCCCAATGTAAAGCTGGAGCCGAGGGAGTACAAGAGAGCGAAGCGAAGAAAGGTAGATAGGAACTGGGCTAATTGGGAGTCTGCGTTTATAGTTTATGCGGACATGATAATGCAGACATTTTCAGAGTGGGCTGTACAGCTCTGGAAGTACCTCGACATAGTAAGGAGGGCCTATCTGACAAAAGAATGCTTCGGGTGGCTGAGGTATGATGAAGCCCTCAGACAGAATGCGGCTATCTCTCCAGGGATTAGATGGGATGTAAAGAATCATGATCTATGGCTGGAATCTATCCAGAAAAAGGATGTGGCTAGGGCAGATAGTGGCCATGTCATAGTGAAAGTGGGTGGGCAGCCGATGGAGGTGTCAAGGGGGAAGGTGGTGAAGAAGGGAGGTCAGTCACTGGTGTGCTGGGACTTCAATGAAGGGTCCCGGTGTTTCCATGCCAGTTGCTGGTTTCACCACTCCTGCCTTCAGTGTAATGGCCCTTACCAACTGCCCCAGGAGGAGGAATGGGGGGCAGAGAGGTAGGTGGCCCTTCCAAGCGGGGGGGCATGGGGGTGGTGCCAGACAGGCAGCTACAAGTAAGGGACCCAACACCAGTTAAGTGGTGGGTCCTGCGAGAATTGCTTATAGATTATCCCCAAGTTGAGGTTGCATGTTATGTGATAGATGGTTTTTTTAGGTTTGGTTTTGCAAGTCCGTTTGAGGGAGTTAGGGAGCATATGTTGGCTAACAATTTAAAATCAGTGGTGGGTTTGGAGGAGATTGTTGAGCAAAAAATAAGGAAAGAAGTCGGGGAAGGCAGAGTTGCTGGTCCATTCGAGCACCTGCCTATGGCTAACCTTAGAGTCTCGCTGCTCGGTATCGTTCCCAAGAAGGCCCCGGGGAAATACAGACTGATCCATCATTTGTCGTATCCCAGGGGGCTTTCGGTGAATGATGCGATCCTGCACGAGTTGTGTTCGATGCATTACGCCTCGTTCGATGATGCCGTGGAACTTGTGCAGGCATGTGGCGTTGGGGCGCTCATGGCAAAGAGCGACATTAAGTCGGCTTTACGACTTTTGCCGGTTCTCCCTAAGGACTTTGAACTGCTGGGATTTGCCTTTAAGGGGCAGTTCTATTATCACAAGGCCATGCCTATGGGATGTTCCATCTCATGTGCGGCCTTTGAAAAGTTTAGCCCCACGCTCGAATGGATTGTGCGGCAGAGGGCAAAGGCGGGTTATGTGTCACATTATCTTGATGACTATTTGTTCATCAGTCGTGCGGGGTCCTCGGTGTGCAGGGACCTGTTGAACTTGTTTCGGGAGGTTGCGAGTTGCATAGGTGTCCCATTGGCGGAGGAAAAAACCGAGGGCCCGGCAACCGTTATAACTTATTTGGGGATTGAGTTGGATTCAGTGAAGGAGGAGTCACGTTTGCCTGTGGTAAAGTTGGGGGAGTTATTTAAAGAGATAAGGGCCTGTTTGGCATCCAGTAAGGTGACGTTGTGAGTCCTCCAATCGTTACTGGGTAAGCTGAATTTTGCGTGCCGGGTGGTTGCACCAGGGTGGGATTTTCTGTCCCAGTTATATGCCAGAACCGCAAAGGTGCTTTTGCCACACCACTATATTAGGGTCATGAATGAGATGTGAGAGGACTTGGATATATGGTTGGAATTCTTGCAGTGTCATAATGGGGTTAGTTTGTGGCAAAGTCTGTATAAAATGGAAGCGGAGTTGCAAGTGAACTCGGATGCAGCTGGGGCGGCTGGACTTGGAATTTATTTTCAGGGGCATTGGTGTTCCGAGAGGTGGCCGATGCAATGGCGAGAGTCCGGGATTTTGAGGGACCTGACCTTTTTGGAATTGTTTCCTTTAGTGGTGGCAGTGTACTTGTGGGTACGCCATTTTGAGAACAGAACGGTGTTATTTTGGTGCGATAATATGGCTGTTGTCCATGTGGTCAATTCCCTTTCTTCAAAATCTGAAAGGGTGATGCGACTCATCAGGGTATTTGTGCACTGGTGCCTGAAATTCCTAGGTGGGGCTTGCCCAGCAGCAGCCTTCTCAGGTGCTAGGGGAAAGGGAGGAGGTACACACGGCGATTGTCCCAGCGTCAGTGGCAGCTGGGCACATGGGGGCAAGTGTGGGTTTGCTGGCGGGAGTGCCTGCTGGGCAGCCTGCCCTTGTTGCATCACAGGTGGGGCAGAATGGACTGGGGCTGTTGGGGATGCAACAGGACCCAAATAGGTTAATATGGGTAGATAATGTTTGACATCCGCAGGTGACAGCAGCTTCAACGGGCCAGGTGGAGGTGTCGTCGGCGGGGCAGAGTCAGGCTGCAGGGGGTCTGTGTGTTCCCGTTCAGCCTCAGGCAAGGACCAGTGGTGCCCCAGCGAATACAAATATGGGTGCGCTGGAGCAGGAGGTCTCGCCCCTGCAATGAGGGTATGCCAGGGTTTCGGCACCCATCAGGGTACATCTGATCCAGGCAACAAGGGGAAAAATTTGGAAAGGGGACTACATAGATTTGTTTGCGCTCTTCTTTTGTGACCCTTTTCCGGATCCCAATGTAAAGCTGGAGCCGAGGGAGTACAAGAGAGCGAAGCGAAGAAAGGTAGATAGGAACTGGGCTAATTGGGAGTCTGCGTTTATAGTTTATGCGGACATGATAATGCAGACATTTTCAGAGTGGGCTGTACAGCTCTGGAAGTACCTCGACATAGTAAGGAGGGCCTATCTGACAAAAGAATGCTTCGGGTGGCTGAGGTATGATGAAGCCCTCAGACAGAATGCGGCTATCTCTCCAGGGATTAGATGGGATGTAAAGAATCATGATCTATGGCTGGAATCTATCCAGAAAAAGGATGTGGCTAGGGCAGATAGTGGCCATGTCATAGTGAAAGGGGGTGGGCAGCCGATGGAGGTGTCAAGGGGGAAGGTGGTGAAGAAGGGAGGTCAGTCACTGGTGTGCTGGGACTTCAATGAAGGGTCCCGGTGTTTCCATGCCAGTTGCTGGTTTCACCACTCCTGCCTTCAGTGTAATGGCCCTTACCAACTGCCCCAGGAGGAGGAATGGGGGGCAGAGAGGTAGGTGGCCCTTCCAAGCGGGGGGGCATGGGGGTGGTGCCAGACAGGCAGCTACAAGTAAGGGACCCAACACCAGTTAAGTGGTGGGTCCTGCGAGAATTGCTTATAGATTATCCCCAAGTTGAGGTTGCATGTTATGTGATAGATGGTTTTTTTAGGTTTGGTTTTGCAAGTCCGTTTGAGGGAGTTAGGGAGCATATGTTGGCTAACAATTTAAAATCAGTGGTGGGTTTGGAGGAGATTGTTGAGCAAAAAATAAGGAAAGAAGTCGGGGAAGGCAGAGTTGCTGGTCCATTCGAGCACCTGCCTATGGCTAACCTTAGAGTCTCGCTGCTCGGTATCGTTCCCAAGAAGGCCCCGGGGAAATACAGACTGATCCATCATTTGTCGTATCCCAGGGGGCTTTCGGTGAATGATGCGATCCTGCACGAGTTGTGTTCGATGCATTACGCCTCGTTCGATGATGCCGTGGAACTTGTGCAGGCATGTGGCGTTGGGGCGCTCATGGCAAAGAGCGACATTAAGTCGGCTTTACGACTTTTGCCGGTTCTCCCTAAGGACTTTGAACTGCTGGGATTTGCCTTTAAGGGGCAGTTCTATTATCACAAGGCCATGCCTATGGGATGTTCCATCTCATGTGCGGCCTTTGAAAAGTTTAGCCCCACGCTCGAATGGATTGTGCGGCAGAGGGCAAAGGCGGGTTATGTGTCACATTATCTTGATGACTATTTGTTCATCAGTCGTGCGGGGTCCTCGGTGTGCAGGGACCTGTTGAACTTGTTTCGGGAGGTTGCGAGTTGCATAGGTGTCCCATTGGCGGAGGAAAAAACCGAGGGCCCGGCAACCGTTATAACTTATTTGGGGATTGAGTTGGATTCAGTGAAGGAGGAGTCACGTTTGCCTGTGGTAAAGTTGGGGGAGTTATTTAAAGAGATAAGGGCCTGTTTGGCATCCAGTAAGGTGACGTTGTGAGTCCTCCAATCGTTACTGGGTAAGCTGAATTTTGCGTGCCGGGTGGTTGCACCAGGGTGGGATTTTCTGTCCCAGTTATATGCCAGAACCGCAAAGGTGCTTTTGCCACACCACTATATTAGGGTCATGAATGAGATGTGAGAGGACTTGGATATATGGTTGGAATTCTTGCAGTGTCATAATGGGGTTAGTTTGTGGCAAAGTCTGTATAAAATGGAAGCGGAGTTGCAAGTGAACTCGGATGCAGCTGGGGCGGCTGGACTTGGAATTTATTTTCAGGGGCATTGGTGTTCCGAGAGGTGGCCGATGCAATGGCGAGAGTCCGGGATTTTGAGGGACCTGACCTTTTTGGAATTGTTTCCTTTAGTGGTGGCAGTGTACTTGTGGGTACGCCATTTTGAGAACAGAACGGTGTTATTTTGGTGCGATAATATGGCTGTTGTCCATGTGGTCAATTCCCTTTCTTCAAAATCTGAAAGGGTGATGCGACTCATCAGGGTATTTGTGCACTGGTGCCTGAAATTTAACGTTTTGTTTTGCACTAGGCACGTTCCTGGTGTGGAGAATGAACTCACTGACGCCCTCTCTCATTTTCAGATGCAGTGTTTTGGGGAGCTTGCCCCCTTTGCGAGGAAGGAGCAGGACTTTGTGCCGACAGAGCTATGGAGCCTTGGATGTTAGAGCTAATGGATACCGTGAAAGTCTCGGTAGCACCAGCTACTTGGTTGGCTTATGAGAGGGCTGTATGCGAGTTTTGTACATTTGCAAGGGAAAAGGGATGGACGGTTTTGTTCCCCGTTCACCTTCCGCAGTTGGTGCAGTTTCGGTTGGAGTTGCGTAAAAGAGGCTTGGCGGCTGGTACTATTGCAGGTAAATGGTCGGCATTGGCATTTATGGCAAAAATGGTGGGTGTGCAGGACGTGGGGTATGCTCCAGTCCTCAAAGCAATGGTATCTTCCTGGAAGAGGCAGGGGCGGGTTCGGAGCGACAGCAGGGTCCCCCTGTCTCCCAAAACTTTGGCTGATATAGTGGTCAAACTTGGCGAGATCTGTGTCGACCCGGGAGAGGTGTTGTTGTTTAGGGCAGCGTTTGTGTTGGCCTTTTTTTGCTGCTCTCAGGATTAGTGAGTTGGTCGTAAGTTCCAGATTCGACCGGGCAAAGATAGAACTTCAACTCGATGACATGACGGTGCACGGCGAGGGGCTCATAGTGCGTATCCGTGTCTCTAAGACCGACCAGTTAGGTCGGGGTTCGTCTGTTTCCCTTGCCAGGTCGGTAACGCCTGTGATTTATCCGGTGGTGTGCATGGAAGACTACCTAGGGTCAAGGCCGGCAGGGCAAGGGACATTGTTTGTACATCAGTCGGGTAGCCCTTTAACACGGTACCAATATCTGGTGGTGTTGAAGTGTTGTTTATTTTCCTTGGGTTTGTCCGGAGTTGTATTCAGGTCACATTCCTTTAGGATTGGGCCGGCTTCGGCAGCTGCAGCTGCCGGTTTTGATGCACCAGAGATTAAGAGGTTAGGTAGGTGGCGATCCGGAGTTTTTTGCACGTACGTTCGCCCCTTTCCAGTGCTATAACATGGGAAGGGGATGTATAATTGATGGGGTCTTGTATTTGTTTTCTTTTTGGGGGTCCGTTCCCTGCACAGCAAAAAGTCGTTTGGATCGTGGGCCACAGTTTTGTTCAGTGGGCCGTGAAATGAGTGCGGGTGTCCAGTTGGGGGACACAGTTAGGTATGGCCCCGAGGGCATCAGTTTTTTGGAGGGGGCGGAGGGGAATGTTGTGGCCCCAACTCTTGCCATTGATTTTGAGCTTGCGGGATGAACCCCCTCCAGATCTGTTGTTACTGCATCTGGGGGAGAATGATTTCACAAGGGGGTTGGGATTGGATCTGTCGATAATGATTTGGCAGGACTGGGTGAGGTTACGAGAGCTTTTCCCTCGGTCCACCCTAGTCTTTACGGAACTGTTACAAAGGATCAGGTGGCCTAGGGCATCTGACCCTCGAGTGGTGAATAGAGCAAGAAAAAGGGTCAATAGGTTAAAAAGTGTATACAGTCAGTAGGTTTTTTTTGGCTCAGGCACCCCCAGATCGAATGGACCAAGCTGGAGATGTATTGGCTGGATGGGATTCATTTATCAGAGATGGGGTTGGAAATCTATATTGGAAACATAAAAAGCTTGATCCGAGCATTATTATAATCAGGCCAGCTGTTAGAGGTAGGATGAGTTGGCGGGGGTGTTCGAGCAAGTGAAGCTGCTGAACTTGTGGCGGTGTTCAGTACCATATGGTAAAGGAGAGGGTGAGTTTCACCCTAGAGAGGCACGTTTGGGGAGGATTGGTTCATCCTCCAAGGTGAAATAGGGAATCATTTTAGGGGAGTGGCACCCCAGATGACCCCCAAAAGGAAGGCAAGGCGTGGGGTGCGTATGGGTAGGATCTAAGCGGTCCCGAAGTATGCACCTGCGTCTGTCCTTTTGGGTAATGGATCAAGGTGGTCCAGTGGAAAAGGAGGGATTGGACTGGTATCTCCAATCCAGGAGGTTAGACTGATGGTACTAAACGCGGGGAGTGAGAGGTTGGGCTGATAGCACAGAGGGTTTTACAACAGGCAGGTTCTTTAACTTTCTCACTCCCCTTGTTATTACTCACCCTACCTAGATCGGCCTACATTCAACCAACAGTTAATTGGCATTCTAATTGGCATTCTAATGAAATCTGGGTCAATTGGATAAAGGAGGCAATTGACAATGGGGCGATAAAATTTGATCAGGTTAATTGGCATCTAATTCTATCTACCGCTTTTTATGATTGGATAATTTGGTTAAGTGGTTCTAATTGGGATTTGTTCTTCTTGACAGGTTATTGAAGGGTGATTGGTTTTTAATAAAATAGCTGCGGCCATTTTACCCAAGCAACTTGTGTCTGTGTCTTATTCCTAGTGCAGGGACAATCCCCCCGCTAGGCGCCTTGTGCGCTGTGGGGGACTTTGTGCCCGCCCCGCTCGGGGAAGAAGGCACAGGGTCCCTGGAAGAGTTCCCGCCAAGCAGGAGTTGGGCAGCAAATTGCTGGCTGTGCAAGCGGCGATCTGTGTGATCGCCATTTGCAGAGCCCGGGGATGCAAGCTGAGCTTGAAATCTGGGCGCGCTCATTGGCTGGCCGGAGGTCACATGGTCTGTATGCGCTGTGCAGCTCCTCACTTTGCTTGCAGAGTGCAAGCGAAGCCCACCCATGCACCCCAGGGCTAGTACTGTGGATTTAATCCGGTCGCTAGTTCAGTGTGGGATCAGGAAGGAATTTTGTACCCATGTGGGTTTTCGACTTCCTCACAGTACTGTTCTATTGCTGAATTGTCCTGTTGTGGGTTCTGGGCCTTTCGTTTTGTCGCAGCTGCGGCGGTGTTCAGTACCATATGGTAAAGGAGAGGGTGGGTTTCACCCTAGAGAGGCATGTTTGGGGAGGATTGGTTCATCCTCCAAGGTGAAGTAGGGAATCATTTTAGGGAAGTGGCACCCCAGATGATCCCTGGAAGTAAGGGAGGCGTGCGGTGCGTATGAGTAGGATCTAAGAGGTCTCGAAGTATGCACCTGCGTCTGTCCTTTCGGGTAATGGATCAAGTTGGTCCAGTGGAAAAGGGGGGAATTGGACTGGTATCTCCAATCTAGGAGGTTAGACTGATGGTACTGAACGCGGGGAGTGAGAGGTTGGGCTGATAGCACAGAGGGTTTTACAACAGGCAGGTTCTTTAACTTTCTCACTCCCCTTGTTATTACTCACCCTACCTAGATCAGCCTAAGTACAACCAACAGTTAATTGGCATTCTAATTGGCATTCTAAATGGCATTCTAATGAAATCCGGGTCAATTGGATAAAGGAGGCAATTGACAATGGGGCGATAAAATTTTATCAGGTTAATTGGCGTCAAATTCTATATAACGCTTTTTATGATTGGATAATTTGGTTAAGTGGTTCTAATTGGGTTTTGTTCTTCTTGACAGGTTCTTGAAAGGTGATAGGTTTTTAATAAAATAACTGCGGCCATTTTACCCAAGCAACTTGTGTCTGTGTCTTATTCCAAGTGCGGGGACAAATGTGACGCGGGGTCATGGCCCTGATGGAACCCCCTTCGGATGTCAAGATAGAAAATCTTCTTGGTAGAGTCATTTTGTTAGGGAAGGTCCAAAGAGTGCCAAGGTGCATTTTTTTCCTAATTTGGAGTGTGACCGAATGTTTCCATTTTACTAGGAAAACAGTGGCCCCGGGGTCATAGCCTTGATGGAACCCCCTTTGGATGTTGACACAGGAATTCTTCCTGGTAGTGTCACATTGTTAGGGAAGGTCCAACAAGTGCCAAATGCATTTTTTTCCTAACTGGGAGTGTGACCAATTTTTTTCATTTTACCTGGAAAGCTGTGACCCAGGGGTCATGGCCCGGATGGAACCCCCTTCTGACGAGACAGAAAATCTTCCTGGTAGTGTTATGTTGGTAGGCAAGGTCCAACAAGTGCCACGGTGCATTTTTTTCTTAACTTGGAGTGTGACCGGATTTTTCCATTGTTCCCAGGAAAAATGTGACCCCGGAGACATGACCCGGATGGAATTGCATTCGGATGTTGAGAGAGAAAATCTTCCAGGTATTGTCAGGTGTTTAGGCAAGGTCCAACAAGTGCCATGGTGCATTTTTTTCCAAACTTGGGAGTGTGACAGGATTTTTCCATTTTACAAGGAAAACTGTGACCCCAAGGGTCATGGCCCGGATGGAACCCCAGTCGGATGTCGAGACAGAAAATCTTCCCGGTAGTGTCAGGTGTTTACGCAAGGTCCAACAAGTGCCGCAGTGCATTTTTTTCATAACTTGGAGAGTGACTGGATTTTTCCATTTTCCCAGGAAAAATGTGACCCTTGGGTCATGGCCCGGATGGAACCTCTTTGGATGTCGAGACAGAAAATCATCCTGGTAGTGCCATGTTGTTAGTGAGGTCCAAAAAGTTGCATGGTGCATTTTTTCCTAACTTGGAGTGTGACCGGATTTTTCCATTTTCCCAGGAAAAATGTTACCCCGGGGTCAGGGGCCGGATGGAACCACCTTCGTATGTCGAGACAGAAATTCTTCCCGGTAGTGTCATGTAGTTAGGGAATGTCCAACAAGTGCCATGGTGCATTTTTTTCCTAACTTGGAGAGTGAACGAATTTTTCCATTTTACCAGGAAAAATGTGACCCCGGGGTCATGTACCGTATGGAACCCCCTTCAGATGTTGAGACAGAAAATCTTCCAGGTAGTTTCAGGTTTTAGGCAAGGTCCAAGAAGTGCCATGGTGCATTTTTTTCCTAACTTGGAATGTGACCGGATTTTTCCATTGTTCCCAGGAAAAATGTGACCCCTGAGACATGACCCGGATGGAATTGCATTCGAATGTTGAGAGAGAAAATTTTCCAGGTATTGTCAGGTGTTTAGGAAAGGTCCAACAAGTGCCATGGTGCATTTTTTTCCAAACTTGGGAGTGTGACAGGATTTTTCCATTTTACAAGGAAAACTGTGACCCCAAGAGTCATGACCCGGATGAACCCCAGTCGGATGTCGAGACAGAAAATCTTCCTGGTAGTGTGAGGTGTTTACGCAAGGTATAACAAGTGCCACAGGGCATTTTTTTCATAACTTGGAGAATTACCGGATTTTTCCATTTTCCCAGGAAAAATGTGACCCAGATGAAACCCCAATCGGATGTCGAAACAGAAAATCATCCTGGTAGTGTCATTTTGTTAGTGAGGTCCAAGAAGTTGCATGGTGCATTTTTTCTTAACTTTGAGTGTGACCGGATTTTTCCATTTTCCCAGGGAAAATGTTACACCGGGGTCAAGGCCCGGATGGAACCCCATTCGGATGTCGAGAAAGAAAATCTTCCCGGCAGTGTCATGTGTTTAGGCAAGGCCCAGCAAGTGCCATTGTGCAATTTTTCCCTAACTTAGAGTGTCGCCGAATTTTTCCATTTTACTAGGAATACATGGCCCGGATGGAATCCCCTTCGGATGTCGACACCGAAATTCTTCCCGGTAGTGTCTTGTTGTTAGGGAAGGTCCAACAAGTGCCATGGTGCATTTTTTTCCTAACTTGGAGTGTGACCGAATTTTTCCATTTTCCCTGGAAAAATGTGCCCCCGGAGTCAGGGCCCGGATGGAACCCCCTTCGGATGTCGAGACAGTAATTCTTCCTGGTAGTGTCATGTTGTGAGGGAAGGTTGAACAAGTGTCACGGTGCATTTTTTTCTTAACCTGGAGTGTGACAGGATTTTTCCATTTTCCCAGGAAAAATGTGACCCCCGGGCCATTGCCCAGATGGAACCCCATTCAGATGTCGAGACAGAAAATCTTCCCAGTAGTGTAAGGTGTTTAGACAAGGTCCAAAAAGTGCCATGGTGCATTCTTTTCATAATTTGGAGAGTGACCGGATTTTTCCATTTTCCCAGGAAAAATGTGACCCCGGGGTCATAGCCCGGATGGAACACCCTTCGAATGTTGAGACAGAAAATCTTCTCAGTAGTGTCAGGTGTTTAGGCAACATCCAAGAAGTGCCATGGTGAATTCTTTTCATAACTTGGAGAGTGACCGAATTTTTCCATTTTCCCAGGAAAAATGTGACCCCTGGGTCATTGCCCAGATGGAACCCCCTTTGGATGTCGTGACAGAAATTCTTCCCGGTAGTGTCATGTTGTGAGGGAAGGTTGAGCAAGTGTCATGGTGCATTTTTTTCTTAACCTGGAGCGTGACAGGATTTTTCCATTTTCCCAGGAAAAATGTGACACCTGTGCCATTGCCCGGATGGAACCCGATTCAGATGTCGAGACAGAAAATCTTCCCAGTAGTGTCATGTGTTTAGACAAGGTCCAACAAGTGCCATGGTGCATTCTTTTCATAACTTGGAGTGTGACCGAATTTTTCCATTTTCCCTGGAAAAATGTGCCCCCGGAGTCAGGGCCCGGATGGAACCCCCTTCGGATGTCGAGACAGAAAGTCTTCCCGGTAGTGTCATCTTGTGAGGGAAGGTTGAACAAGTGTCATGGTGCATTTTTTCTTAACCTGGAGTGTGACAGGATTTTTCAGTTTTCCCAGGAAAATTGTGACCCACGGGTCATGGCCCGGATGGAACTCCATTCAGATGTCGAGACAGAAAATCTTCCCAGTAGTGTCAAGTGTTTAGACAAGGTCCAACAAGTGCCATGGTGCATTCTTTTCATAACTTAGAGAGTGACTGGATTTTTCCATTTTCCCAGGAAAATTGTGACCCCGGGGTCATGGCCCAGATGGAACACACTTCAAATGTTGAGACAGAAAATCTTCCCAGTAGTGTCATGTTGTTAGGCAAGGTTGAACAAATGCCACAGTGCATTTTTTTCTTAACTTTGAGTGTGACCGAATTTTTCCATTTTCCCAGGAAAAATGTGACCCCGGGGTCATTGCCCAGATGGAACCCCCTTTGGATGTCGAGACAGTAATTCTTCCTGGTAGTGTCATGTTGTGAGGGAAGGTTGAACAAGTGTCACGGTGCATTTTTTTCTTGACCTGGAGTGTGACAGGATTTTTCCATTTTCCCAGGAAAAATGTGACCCCCGGGCCATTGCCCAGATGGAACCCCATTCAGATGTCGAGACAGAAAATCTTCCCAGTAGTGTAAGGTGTTTAGACAAGGTCCAAAAAGTGCCATGGTGCATTCTTTTCATAATTTGGAGAGTGACCGGATTTTTCCATTTTCCCAGGAAAAATGTGACCCTGGGGTCATGGCCCGGATGGAACACCCTTCGAATGTTGAGACAGAAAATCTTCTCAGTAGTGTCAGGTGTTTAGGCAACGTCCAAGAAGTGCCATGGTGAATTTTTTTCATAACTTGGAGTGTGACCGGATTTTTCCATTTTCCCGGGAAAAATGTGACCCCGGGTCACGGCCCGGATGGAACCCCGTTTGGATGTCGAGATCAAAATTTTTCCCAGTAGTGTCATGTTGTTAGGAAAGGTCCAAGAAGTGCCATGGTGCATTTTTTTCTGAACTTGGAGTGTGACCGAATTTTTCCATTTTCCCAGGAAAAATGTGTCCCTGGGGTCAGGGCCCGGATGGAACCCCTTTCGGATGTCGAGACAGAAATTCTTCCTGGTAGTGTCATGTTATTAGGGAAGTTCCAACAAATGGCATCATGTATTTTTTTCCTAACTGGGAGTGTGAACAAATTTTCCATTTTGCCAGGAAAAATGTGACCTCGGGGTCATGGCCCGGATGGAACCCCATTCGGATGTTGAGACAGAAAATCTTCCTGACAGTGTCATGTTTTTGGGCAAGGCCCAGCTAGTGCCATGGTGCAATTTTTCCCTAACTTGGAGTGTTACCGAATTTTTCCATTTTACTAGGAATACAGTGACCCCGGATCATGGCCCGGATGGAATCCCCTTCGGATGTCGAGACAGAAATTCTTCCTGGTAGTGTCTTCTTGTTAGGGAAGGCACAGCAAGTGCCATGGTGCAATTTTTCCCTAACTTGGAGTGTTACCGAATTTTTCCATTTTACTAGGAATACAGTGACCCGGGAGTCAGGGCCCGGATGGAACCCCCTTCGGATGTCGAAACAGAAATTCTTCCCAGTAGTGTCAGGTGTTTAGACAAGGTCCAACAAGTGCCATGGTGTATTGTTTTCATAACTTGGAGAGTGACCGAATTTATCCATTTTTCCAGGAAAAAGGTGACTCCGGGGTCATGGTCTGGATGGAACCCCATTCGGATGTCGAGACAGAAAATCTTCTTGGTAGTATCAGGTGTTTAGGCAATGTCCAACAAGTGCCATGGTGCATTCTTTTCATAACTTGGAGAGTGACCGGATTTTTCCATTTTCCCAGGAAAAATGTGACCCC
>QEPC01001556.1:729022-766171 GCA_003113815.1 Sphenodon punctatus
GTAGGAGGGGGGTGGTTGGTTGGGTGCCGATGGGGCCCCCTCACGGGGCTCCCCTGCCCCCCCTGGTCCCCTTGGGTTGCCCCACCCCCCTGTGGGGGCCCCTGTGCCCCCTGTTCCCCTCCCCTTGGTTTCCTGTTCCCTTTTCTGGGGTGCCTCCTCCGGCCCCGTTCCGGCTGCTGTCCCCGGGGCATCGCGTCCCGCCTGCAGCTGTGGGTGTTGTCCCTGGGCCAGTCCCCTCATCGGGGGCACCCCTGTGCCCCCCTCCTATGCCTGTGCCCCCTCCACCTCCATCGCTGCCCCTGCCTCCACCTCCTCTGCCTCCTCCACCGCCACTGTCGCTTTCTGTGCCTCTGCTCTCTTCCGCCTCCCTCCTCGCTCCATCCCGACATGCTTGCTTGCTGCTGATTTCACTTTAAATCTCCCTCCGGTGGTTGTGTTGTTGCTGGTTGCCCAGCAGCAATGCAGCGTGCCTTGTCCCTGGCTGCAGCTCGTTTCCTTTGGCTCTGCCTGGGGATTGGCATCCAGACGTTACTTTTCCTTGGTTCCCGGTGGGGGTCTGTTTGACCACGCTTCCCGGGATATTCCCCTGGCTAGCCCGGGAAGTGTGATTGAAATTGACCCCATGTGGGTATTGAGCGTGATGAACATCTGGCGCGCGCCGAACAGATGTTCACGGCCTTTTGGCCCTGCTGCGGGATTGAGCGTGGTTCACTGTGGTTGAGCGTGATCTCGTAACGTCTGAAAATACCCAAAGAGAGCCTAGTTGGATTTACAAATGATCATATGGAGAATATTTTAATATCTTCCAGAGTGTTCTCAAATTCATACTATATAGAAAGAAACAAATATTGCAAGTCAGGGGCAAGTCCTTCCTTAACTGACAAATTCATCCCCATGAATATCTATAATGTATTTTTAAATTATTTACCTCAGTAAAAGCCCATACCCAAGAATAATAATTCATATCAATTCACAACCTTAGCTCCAAAAAGGACAATGTGGGGGGGAATTTTTTTGCGTGTACCCATCCAATAATTGCTTCTTAATAATGGATGTTTTTACACACACATTTCTCCTGCATGTTTGCTGTTACATCCTGAAATTTCTGTGTGTCTAAATCACTCACCCAGATCTTAAACATCCAGCTCTTTGAACTTCTGCATAGAACTTCTTCCAGAACTTTTGTTTGTAAAACGTTCTCCTGGTAAACTGCTTTGATCCAGGCAGCTGTGGTCACTTGGTTTCCATGGCAGCCCCATGTCTACAGCTGTGTGTGTGTGTGTGTGTGTGTGTGTGTGTGTGTGAGAGAGAGAGAGAGAGAGAGAGAGAGAGAGAGAGAGAGAGAAAAATGCATCCGGAACTTACTTGTGGACTTGTAAACCCAGAGAATTGAAAAATATGGAACTTTAAGGTGTGTGTAAAAATGCCCAACTTCATGCTGACATTGGGTATTTTCAGATGTTACAATCCCATGCTCAACCATGGTGAATACCTACATGGTGAGCAAGGGACCGTAACGTCTGTTGGCCTGACAGGTGATTCTCGCCAGATGTTCACCCCCGTGAATCACAGGTGGGAATCTCATTGACCACGCAAACGGCCCTCCTGCCTGGACCATGGCCGTTTGCGTGGTCAATGAGATTCCTGCCCATGATCAATGTGATCATCACGTCTGTCCCCTGACCATGGCCTGGAATCAGGGGCCGTGCCCGCCACTGATTCCGGGCCGTGGTCAATGCCCTGGGGGGTGGGCGGGCGCTGCAGCCGTATTGGCCATGGTGCCCGCCCATCTCCCAGGGGGTGGGCGGCCTAGGGTGATTTCAGACATTATGAGATCACAGTGAACCACAGTGAATACCCACCTGTGGTCACTGTGCTTCGAACGTCTATTTGGCAACCGCCAGATGTTCACCACGGTCAATCGGCACATGGGGTCAATTTCAACCACGCTTCCTGGGCTCCCTGGGGAACTTTCCCAGGAAGCGTGGTGAAAGTGATCCCCGGCGGGGACCAAAAAAAAATCACATCTGGTTGGGCGCCATGGCCCGGGATCACCGGCGGGATCCCGGGCCATGGCGAATTCAGCCAGACGCTGTGGCCGCATTGGCCCTGCCGCCCGCCCGTCTCCCCAGAGGACGGGCGGCGGGGAGCATGGAGGGGGCGGGGCCGTGCGGCCACACGTTGCACCCCGCGGCCCCACTCCCTCCCAGATTCCCCGCTGGGATCCCCCAGCACGTCTGATACGGCGTGACGGGGTCATCCCGGTGGGGGATGAATTGGGTGCTTTTGGTACGGGGCCAACCGGCCCCATAACGTCTGAAAACACCCCTAGGGAGCGTGGGGGGTGGGGCTGTGCGGCTGCACATTGGCCACGCAGCCCTGTCCCCTCACCCGATTCCCCGCCAGGATCAGCCGTCATGTCTGTTGGCCGTGTCGTTTTGAACCCAGCGGGGGTTCAATTGGTGATTCCGTGATGGGGCCCATACTGGCCCCGTCACATCTGAAAATACCCATTGCAAACAGTGAGCATCTCTAGGTAACCTCACACCCAGGGTAAGAGTCCTATATAAAGAACTGCAGGTTCCTGGGACCTTCACCCACAGTTGATCCTCAATCATCACTGTCAATTAGTTGAAGTGAGATGAATTAATGTCTTCCACATGATGCAGTCATTCACCAAAAGTTGTTCTTATCCCACTTTATAGAGCATGGTATGTCAATTAAACGGATCCCACAGCTGAATATCAACAGTGTGAAAATGCATGGTAAAATAAACCTTTTCTTAGGTAAAGCAACAATTAAAAAACTCCAATTATATGACACAAACATATGAAAATACAACAATATCAAGTTCTTATTTAAATATCGCTTTCCACTAATAGAACTGTTCGAAATAGCTAATTACTCTGCTAATTTCTCCTAATTACTCCGGGAGAATGGCCCTTATAAATCTATATAAATCACTCTGTCACCAAGGGCAAAAGAAACACAGGCCAACAAGGAAAAAACATCTATTGAAAATGGTTTTTTAAAAATAAAAATGCAGATCAATTGTTTTCTTCATTTATAACATTAGGTGTTCAAATTATGTATCCAATATTCTTCTCTCCTAAGGAGCTGATTGGAATTACTCTTTTGATTAGACATAGTTTCAGTACATAAGTATCTTAAATCCTCCAATTTATGTTGTTCCTGAATAAAGTGCGAGACTAGAGGTTCTTTGATTATTTTCCTCCTAATATTGCTGCAATATTCACTAATCCTAGTTTTAACAGATCTGGTGGTACATCCCACATAGATGAGTTTACAGGGACACAAAATTAAATGTACCATGTAAGCAGTGAAACAGGTGGGAAAACGTCTACGTTGATATTCTTTTTCAGTAGCAGGATGAACAAACACCTTTGTGGGACTACTGTACCTGCAAAGGGCACATTTCCCACACTTGAAATGACCCAGAGGTCATTTCAAGGATCTGAAATGTGTAGGGGCAGAAAATATTTTCTGAGACTGTTTTATATCAGTGTGCTCTAGAGTATCTTTGATGAATTTTGTTTTCCTGTATGCAAACATGGGTTTTTCTTTGCAGCTAGATATATCCTCTACTAAGTGTAGAGCCCTTTTCAATCTGGGTTCCGCCCTGGCTATGGCACTGAGACGGCGTTGGTGGCCTTGGTAGACGACCTCCGTCGGGAGATGGACGCAGGATGTTCAACATTTCTCATCCTGCTAGATCTCTTGGCCGCTTTTGACACCGTGGACCATGGGCTGCTGTTGAGGTGGCTGCGTGACCTGGGGGGTCTGGACGGGAATGTTCTTGAATGGTTCCGTTCATTCCTCTCGGGGAGAAGCCAGTGGGTGGTGTTGGGGGATGAGACATCATGCCCCCATGCCTTATCATGCGACGTTCTGCAGGGTTCTATTCTGTCTCCGTTATTATTTAATGTGTACATGCAGCCCTTGGGAGAGGTTGTGAGGGGATTCGGGGTGCGATGTCACCAATATGCTGATGATACTCAGCTGTACCTCTCCTTTTCAACTGACCCAGACCCGGCTGTCTCGTTGCTATCCCAGTGTCTGGAGGCTGTGGCGGAATGGATTCAGCAGAGCAGACTGAAGCTCNGAGGTGATGTTGGTGGGGAGAGAGAGGGAGGTAGTGGCCCCCCTGATTGGGGGAGTTCGCCCTCTTATAGCTCAGCAGGTCCGGAGTCTGGGGGTGGTACTGGACGCAGACCTGCACCTGGAGCGGCAGGTAGAGGCAGTTGCTAAGGCTGCCTTCCGCCAGTTGTATCTTATGCGTAGGCTGCGTCCATTCATCTCCGGCCCGGACCTGGTCTCCCTCATCCATGCCTTCGTCACCTCGAGGCTGGACTACTGCAATGCGCTCTACGTGGGGCTTCCCTTGTGCCTGATTCGGAGGCTGCAGCTAGTGCAAAATGCGGCGGCTCGTCTCCTTACAGGGACGGGTCGTCAGGAACATATTACACCTGTGCTCCAGACTCTGCACTGACTGCCAATAGCATGCTGAGCCAGGTTCAAAGTTTTTGTGTTGATCTATAAGGCCCTACATGGTCTGGGTCCTTCGTACCTCAGGGACCGCCTCACCCTCCATGCCCCAGAGCGGCTCCTGCGGTCAGCCGGGGGTGCCTTCTTGGAGGTTCCCCGCGTAAAGCGGGGGGCCACAATGGAGAGGGCATTCTCGGTGACAGGGCCGTGCATTTGGAACTCCCTTCTGGAGGAAGTTCGCCTGGCCCCAAGCCTTTTAACATTCCGGCGGTGTTGTAAAACCTGGCTGTTCACCAAGGCCTTTGGGGGTGGTAGGTGGGTTAGGGTTGTGGGTGTTTTCGCCCCTATCCTGTTTTATTGTTTTAATTTCTGGGGCCCTGTTTAAGTATTTTTATTGTTAATTGTTTTAAAATTGTTTTATACTGTTTTTATGGATTTATATTGTTGGAAGCCGCCCCGAGCTGATTACAGGAGGGGCAGCATACAAATTATAGAAATAAATAAATAAATAAATAAATAAATGCCAATCTTTGCATATAGCATTCCTTTTGAAATGAGATTGTTAATCCTCCTCAAGAAAAAGTCTATGAAATAATAGCGCTACAGGCACTAAAGGCTATGGCAATTGTTTGGTTCTCTTATAATAACCATACTTGATTAAAAGTAAAAATTACATGCAGTAAAAAGGGCAGCACACAGCATGCATTACTGTAATTTCATTTAACATATAGGCTAATGAAGACACCCCTAAACACTTATGTGGTTTAGTTTTATCATTTTTTTTTATCCTTTACCTAATTAGAGAACAATATTTTACAGCTTATAATGCTTCACATTAAAGGCACCACTAATAAGATAGCTGTTTCTTTCCATTAAAATTGCCAGATGCAAGTTCTGTTTAATCATGATGTAGGTTCAAAAGCAAGTCATTTTATGATGTAAAAGTCCTGGTCTCCCCCTCTCCCTCCCCCAAACACTAATGTTTTTGTTTGCAAACAGTGACTACTAACAGTCAAAATGACTTTTTATGATGGGCGTTAACATAGAGGATAAAATAGCAACATTTACCAAATGTGCTGTTTCTTTCACCATGGTTACCACACACACACACACTCTCTCTCTCTCTCTCTCTCTCTCTCTCTCTCTTTAAGTTTGTGCCAGGTATTCAAAAGAGTAAAATAATAGGAAAGGAAATAAGCCCAATCCTGGTACAAATATACAGCTAGCAGGGTTTGGGAAGTAACCCTGAAAAATATTATAACTTATTTTATTTCAAAGCACTTTAAAAATATACTGTTAGGAAGAACCACCTAGCATCAACCAGGGAATTGAATAAATGGCTGAAAAGATCTTTCCTCACTCTAATTCTGTGCTTCTGATTTAGTAAAGCACTTTAGCAAGTGTTTAATTCTAAACATGCAGCTTAAAAGCAAGGTAGTTGCTCACAGGCATAAAGCATACAATTCTGCAGTTTATTTGGCAATACTATATGAAGTTCAGTGGTGTAGCAAAGCTGTAGTAGGCACAGACTCCTTCCCCAATTATGAGGGCAAGAGGGTGGGGTCTCCAGGGTGAGGGGCAGGGGACAGGTTCTTTGGGACTAGTGGACATGGTTTACTTTGCTAGGACAAGAGCTCTCATTTTGGACTGCCATGGCTCTAGCAGGCCCCAGGTGGTAGCTTCACAGCAATCCATGGGGAGAGGGAGCAGATTGGGCAGTGGTGGAGCAGAGCGCTGGCCTCACTCACCCATTCTCAACATTTCCTAGCAGCACTCAGGCTGCTTGCAAAAGGCCCCCCAGAATCAGGCGACTGGGCTCTACTGAGTCCCCTTTCTCCATGTTAGCTATGTCACTATTGAAGTTAGAAATCATAGGGAAATCAGAACATACTGCATCCAACTAAATGGTCCTCCTAGATCAGTATCCTGTTGTCTCTGACAGTGGCCAACTTTGGTTCTTCAGGGGTGTGTGCATGGTGTCAACAGAGTGATCTTATTTGGAACTTAATACTTGGCCATGGCGTAAGCTAGAGCCGTTAATAAACTGAATTGAAAATAGAGTGATCCCTACTCTGCTATTCATTCCCAGTCCCAACAGTCAGATTTCTCATCCCCAGCTTGATTAAGGACTTAGACGTGTTGGTCTGTCTTGGCGTAGTTGTTCAATAAAGTTGTGGCCCTGTTTCAGACCAGATGCTTGACAAATTATGGATTTCACCATAATGGTGTCATGTCATAGTATCAAAGGAAATCATGAAAGATAAAAACCTATATAATTGTCCAAACCATTTTCCCTTGCCACTACAAGATTGTTCACTGCAATGTATCTGTCTAATCTATCTGCATTTCTAAAGACCAGTAGTAGCTTAGGCTCTGTCCAAGGCTTTATTCCTATCTGTTTAAAGAGTCCCTTACGTTGAGTTATTCCCATAAGAAATGATTCTGCAGTGATTTGCAGAATGGCTGCAATTTCTGCTGTTGAGTTATTCCGATAAGAAATGATTCTGCAGTCCATGAGAGCTCACAATTAAGAAATACATCTTGATGTTCAGACTATTTCCCCCCCATTGTTTAATTATATCCTACCACACCTAATTATATAAACTGTGGATGAAAAAAATCATTGCTGTAGTATTACTACAGCTGCCTGTAGCTTTAGACTGAAATTCGAAATGTGCTTGTACTACCAGAAAGGCATTGACTTCAATGGGTTTCCACCAGCACAAGTGCATTTAGGATTGAAGCCTTGGTAATTAATTTTAGAGGTATCAGTCTTAGTCCTTCAAAGTGCTTATCTAGCAAGGCCTTAAATAATTTGCTATCTCTAAGCACATGAGCAGCCCCTATTGTTTTTTAATTAATAAAATTATTTTTGTTTTACACCATCCGAGAATCTGACCCAGTGTCATGTTCTGGGATTGAATTTTGTACCTTGGATTATGTTGAGTAAGTAAGTAGTAAGTAAGAAAATAAATTTATTGCGTGACAACAGTCATTGCAGTTTCAATGTAAATCCAATACATAACAATATAACACAAACTTAAAGTACAAGAAACAGAATACATTCCCATCAACTATATCAAGTCCTACTGGAAGACTCTATGTCAGGCATGGCATTAAAACACAAAAAAGCTTGTTGATGCCGCGTTGCGGCGACGAAAAATCTAATAACATCCAAGGTTTTCTCTTCAAGATGATCAGCTAACAGCTGTTGAAGCAGAAAGAGGTCCGTATAGCCCATATGTTTACTAATTAGCGGAACAAGATAAGTACTTTGTAGGTCGTCATACAAGTGGCAACGCAAAAAGAAATGCTCCAAGGTCTCTGCCTCCAAAATATCATAGGGGCAAAGCCGCCGGTGAAAGGGGGTCCCATCATATCGTCCCTTCAAAATCCTATTGGGCAGGGCATTACACCTAGCTGCTAGATAAAGAGTTTTACCCCTCGCTAAGCAGGGAAGGTAAGATAGTTAGCCATCCCTGACCCACAGGTATATATCTTCAAAAAGACATTCATGTGAGCAATAGAACGAATCTTTGCAATTTCATTTTGTCGACAGATATCCCTCCATCTTTGTGCTAACTCTACCCCAGCAACAGCAAAGTCCTTCTCTAGAATAAATTCCAGGGAAAACCCCATTCTATGGAGTTGCGCTTCCAACTCATGCTGCCAATGGTTAAGGAAGGAGTCCTCCCACAGGGTTATATTGATGAATTCATTTCCCTATTCTTTTGGGACGTAATACTGTATATTTGCTGGCAGATCCACCTCCAGCATAGGAAGGTTAGTTTAAAGGTATAGTTTTGTGTTCAAGGCTGTAGGCAAATAGTGTAGAATCACAGAGTGGTAGGAATGGAAGGGTTCTCAGGCATCATCTAGTCCAATGACCAGCTCCTAGGCTGGATACAATGGGTAATTTCAGATGTTAGGAGATCACAGTCAACCACAGTGAATCCCAGGGTGATTTCAGACATTACAAGATGATGCTCAACCACAGTGAATCACGGTCAATTCCACGGCGGGGTCAAAGCGCCCTGCATGTCTGTTCAGAGGCCGCCAGATGTTCACCACAGTCAGTACCCACATGGGGTCAAAATAAACCATGCTTCCAGAGCTCCGGCTGGGACCATTTCTGAAAGCGTGGTTGAAGAGATTCCCAACGGGAAACAACAAAAAGTAATGTCTGAATGGCAACCACCAGCCGGAACCAAAGAAAATGATTCCCAGCCGGGTACAAAGCACTCAGCATCACTGCCAGGCAACCAGCAACAACACAGACTGTGGAGGGAGATTTAAAGGGCACATGACAGCAGCCGTGACGAGCCACCCTGGTGCCTTCTGGGTGCTTTGACCACGGCCTGGCCCAGGATCGGCATAATGTCTGTTGCGCTGCCCCTGGCTGTGGTCCGGTGGTCCGATTCCCTGCCGTGGTCCAGGTCCCATCATGTCTGTTCAGAGCTTTCCTTGACCATGGGGTGGTGGTGGTTAATCTGTTCAGCCCCGCCGAGAATCCAGTGGTGAATCGGGACCACGTAATGTCTGAAATCACCCCCAGTGGATTCCCTGTGGTGGCTGTGATCACGTGGACGTCTGTTTGAGCCCCCCCAGATGTTCACCACAGTGAATTCCTGGTGGGGTTCAAAGCTAGCTATGGTTCTGGACCTCCAGCGGCCGGAGATCCAGAACCGTGGTTAGATTGGCCATGATCCAGGATGGGCCAAAAGTAACATTTGTTACCTTGGCCCATCCCATATCATGGCCCAGACCGTGATATGGGATCAGGCGCAGCAGCCACATTGGCCTCTGCACCCACCCATCTCCTGGAGGTTGGGCGGCCAGGTGAGCATGGGGGGGCGGGACTGTGCGGGCACACGTCGTGCCGCACAGCCCCACCCTCTCCCCAATCCCCCTTCAGAATCAGGCCAGCACGTCTAAAGGACAGCTGGCCTGGTTCCTGACCGGGATCTGAAACGGATCCCGGTCCATTGTTCAGCGTGACGGGTCAAAAGACCTGTCACGTCTGAAATTACCCAATATCTCTACAACATCAAAAACAGTTGTGTGTCCAGCTGTTTTTTTAAAACCTCTAATGCTTAAGATTCCACCCTAGGCAGTCTATTCAATTGCCCAACTGTTTTTATCCATAGCAAGTTTTTTGTTTGTTTGTTTGTTTGTTTCTTTTTTTTATATTTAACTGGAATCTGCCTTGCTGAAATTTAAACTCCTTGTGTCTTGTCCTATCTTGTGTAAACCTTTTAGAGATTAAACTGTAATCTTGTTCCCGCTTAGGCCCAAACTCGGTCTATACACGTGCACCATGGACGCTGCCCAAACACAACTGAGCATGTATCTGTACAGCATGCAAGGCCATAGCTATAATAAAGATAGGCATTGCAGCTGCACCAGGGCCCATGAACCTGGGCAATAGATGAGCTCCAATGCAGCTGTGTCACATACTGCTGAGTTTGAGAGGGCAGGGACTACAGAAAGATGAGGCATGCTCAATGTAAGGGGTGTGGCCTGTCAGCCTGCAGAAACATGGAGAGTGTGGGCAGCCTGTCCCTGCAGCCGAGCAAAATAGCAAGTCAGCCAGACCTTGCCTCCCTTCTTCCAGTGACCTTGTCACCCCACAACTGCTCGCAGCTCATCTCTGCTTCTCCGGAGAAGGGGGTGGGGGGAGTGCATTCCATCTTATGTGTCTGGCTGTTCCAGCAGGTGAGCGAGACGGGTGAAGGGTGGGGGTTTGGCGGTTAGGGTGAAGGGTGGTTTTTAAAAATGTTTTCTTTTTTGATGCCCCCCCCCCCATGGATTGAAGGTTTTATTATGTTTTATTTTTATTATATATTTATTGTATTAATATTATTGTATTTTTATATTCTATTTTGCTAGGCACCCCGAGCTGCTTTTGCAGGAGGTGTGGGGTATAAATGATGTATATTAAAATGAATGAATGAATAAATAAATAAAATACATGTGGGTCTATCTCAGCCTAGCTATACCCCTGACTGCATGTGTCTTTTCACTCAGCATCCCTTCTTCCCTGTAACTAAGTTAAGCATGTGCGCCTGTGACGTCTCTACTTCCTGAATGTATCCCTGTCTCTCCCTACGCTTCCCTCTCCCTTGTCTTTCCTAGATTGTGAATCCCTCGGGGTAGGGATCTGTCTCTAATTATAATTGTACAGTGCCAGGTAGATTACTAGTGCTATATAAATAATAATTAATAGTGATGATGATGGTGCATGCATGGTACGTGCATTTCCCACACATTGTGCACGCCAGGTATGCATGTGTCATGTTAATGCACTGGCAAACACTGAATACATCCAGCACATGGATTCCTAGTTCCTTCAGACTTCAAATGACTTGCATTTCAGCCTCTGGATCATTTTCTTTGCCTTCCACTGAACCTACTCCATCCCATCAGCATCCTTCTTGTGATACAGTACCCCAGACTGAACACAATACTGCAGGTGAGGTCTCCACCGAGAAAAAGGCATAAGCACAGATGACCTATGTTCTCCAGGCTCTGAAACAGGTTTCTTGGGTGACTTTGCTTAACACTTTAGTTTTTCCATCTTTACAAGAGAGATCATATTTCTCTTCTTCAGTGGCGTGCTGAGAAGGTAAAGTCAGTAGTGTTTTTGACAAGTGCTATTAAAACCCCCAGGGATTTCACTTCCCTGTATATATGACCTGAACAGAGTGAATAGTGAGGACATAGGCAATTGGTTATACTTCTGGCGTTACTGAGCCCCACTCAGGGCAAATTAAGGCCAGCCCTGCAATAAGAATCTTACACCTAGAATTGCCACCTATGCACATTTTTAAGGAACACTTGTGAAAAATACATGTTGCAGGCCCTGCAATGGAACCAATGCAGGGCCTGCAACATGCATTTTTCATAAGGGGCAGGTCACCGTGAGCATATAACACTGGTGCTTTGCTTGCTGCACTGGCTGCTTATAGTCTTCCAGGTCCAATTCAAGGCGTTGGTTCTTACCTATAAAGACCTAAATGGCCTAGGTCCTGCCTATCTGTGGGATCACCTCACACCCTGGGTTCTGGATTGGTCCCTGCAGTTAGTCAGGGACACCCTTCTTGAAGACCCCTGTGTGTGGTGGGGGCAACATTGGAAAGGGTGTTCTCTGTGGCGCCACCACGGCTATGGAACTCTCTGCCTGTCCCCAGATCTTCCCTCTTTCAGACGCCGCTGTAAGACCTGGCTATTCTGCCAGACTTTTGGCACGAGAGATGGGTAATGAGGAGGGGGGTTGGGATGTTTTTCTTTGGATTTTGCGACCTTTTAAACTTGACTATTATTGATTTTCAGGCTGCGGTAGCAGACTGAAAGTTAAATGCACAACCACTCTCCATTATAAACAAGGGACTGCTGAAGCCCCAATTTTGACAGAACCGCTTTAGCTACATTTCTGAAAATTTATCCCTGGCTATATGTTGTGGGGACCATCATATGCATGAAGTTTTAAGAAGATCCATGAGGAAAATAAAATGTTATGACAGTTTAAAAGTTAATTGGTTGTGGTCAAAATGCACACATCATCATGATTTTAAATCATTAATATCTCCTCCCCCTGGATGAGTTGAGCCCCTAAAAGTCACAGGCTTGGAGCATGAGATCAATAACACAACTGCTTCTGTAATATGATAGTGATTGGTGCAGCGAAAACTGAGTTGTTAAGGATTAAAAAAATGGTTCTGGTGGCTCGCACATGCGCAGTTGAGCAGCTGCTGACTGGCAAATCACAGCAGGATTCTGCTGGCTCGCACATGCGCAGTTAAGCAGCTGCTTGCCGGCAAAACACAGCATAAGGAAAGTAACATGACTCTATACTTTTTAGAATCACGTAACTATCAAAAGCCACCTCTGTCACACAGACTTTAAGTTGTAGTCAGTCTCATGTCAGTTACACAGCGCTCCGGTTCCCCGGCTCCTGCAGTGGGGAGAGGAACTGAGCCAAGAGGGGAAGCGGGGTGCTGTGTTACTGACATGAAACTGACTAGAACTTAAAGTCTGTGTGATGGAGCTGGCTTCTGATAAAGTTATGTGATTTTAAAAAGTAGAGTCACGTAACTTTCCTTATGCTGTGTTTTGCTGGTCAGCAGCTGCCCGACTGCTCATGTGCGAGCCAGCATAAGCAAATTTACGTGACTCTACTTTTTAAAATCACCTAACTTTATCAGAAGCCAGCTCAGTCACGCAGACTTTAAGCTCTAGTCAGTTTCATATCAGTTACACAGCGCCCCACTTCCCTGGCTCCCGGAGAGGAGCGGAGCGGAGCTGAGAGCCGAGAAGCGGGGCGCTGTGTAACTAACATGACACTCACTAGGCACTCCTCCTCCCATCCCTCGCTGTCTTCAGCTTGGGTCTGAACTAGTTAGTTACACAAAGCCTCCTGGCTTTGCTGCTGATCATGGAAGGGTACCTGGAAAAGCGAACTCTGTATCCTCGGCATGATCTGTGGCAAAGCCTGGTGGCTTTGTGTAACTTTAACTGATTCAGACCCAAGCTGAATACAGTAGACCTTGTAAACTAGTGAAATAAAACTTCATTACCAAGGCAGTGGGAGGAGGGAAGAAAGGGGAGCATCCAAACCACCTCCTTACGATCCATGGACTAAAACGGGTTCAATCTAATCCATTCCCCTATCAGGGAAATAGAAAATGCAATCAAACACACTCTCTAAAAGAGACACCCACACCCACCCCGCTAGGGCTAGGCTGCCTTTTCCACCTCAGAGCATAGGCACAACTCATAAATGACCCTGGAAAGGAAAGTGCAAGAAATGAGGGGAGCTGCCTTGCTACAGCCCTCTTTACAGTCAAAAGGAGAGCTTCCCTGTGCAACTCCCTACAAGAAGCTAGACGGAAGAAGGGAACCGTGCGCTGTAGTTGTCACAGAGTAACCTGCTCCGCTTTACCTGAGGTGTCTGGTGTGTGAATAGCCTGGGCACTCCCCGCACGATCAATCCCAGGAGCAGGGCTGCTGCAGGCTCGCTCTGCCCAAGCGGGGGAATCATAAGAGCAAGAGAGGTTCCAAACTCTAACTCTCAAACCTTCACAGTGCCAAAGCTTGGTCTCCATCCCCCACTCCAAAGAGTCCGGTTCAAGGGGCTGCCTCCCTCAGGAGAGACTGGGCAGCCCCGGACATCTGAGCTGCATCCTTGATTGTTTGGCACATCCCGGCAGGTTGCTAAGGGAGTTGTTTGGTTGTGAATACTTGCAAGGGGAATCAGTGTGGGAAAGTGAGTGAACTACAAGACAAAGCCCGTACAGCTGTATTTGAGTTTCCCCAGCGCTGTCAGACGTGGGCCTGTCTCATTATTATTGTTGCTGCTCCTGTTGTTATTATTCTACCTCCTGTGAATACAGGTGTTTGACTTCAGACAGGCATAGCTTCACTCTTCTCATCCGTCCATCCCCGATTGGGATCCCTGCACTGCCATCCACACAAACCACTTACTCTACAGTAGTTTGAGTTTCAATGGGACTACTCCGGAGTAAGCCGTTTGTGGGTTTGAGCCACAATACATAAGACAACTGCTGAAACAAGGAGCGACTTTTGATTCCCACCCCCCGTAGATTTTACTGTGGGAGTCCCAGCTGTTCACCGTCTCTCCTGGCAGTCATAGCTATGGGAACATAGTGGAGGTAGCCCCCCTGATGGGGGTCTTGAAGACATTCGCAGTCATTCTGTGCGGGTCTGTAATTTCCCACTTAAGGCTGGTCAAGCCCCACCACTGGAATAAAATCAATGGGATCCTCGTGAGCATTTCCCCAGCACACAAAATCCACTGGGAAGGGAACTAGTTCGGAAGGCTGTGTAATGGGGGTTCTAACACGAAGTACACACACAGGACTGGGGAGTTTCTTGGAGCTGATATCCCTGCAGCTTATTGGGGCTTGGATTTGATGTTGGCTTGACTGTTCAATAAAGTTGAATGAATTGAGCTCACCACTATTGCAAACAGTGGACGCTGTGAGTGGGTAACTTCATATATCCATAACATAAAAGTTACACAACTTTTAAGTTAAAAGTCCTGTCAAATATACAACTTAAAAGTTGTACAACAACTGATATATTAATGTGCTTATATATCATATTGCACAAAACCTGGAAAATTACCAAAACAAAAAACTTTACAGTTTAAATTTTTTTTAAATGCACAAGAGTTTTTAAAACTAAAAACTTACCTCTTCAAAAACAGCACAAAATCATTTTGACTCTAGCTTAAAATCCCCCCAAAATACAAATTCAGTACAATTACAATTAAAAAAACCTTCCATTCCATACATTACAACAAAACATAAACACCAAAAAACAGGAAATTATTTCATGATTTTGACCAATATTTAATATTTTATCCTCATCAACATAAATGTAATATATGTACTAATTTCTTACCATACATACTTTATTCAACTTTAAATTATTATCATAATTCGGCAACGAACATTTTTTTTCACAGTGCATTAACTCTGTTTCTACAGAACTGCATTGTGTACAATGAATTCTATAATGTTATCTACACTGATATTGTTAACAGTTTATTGTATGAAGTGTATACAATTTTTATACATATGAAGGACAGAGTTAATGCACTGTGAAAAAATAGTTCGTTGTCAAATTATGATAAGATATTAAAGTTTAATAATGAAAAAATGTGAAAGTTTACTTATTGATAAAAATGAATAAAAGTATGTATGGTAAGGAATTAAGTACATATATTACATTTATGTTGATGAGGGTAAATATTAAATATGTTTTGTTGTAATGTACAGAGTGGAAGGTTTTTTGAATTGTAATTGTACTGAATTTGTATTTTTTTAAAATTTTAAGCTAGAGTCAAAATGATTTTGTGCTGCTTTTGAAGAGGTAAGTTTTTAGTTTTAAAAACTCTTGTGCATTTAATGTTTTTAAACTGTAAAGATTTTTGTTTTGGTTATGTATGTTGGTTTTATGTTTTTATTGCTTTTAGTGTAAGCTGCCCTGAGCTGCCAGAGGCAGGAGGGGGCAGGGAAAAAATATTTGTTGCAATAGTAATAATAATAATAATTAATAATTAATAAATTATTAAAAAAATAAGTGTTCCTTAAAAATGTGCAGAGGTGGCAACCCTATTTATTGCAGTACAAGATTAGCTCAAGCAGGGCTTCACCATGCTCTCTTCTTATGTCATGTTGCCAAAATAATAATACTCATGTTGGGCCTATTTTCTCTTGTACCAGGGGTTGTGAAGAGTCAGTAAGTGAACTAACTGTAATGTCTCTAGGGCCACTAGAGACAGTGAGCAGTGACATTGAGCATAGACTTCACAAGGCTTAATTTTAACAGTCTTTATTGTTAACTATTAAAGCCCCTCCAGTCCAGTCTGGACTCTAACCTGATTTCCCCACATAGGAAGGTTGTGGGTCGAGGCCCAGGAGACCCCAGGCCTTGGTCTGGTGCTTCTGAACATGAGGTTGGTGGTCAATAGGTCATCTACCATCCGGGAGTTAATCCCGGAGTAGGACGTCGACCTTGTGTGTATTACAGAGACCTGGCTGGACAATGAATCGGGCCCTATTCTTGCTGATCTTGTTCCAACTGGGTTCTCTGTGCAGTAGGGTTGGGCCTACCGGTATATCCGGTATCCGATAATGCCGGTACTGGGCGTACCGGCATTATCGGATTCAACCCGGTATATCCGGTCTGGTTACCGGATTCCCGGTACCGGATTTTTTTTTACATTGCGGCCATTTAAATGAATGGCCGCAATGTAAAAAAAATCCACCAAAAACCTCCCCGAGTCCAGACTGCGTGGGTGGAAGGGGGGACACCCCCCACCCACCCTGCCCAGCCTGGATTTTTTTAAAAAAATTCCCCTCCGCAAGTTCGGAGGTGGGGGGTCAGTTAGTAGGAGTTAGGGGGGTGGGGCCTTTGTCATGGTCTGATCATTGCCTCCTTAAGACATGCATCCTGACACATGTTAGCCCCCAACGGGGTGCAGGACTTATTAGATTGTTCCTCCCCCAGAGACTTATGGAACTGGATCAGTTCCAGAATGCTCTGGGGGAGTTTCCCCTGGACCTTGACACCTGCTCAGTCAATGATCTTGTAGCCTTCTGGAACACCTTGTTGCCCGAGACCATTGACAGAGTGGCTCCCAGGCATCCTCTGCCCTCCTGAGTCTCCCGCAGGTCTCCTTGGTTTACTGAGGGCCTGTGGTGTTTGAAGCGGGAGAGCAGGCAGTTGGAGGGACGGTGGTGCTGGACTCGTGACAAGTATGATCAATCGCAGCATAAGAGCAGTTTAAAAGCCTGTGCTGTGGCGGTGCAGGCAGCAAAGTAGCAGTTCTTTGCTGCCCTTATTGCATCTGCAAAGTCACGTCCAGCTGAGCTTTTTGGGTGGTGAAAGGCTTGGTCAGTTCTGTCTGCCTCCGCCTGGACCTGGAGCAATCCAGTGACTGCTGTGACCAGTTTATCAAGTACTTTGTAGATAAGATCGCTCGCATCTGCCACGATTTCGGTACCACAGTTATTGCAGAGGATCATCTTGGGGCTATGGATGCCCCGTCCTGTCCTGTTTTGTGGGATCGGTTTCAGATGGGGTCACCTGCCGATGTGGAGTCCTTGTTGGGATCTGTTCATGCCACTACTTGCAAACAAGACCCTTGCCCATCCTGTCTGGTGAAAGCCAGCCAGGAGACGTTACGGCCATTGCTGACTGGGGTGGTTAGTGCCTCCCTTCAGGAGAGCAGGGTGCCTGATTGCCTAAAGGAGGCTGTGGTTAGGCCCCTGCTCAAGAAACCATCTATTGATGCTGATGCTCCTGCCAGTTATCAGCTGGTCTCTCACCTTCCCTTTTTAGGGAAGGTTACCGAATGGGCTGTGGCACGGCAGCTCCAGGAAGATCTGGACCGCACCAGTTTCCTTGATCCCTCTCAGTCTGGGTTTTGTCCTGGGTACGGTATGGAGACAGCCTTGGTGGCCTTGGTTGATGATCTCCATCTGGCATTGGATGTTACTGGTCCTGATAGACCTTTCAGCTGCATTTGACACAGTCGATCACAAGGTGCTGGTGACTCGCCTGTGGGATTGTGCCGGGATTGGTGGGACGGTCTTGGACTGGTTTTGTTCATTCCTGGCTGGGAGAACTCACCGGGTGGTCTTGGGGGCGTGTACGTCTTTCCCCCAGGACTTCACGTTTGGAGTCCCGCAGGGTGCCATTCTGTTCCCCCTCTTGTTTAACATCTATATGCAGCCATTAGGGGAGATCATGAGAGGGTTTTAGGGCATGCAGTGTCATCAATATACTGATGACACTCAGCTCTACCTCTCCTTTTCCATCAACCCAGGCCATGCAGTTTTTTTATTTTTTCAGTGCCTGTTGGCTGTGGAGGCTTGGATGAGGTTGAGCCATCTGCAGCTGAATCCTGACAAAATGGAGGTGATGTTGGTGAGTGAGGGCCTGGGAGTGGTTGAATCTCCTCTTGTGGGGAGTTCGCCCTCCCATGGTCACTCAGGTATGGAGTCTGGTTGTGCTCCTCGATTCACGGCTCAGCCTGGAATCTCTAGTTGTGGCCGTGGCAGGGAGTGCATTTCGGCAGTTACATCTTGTCTGGTTGCTTCGGCCGTATCTCTCAGACTCTAAACTCGCCACCGTCATCCATGCCTTCACCAAGTCGAGGCTGGATTACTGCAACACCCTCTATGTGGGGCTGCCCGAGAAGCTGGTCTGGAGGCTGCAAGCAGTGAAGAATGTTGTGGCCTATCCCCTTACCAGGGCGGGTCGCAGGGAGCACATGACACCAGTGCTTCGGGCTCTGCACTGGCTGCCTATAAAGCACCGGGACAGGTTCAAGGTGCTGATTCTGACCTTTAAAGCCCTTCATGGCCTGGGCCCTGCTTATCTGCGGGACCGCCTCACTCCCCATGTGCCCGTGCGACCCCTGAGATCGTCCATGGGGGCCTTTTTGGAGGTTCCCCGGGCGAGATGTGTGGCCACTGATGTTAGATCCCTTTCAGTGGCTGCTCACGTGCTGAGGAACTCGCTCCTGAAGGAGGCTCAGTTGGCCCCCACCCTCCTGTCAATCCTCCTGGTTTTTTTATTTTTTTTTATTTTTTCATGTATATGGGATTTTTAAACTTAAATTATTTTATTATTTGAATTGTTGTTCGCCACCCCAAGCCGCCCTGTGGGCTGGAGGGGTGGGATAGAAATCTTTTATAAAATCAAATAAATAAAATTCAGGAGCATTTCTTTGTTTCCTTAAAGGGGCAGTTCACCACAGTAACCCCTGTTAGCATAATTTACACAGTACTTTGGTGTTGGTTCATCAGATGCCCACACTCACACTTATTTTTGAGGCCTGTTGTGGCCTTTGTTATTTGAGATTAACACCCAGGAAATGCATACCTGTGTTGAATAATTTATCTGCTTCAGTCAATGTTTAAAATACGCACAGCTACCATGGCAACACCACATGCTACATTTGTTATCTCCAAGCAAGGAAGTGTTGATGGAAGATCAGTATGCCATGTGTGCTTTCATTTTTCTGGAATGTTTTCAAGGGAAAACATCTGTTCAGACATTTCCCCAAGTTTTATGGCTTTGGTAGAATTTTTCACTTTCTGTTTCTTTTTGGTTTCTTTTTCTTCATAGTTAGAGGCTCTAAATAGCGAAATGTGGGACACTTGTAGCCAAGTGTGATTACATTACACTTCTAAAATTTAATCACATTGGGGAAAAGGCAAGGAATGGGGAGATACAAGGTTTGTCTTCTGTAATAGTGGAAAAAATGAATTTTAAAATATATTCACTGTACTGTTATGGATTCTTGTAAGATAAGGCACTGTCTGAAAACCCAGAAGATCTGGTTTCAATTTATAGTAGGGATGCACAATTCCTTTTGTCTTCATCAGTTACTAAAATGAATGGAGCCCTACTCAATGAATGGAGCCCCTGTAACTAATGTTCCGAAAACAGATGAATAAGCAAATGACATGTTTGCTTTCATCTGTGTTTTCCCCCTGTTTAATTTTAATAAAAATTAATTTAAAAAAATCACTGTACATGTGGAAAATGGCCACTGAACCATTCTGTGCATGCCATGCTCACCCTTTTCCAAAATGGTGAGCCATTTTCAAGTAAGATTTCTATGTCACTTGAAAACTGTGACGCAGAAACAGTTACTGGCTTAAGGAAAGAACAGAGCTGTATCCCTATATTAGCAAAGATCTGGGATATAAAGCCATAATCCCCAATCCTGCTCCCTCCATATTACTAGTAGGCTGAATAAAAACCCTGGAATTGAAAAAATTAATTCTCATAGGGACAAGGCGAATTCAGCTTTAGATACCTGTGTCTTAGGTCCAATGCTAATTCAAATTATTCCTTAATTACTTAGCAGATTCACAAGCATTTACCATTTTTTCTTTCAGCATATTTCTAGTATATCAAAAACCTCTTTTTCCCCCCCTCCTGAACATTCACTTGAGATTTTGAGTGGTCTGAAATCCTTACCAAATCACACCTAGTCATCATTTCTTTTTGAAAATATGAATTAGCTGGCTGACGGCCCAGTCAGACTAACTAGTGTGATAATTGCATGATTCTTAAACAGACTTTTCCTAACCTGTTTGACTGAGTAGTAGAGTTAGAAATAGTGCTGTTAGGAATGTAGGCTTGTCTTTGTCTCAAAGCCACTTAAAATGCTTTTATCTGTAGATTTGCCTTGAACAAAATCCTGTTCAAATTGTATAAACCAAAGATAAACCTCCCCTTTCAGATTCTGGTTTTTCAGCTGAACTCCTGTGCACTGAAGAGAAAGCCCAGGATTTTTTGCCTGTTTTAAAAAAAACCTCTTTGAGTAATCCCTTGAGCTCACCTACAGGGCTTGGATTTCCTAATGGATGCTTTGATGACAGGAGATAAGAGCCAAAGGTACCTTTATTCTCTTAGAAATTGCTCCAAATAAACAACCTTGATGATTAAAGCTAATAGAAATACCTGGAAGATTGATAGCTTGCAAAGCACTGCTGAGTGAATGAATAACTTCCCCTTTAGTTTTGAAAGCTAATATTTGCCCACATTTGCTGTTTTTTTAAGAAAGTGCAACCTTTTTTTGTCAAGAGTGTTGATCAGGAACAAACAGACACTGTTCAGCTCTTATTTGAATTTTAAATAAAGCTTGGAATGGCTACTTGAGTTTTTGGAGCAGTGATCTGCATAGTTCTATTTATTATAATCCAAACCTGGCATAAGGAAGGTTGTTAGGGTAAAGTACATCTAAGTGTGAACATGATACCCTTTTAAAGTCTATAATGATGTGAACGGGCCCTGTAACTGTGGTATACAATATGGAGGTTTTAAATTGCACAAAGGAATTGTATCACTTCTATATCTGTTCCCGAACTTCCCAAGCAATGCACTTGGACAAATGGAAACCAAACTCTATAGCAAATCCAAAGTCCTAAGATTACAAAAGGGAGGTTTCTCAACAGCGTTTCTTTTTTTGTTTTGATGAAATCATTGCCCATGAATGTCAAGATGTATTCAGCTGTCAACTTTTGGCAGTAAGTGATACCCGCCTTGGAAATGGGTCTAACATCTGTGAGTAAGGAATCCAGCATGGAACCAAAGTAAAGGCTGGAGAGAGTGAAATCTTCAGTAACACCCCATAACAGTAACATAAATGCTCTGCTCTCTGGAATGTGGGTTATGTAAATTCAAGTGAGTGCATTTCACAAGCAGGATTGTATAGAATTCCCTCTGTCATATATAGTGTAACGTGGAAATGTATCAAATAACAAAGAATTCCAACAACAGAGCTGCAAACAATTGAACAGTTGGATTTATAATGATGCGTCCTGTGGGTATTTTTTTTATTTATTATTATTATTATTATTATTATTATATTTTATTATAGACCCTCCTATTGAAATGCTGGTATTTCCTTGCGTACAACACAGTTGGGACTGCCGAATGAGTGAATAAAGAATTAGAAACTGTCTTTTGAAACAGAAGGACAAGAAGGGGGTGAGAAGGAATTTAACTTTATTGTTTTTCTTTAAAAAAAAAAAAAAAAAAAAGAATATGGAAATTGCAGTCACTGGTTTAATTCCAGACTCAGGAGCAAGTGATAAGGGGAAAAGTTTGTGAACCAAGTCAGGAATGGTTACCAGAAAGAGAGGTGGCGGGGATCCTGTGTGAAGTGTGATTTGAAACTGGCAGGAACCTTTAGACAAGAGGTTCCCAAATTATGGGCTGGGATCCCAAGTGAGGTCATGGATAAAAATCTGCAGATGGGATTGCAATCTCAATTGATATTTGATGAACTTCGCATGCCTTTGCTGCCTGGGGTTGCAGGACTGTATTTAAGGCCATTTTTACATGAGATGCTACCACCCAGGGCCACCTAGTGGACATGTGTGGTAGCGTATGTGCAAAAGTGTGTGTGGGGGTGCTCCTGCGACCCACGCATCCCCACCTATGTCCACCCACGTCCTCATATGGTGCAACCCAGAAAATCCCAGGTTGCACCGTGCAGGGACATGGGAGGCTGGGGGGTGGTTGGGTGTGCACACCGAGTGCATGCCCATCTGTCACCATCTAAACCTTCCGCCACCCACAGAAGTACACATGCACTCCACCGAGTGCACGTGGACCACCCCCCCATTTAAAAACAACCAATGGGTGATTTCAGAAGTGACGCGTTCCAATTCACCACAGTGAATCCCACCCCGGTGTGAACGGATTCACCGTGGGCTGTGGTGACACATGCGGCCCTAACAGAAGTGACAGGATCGTGACCACCGCCCGGGGGCAATCAGAGAGAACATGGGCCGGGGGAACACAACAGACATGCAGTGGAGACGTGGACCGCGGTTCAAGCCCCAGAATGCACCACTACTGGGGTCAATTTCTTCCACCGCGGCTGCGGGTTTCCGTTCAGAAGTTACTTTTCATTCACCCCTGCCGTGGTGACCATTCACCACACTTCTGGACCTCCTCCCGCCCCGACCTCACGAAGCGTGGTTAGCTTCACCCCGGGCCGCGTTTGACTGTGGTGAACATCTGGATGTGAGCAAACAGACTTGCACGGTGCTTTCACCCCCCCCCCCCCGCGTTTGACTGAGGTTGACTGTGGTGGAAATTCACCACGTCACTTCTGAAATCACCCAATGTCTCAAAGTGGGATCACACAGGCAAAAGTCAACAGCTGTTTTAAACAGACTCCTGAACCAAGAGTAGTGTGTAACTGACTGCTTAGCTTCAGAAACATTCCTGAGGTGGAATTGTGGTTTGGAGTTATGATTCCTCTACTGCTCTACACTTTCTCATTGGTAGTGTGACTGTATCTATAAATAACACTGGCAGCATATAATCATGGCATTACTTTACTAACAGTGAGGAACACTGGCTTTTATCCAGCACCTGGAGATTCTCGGCAGTGGCTGGCTCCATCGCACAATTGCCACACCTTGCCCCTGTCTCTGAATCTGGGCTGAAAGCCTTTCTGTTTCAGTGTGTACTACACACATGATCCCAGCCACTTGATTAACTCCTGTCTGTGTAAAGGTCAGCTCAGCAGGAACCAGGATGTTGGGTCGAACAATACTTGGACCTCATTTTCTGTCCTTTGTACTCAGTCCTGCTTTTAGTCTAGGGTGACCAGATATGCAAATTTTAGTCCTGCTTGTTGCCTGTTCCTGAGCCTGTCTGTTACCCAGACCTGATCCTGTCTGGACCTGATCCTTCAAGTTTGCCCACAACCTGTAAACCTGACGTGAACTCCCTGTAGTTCACATTGCATTAACCTTCCACAACAGGGCTCTTCTATTGACAAAGAAGCTAAAAGCTTGTAGGAAGTAGGGATGTGCAAACGCGGTTCGGATGTTCGGAGTTCAGACCAAACTCGATCTGTTTGGACGTCTGAACCAAATGTCCGAACTGAACTTGAAAACGGCCGAACAGTTCGGTCATGTTCGGGTGAACTCGGATGAGTTCGGGGGTGGGAAAAATGTGACTTTGACCGGGAAAAACATGACTGGAAGGGGGAGGCAGCTGAGGATCAGACATTCTGGCACTAGGGGTGGAGACCAAGGGTTGTTTCAGGGCCAAATGATACCAATACCAAAAAAATCTTTGAATTCGGTATCGGTATCGATAGCGCTATTTTTTTTACTGTTCGGCCAAGTTTGGCGGAACCGAACTCCGCCGAACTGAACAACCAAACCTGAACTCAGGTTTCGAACCCAACAATCAAACGTCCGAACCGCATTCTGTTCGCACATCCCTAGTAGGAAGGTTTACAGAATTTGTGGGTGTCAGGGCACAACAGACTCCATGTATGGGAGAAGGGAGAGAGCCTAGTCTAGTGGATTCAGTCTCTTATCATTCCTTGTTTCACTACTAAAACCATCTACACCACCAGGACAGGGGCATAGCTAGGTTGGAATGGGCCCTGGTGCAGAAAATGGAATGGAGCCCTTACACCCCTCCTCCCAGTGGCATGGGATGCCTCTGCATCAGGGACTGTGGGAGCCCTTATGCTCATCATGGGCCCCAGTGTATCTGTACCACATCTGTCCTTATTATAGCTATGGCATTGCACCAGGAGAGAGAAAGTAGCTCGAAGTCTAGTCTAAAGTCAGATGCAGGGCTTCTGGTAGTGGAAAGCCTGTTGGTGGCAGTGCACCAGGAACTGTGATAGTCACCAGTCCACTCAGGTTGCCACCCTTCTATGTTTCATTCAGAGACTCCAAGTTTTGACACAAAGACTGTGGGCGCTAGAGAAAGCCCCAGTTTCTCCAGGTCAGCCAGAAGCATCTGGCTAAGGCAGGGGGTGGCTGCATCAGAAAGTTGGTGGTTTATAGGGACTTTCCTGCTCCCTTTCTGCCATGGCCCTGCCCCTATATGTGTTGTGATATCACAATGCTCTGCAAGCTTACAACAGCCCCTTTGGACCACTCCTTTGTGATATGACCTTGCTCCCTGGAGAGTGTCATTATTGAAGGGGCAAGATTACATCAACAACGATTATTTAACCCCTTCTGACATGGATGACAACCCTAGCCACCGCTGCCCCAAAATTAGCATAATACTGATCAGGTAGAGGAAATAGCAGGTAGTCTTTTGGAGTCAGTGTGATCCTTTACACTGATTGCAGATGCTGAAGAGACTCCATGTAGGGGGAGTCTGTGAATGATATTAAAGGTGAACTCCCCATGTGCTAACCTGAGGGAGGGTAATGGTGGGTATTTTTACATGTGATAGCTTTTCAGCCACCACGCTTAAATCCTGCCTGGGGTGAGAACCCTCACTCCAGGTAGGAGTCTGCCCGGCCACCGAACAAACGTTCCAGCGGCTGGAGAGGGGTTGGGGAGAGGGCGGGGGACATGCGGATGTGGGTCCACATGGCCCTGCCCCTGCGCTGCTCAGTGTGGCCCTGCCTCCTCCCTGATGGGAGGGTGAGGGTGGCCTACAAGGCCGTCATGGCCATCCAGAACTGCTCTGGCTACTGACTAGGGTTAGGTAGAGCGAGCCGTCAGACATGGCTACAAACCATAGCAGGGCTAAACCCCGAGTTGTGCACTGGCAGGGAGCCCAGGGGTTAGCCCTGCCACAGTCTGGGATGCACGCTGTTCCCACCTGTGGTTAACATCTGGCGGGCAAGAGGAGATGTGACACCACTGCCGGTGGCCACGCTGGGATAAGCATGGCCATGGGTGGTGGTGTCACATCTGAAAATACCCGGAGTAAATTCTACTTGTTGGTCATCTCCATTCTGCCTGAACTCAAACATTGATGTAAACTGCACCTGGCTATGAGCCTGGACTATTTAAGTCTACAAAAATGGTTTCCACTGAACATTTCCTAAAAAATTCCTAGATTATGTGGCATCTGTGTTCTCTCACAGGTCTCTTCAGCCTGATTCCTTAGATCTGCATCTAGAAGCATAATTTATGAGGCCTTCCTTATACCCAAGAAGCAATACTATAACAATAGTAATTATGTTTTTCTCTTTGTCCTCATTCTCGCCTATATTTGCTCTTTCACCTATGCATAGAAATAAGGGCAGCCATGATGACTTTGGGTACTTTCAGACGTTACGGGCGGCCGGTTCACCACAGCGAACCACCAGGGGGGGCGAGCAGCGCAACCACGCCTGGGGGTTGGAAAACAGCCCAAACAGACGTGCCGGGAACAGGACCACGGGCCGGAACCGGGCCGCACCATCGTGGGCCGTGGCAGCACAACAGACGTGCAGCCAAACCCTCGGCGGGCGCTAAACCCCCACAAGGCACCGGGCAGGGGCGGGACACAGACATGGCCGCCTGAGGGCAAACGAAGCCACAAGGCACAAAAGGGAATGCCCACACAGGGGAAACGGGAAGGGAGGGGGGAAGAGCGAGAACAGGCTGACAGCCGGCTCACACAGCCGTCCCGCAGCGGGGCACAGTGCACGGCCACACGCCTGGGTGCACACACACACACACACACACCAGGGAAAGGCCGGGAAGGGGGGGCAGGGGCGCCCGGAACACCCCACCGGGAACACCGGGAGGGACGGGGGGGCACCACCAAGGGGCAAGGCACAGACAGCAGCAACCCCCACCCCCACACCACCCCAGTCCAGTCCAAGGAGGTGCCCCCACAGGAACAGAGGCAGTCTCGGAGGGGGGGGCAGACCCCCGGAGCAAGGCACGTTGGGGGCCCCCAAAGCACAGCGAGGCCGGCGGAGGGGCGCCAGGAGGAGGAGGAAGGGGGCCCCACAGTCAAAGGCTGGCACAGGCAGGGCAGCCGGGTCCAGCGGTGCTCCTCCGCAGCACCAGCGACGCTCAGGCAGCACCCACGGAGTCACGGGGATGGAGGGGGCCCAGGACCACGGCCAGGGGCAGCAGCAAGCAGCGAGGCGGGCGGGAGCTCACCGAGGTGGGGTCCGCAGGTCGGGAGCGGCCAGCGGGGACCAGGCCCCCCCCCGGGCCGGGGCGGGAGCCCACACGGGGGCACCACGCCGGGGGGGGCAGGCCAGCGACGCGGGGCTCACGGGCCGCTGCCGGGGGCCCCGCTGGCCCCAGGGCCCGGGTGGCCCGCCCGGTGGACCAGGTGGGGCCAGTGCAGCATGCCCCGGCGGTACCCCTGCAAGGACATGTAGTGGGCGATCAGGTAGTAGGCCTCGAAGGGATCGGGCATGGTGAGGGCCAGCTGCACATCCACACGCGCCCACACCGCCAACAGGGATGACATCTCCACCGCGGAGGGCTCCGGCACACAGCAGGCAGCAGAAGGGGGCCACGGAAGATGCCCCAGCTCCAGAAGCCGCTGGAACGCCGCCCCACGGGTGCGCTGGTACCCACGGGCCCCGTGAACACAGGAGAAGTAGGTCACGGCCAAGGCAGGGCCACCCTCGGCCAGGCACTCCGAGTAGGCGCCCAGACCACACACCACCAGCGCTGACACGGTCTCCGAGGCGCTCCAGGGCACATGGGCGCACAGCACCTCCGGGATGCGCCCCTCGGGGAAACGAGCCAGCCCCAGGGCCTCCGCATGCAGCCGGCAATCACGGGCGCTCACCACATGGCCAAAGTAACGGAGCCCGGAGCTCAGGCTCTCGTAGGCACCTGCACGGCTCCCCGGCCCGGCCAGGAGCAGCTGCACGGCAGGGGTGTGCCACAGGTCGCACAGAGACATGGTCTCGCGGAAGGCCCAGATATGGGGGGCCCCTTGGGGGCCGGACAGCGGGAGCCCCATGGATGGGCAGCCAGCCATGGTCCAGCACAACAGGGAATGGGACACGGAGCCCGGAGGGCACACAGACTGCCCAGGGCCGGGAGAGGCTCGGCCCGGCCCCCGGGACAGGGAACACGGGCCCGCACCGCAACATTGTAGCACAACAGAGCGAGGCGTGGGGTGCGGGCCCGGCACAGCTGCAGAGAACAACAGCGAGCTCTCTGTCTGCCTAATCGCACCTTCAAGGCCATCCCGCTACAAACAGCGAGGGGAGGGGGCCCGGGGTGCTGGGGGCGGGAGCAGCCGGAACGCACCGGCACAGGGCGCGCGCAGGCCCGCGAGGCCGACCCCCGGGCGGAGCCACCAGCACCGGGCCGCCATAAGCGCTCCCAGCCCCCACCGGGGCCCCAGCACCATGGAGCGCGATAGGGCAGGTGGGAACTGGATGTTCCTCGCGCTCGCGGCTGAGTGGCACCGTGACCACACTGAGCAGCTGTGCCTCCTGACCGAGAGGGTGCACCTGGCCGTCCGCCTGCGCTATGTCCTGGCCCTGCGGGCTGGCGTGCGCCTCCGGGGCCAGCAGGCCCGCAGGAGAGTCCGTGGCCGGCTCAGGGCTCGGCGCCGGGCCTGGGGGGCGTGGCTGGCCGCCTGCCGGAGCCTCACCCGGCCCGCTGCGCTCCGAGGGGCCGCGAGGCGGTTCCGCTGGGCAACGCAGACCCTCCGCCGGGCAGCGCTGCTGGCTATGCCCATAGCGCGGAGCCTATGGGTCACGGAGCGGCCCCAGGCCTGGTGGGAGCGGGCCCAGGCCCACTGGGGGGAGGCCGAGTGGGGGTCCCACTTCCGGATGGGCAAGGCCACCCTGCTGCGCCTAGCGGAGCTCCTCACGCCCTGGCTGGAGCGGCAGCACACCTCCATGCGGGAGCCCATCCCCATGGTCCAGCGGGTGGCCATAGGGGTCTGGGCCCTCGCAACGCCCGACTCCTGCCGCTCCGTGTCCCAGCACTTCGGGGTGGGGCTCAGCACGGTCGCCTGCATCGTGCGGGATGTGTGCGAGGCTGTGGAGGGCGTGCTCCTCGACAGGACCATCCAGCTCCTGGACCAGGGCGCTGTGATGGCTGGCTTCGCGGCCGGGGGCTTCCCGAACTGCATCGGAGCCGTGGACGGCACACACATCGAGATCCTGCGCCCGGCCGCGGGGGAGGCCCTGGAGTATGTGAACCGGCACGGATACTACTCCCTGCACCTGCAGGGGGTGGTGGACCACCGGGCCCGCTTCATAGACATCTACACGGGCAACTCCGGCCGGAGTCACGACGCCAGGATCATGACCATCTCCCCCTTCTATGCCCGCATGTACCGGGGGGACTTCGCGGACATGGGCATGAGGTGGATCGAGGGTGTTCCCATGCCCCCCTGCATCCTGGGGGACCCCGCCTACCCCCTGACCCGCTGGCTGATGAAGGTCTACCCTGTCCCGAGCACCCCTGCGGAGCAGGTATACAATACCCGCCTGTGTGCGAGCCGGACCGTGGTGGAGCGTGCCTTCGGGGCCCTGAAGCAGCGCTGGAGGAGTCTAGCTGGCCGCCTGGACTTCACCGTCCCCACCTCCGCCCTGGTGATCGGTGCCTGCTGCGTTCTGCACAATGTGTGCGAGACCGAGGGGGCGGCCCTGGAGTACCCCGAGCCCCACCGGCCCCCCGGTCCTGTTCCCCTGTACGTGAACGCAGGGAACCCCCGGGAGTACCGGTATGCCAAAAGGATCCGGAACGCCCTTGCAACCCACATCGCCCGGGGGGGCCCGCTGTGAGGGCCTTCCCGCCCCTGGGGGCCCCACCCCCCGTTCCGTGCCCATGCCCCTGTACACGCGGTCCCACAGCCCTGTCCCCCCCACAAACGGGCCGGGGACAACTGTCTCTTTACAACACTTTATTGCCCACACAGTGCACACAATCACCCTGTGCCCCCTCCCCACCCCCGTCCCCGTGACCCCGTCCACCACCCGCCCTCATGTGGCCCTCCCCCTCCCCCCCCTTCCCACCATCCCCCCGCGTTTCCTGGGCCGACCCCTCGTGCGGCCGCTTGGGCCCACCGAGCTCTGGGAGCTCCCCTCCCCCCCACTGTCCGTGTCCCCTGCCGTGTCCTGGGCCGGTCCCGGCCCCGGCAGGGGGCCGGGCGGCGGATGGGCAGCTGTGCCCGGTGCCCCGGTCGCGCCCCGGGGGGGCTGGACCCTCCGGAGGCCCGGGGGCACTGGGAGGCGCATGCGAGGGCCCTGGGGCCGGGGGGGCGCCAGGGGCGGCAGGGCTGGGCCCGGGGGCGCCGAGGGGCCCGGCATGGGGACCTGGGCGGGCAGGGCGCCCGGAGGTGCGCCGGCCATCACGTAGGCACACATGGTGCCCGCATGCAGGAGCAGGGAGGTCCCAATGTCGTGGGACCTGTCCATCTTTGCGCTGTGCTCCCGCACCATGCCCTGTATGTCCTGCCGGAGGCCCCTGAGCAGCCCCTGCTGCCGCTGGTGCTCCCGGCGCTCCCGCCTCCGCTCCAGGCGCACCTCCGCCTCCAGCCGGCGGTCTGTCTCCAGGGCCTTCTCCATGGACCGCTCTATGGCCGCCTCCATGCGGTCCACGGAGGCGATCATGCGCTCCCCCTGTTCCTCCGCCCTGCGGACGATGTCCTCCGCTTGCTCCTCCCTGCGCCTGCGGACCCGCGCCCGGTACTCCCGCATCCGCTGGGCTGGGGCCGCGGCCGGCGGAGGCGCCGCGCGCGGGGGCTGCCCTGTGGAAATGGGCGGGTGGGTCAGTGCAGGGCCCTGTCCCCTAGCGGGGTCGGGTCCCGGGGCCCCCTGCCCCCCCTCCCCCACTGAGGCCAGAGGCCCCCCTGGGCTGGCGCCCGGGGGGCCCTCCCGCAATCCCAGCCCTCCCGCCTTACCTGGGTCCGGCACCTGCTCTCCTGTGCCCTCCGCGGGGGCCTGCACCGTCTCGCTGGCCCGGTCCTGGGGCTCCCCATGTCCTGCGGGCGGGAGAGGGGGGAGCGGGTGAAGGGGGCTGGTTGTGGCCCCTGCAGCAGGGCCCCCACCCCCGCCCCTGCCACCGGCCCCCTGGTCGTGCCCCCCCTTGCCCTGGGGGCCCGCTTACCCTCTATGTCCGTCTCCGAGCCTTCGGAGGCCGGCGCCTCACCCTGGGAGTGCTCCCCCTGGGACCACTGGCTGAGGGTGGTGAAGGTGCCGACCTCCGACTCCGCCTGGCCGGCCCGGCGTTGGGATGTCTCCGGGCTGCTGCTGGGGGGGGGCCTTGGGGCTTCTGCGGGTCCCGGGTGGTCCTCCTGGGGGTGGGGGTCCCCTGAGCTCGTGTCTACCGGGCGGGCGGCGAGGGGAGGGGGTACCTCGGCCCGCTCCCTGCCCTGGACCACAGCGCTGCCCACCAGGCGTGGGGCAACTATGGAGCCCTTCATGTGAAGGATGCGGTCCAGGGCATCGTAGTAGGGGGCGGTGCGGGCCCCGTGGCCGGAGCGGCTGTTATTGTCCTTGAGGGCCTTGTACCCCCTCTTGAGCTCCTTGGCCTTCGAGCGACACTGGTTGACAGTGCGCTCGTGCCCCGCCGCCTCCATGTCGCGCACGATGTCCCGGTAGACATGCTCGTTGCGCTGGTTTATTGCGAGCTCCACCTGGTACTCGAGGGTCCCCCAGATCCGTATGAAGTCCCGGGTCTCCTGGAGGCCCCACTGTCCCCCTCTGTGATAGGCCTTCCTCCGGCTGGGCCCCTGCTGTTCCTCCTCCCGGTGCAGCTCCTGCTGCACCTGCCTGTGCTCCTCCTCCACCTCCTCCTGGGGGTGCGCCTCCAGGGGCCGGGGGCCGGGCTCCTCCTGGGGCTCGTCCGCCCGGGCCGACTTTCGTGTCTGGGGGGGGGAAGGGGGGTGGTTGGTTGCTGGGTGAGGGTGTGGGCCCTCTCGGGGGCCCCCTGCCCCCCTGCCCTCCGCCCGGGGTCCCCCTGCCCCCCTGCCTTCCGCCCGGGGTCCCCCCGGCCCCCTCCACAGGGGGTTCCCCTGTGCCCCCTGTTCCCCTCCCAGTGGGTGCCCTTACCCGTTTCCTGGGTGCCTCCTGTGGGCCTGTTCCGGCCGCTGTCCCCGGGGCGGCGCGACCCGGCTGCAGCTGTGGTTGGTGTTCCCGGGGCGCCTCCCTGGTCGGGTGCTCCCGTGTGCCCCCTTCCTGCACCTGTGCCCCCTCCGCCTGCATCGCTGGGCCTGGCTGCACGTCCTCCGCCTCCTGTGCCGCCGCTGTCGCTGCTCGTGCCTCCGGTCTCTTCCGCTTCCCTCCTCGCTCCATCCCGCCACGCTTGCTTGCTGCTGCTCTCGCTTTAAATCTCCCTCCGGTGTTTGTGTTGGTGCTGGTTGCCTGGCAGCGACGCTGCGTGCCTCGTCCCCGGCCGGGGCTCCATTTTTTTGGTTCCGCTGGGGGATTGGCGTCCAGACGTTACTTTTGCTTGGTTCCCTGTGGGGGTTGGTTTGACCACGCTTCCCGGGACCTTCCCCCGGCTAGCCCGGGAAGCGTGGTTGAAACTGACCCCATGTGGGTATTGAGCGTGATGAACATCTGGCGCGCGCCGTTCAGACGTTCAGGGCCCTTTGGCCCCACGGGGGGGTTCAGCGTGGTTCAGTGTGGTTCAGCTTGATCTCGTAACGTCTGAAATCACCCTTTCTCTAACTTAGTCTGGTGTTTCTTCGAATCAGAGCAATGCTCTCCCATGCTTTGATACCGGAAAATTACACAGAAAACTAAAATGATAGTCCTGTTGAGTCATTAACAAAGTGGAACACAAGTAAATAGGGTCTCTTACACTGACTGTTGTGAGTCATCTTACTGTGTGAACAAGCTGTTAAAATGTTTAAGATGCATTGGTAAGAGTGTGAAAGTTGAAGTGAGGGAACTGGCTTAAAAACAAGCCAGGGAAAGAATCCAATCTAATGCTTTATCCTTGACTCACCTTGTTATGCAAATAAAAAGAGAAGGGGAAAAATCCCCAAGTGTGTGAGAATTAACACAATAGACTAATGCCAGAAAGCTTTCTTCAAGACAAGCTACTTAATATAAAGGAAGTTGACTTTTCCTTGCTTACAGTACACTCACTAGTACACATGTGTGTGGTGGAAGCTTTCTTTAAATGATAAAAATTTTCCCAAGCCACTTCAGGCATCTGGATGCTCCACTGGGTTTCTAAGTATGTTAGGCAATTTTGAAAATCTCAGGGCGCTTTTACATGAGCGGGTTGCCGTGACGTGACCTGGTCGCACGATATTTCAAATCCCACAAGGCGGGATTAGATGAGGCAGAAGTCCGGGATCATGCGCATTGAAGGCGGTCACACATTGCTTTCAGTTCGCGAATTAAATACTTCACAATCAAGGTATTTAATTCGTGTTCGGAAAACAATGCACAACTGCCTTCAACGCACATGATCCCGGACTTCTGTCTCACCTAATCCTGCCTTGCGGGATTTTGGAATATCACGCAACCGGGTCGTGCCACGGCAACCCGCTCATGTAAAAGCAGCCTCAGTGTAAGGTGATTTGCCGAAGGGGAAATAAGGGCAGTTAGTCATTCAGCTTCTATTGAATTACAGTAGGAGTTATTCAGAGTTTGGTTGCCGTGTTGGTCCCAAGTGACAGAGAGACAAAGTGGTTCGAATGATTTATTTTATTGGACCAACTGTTGATGGTGGAAATAAGCAAGCTTTCAGACCACACAGGGCCCTTCCTCAGACATGTAGCATAGCCAGGAGAAATATATGAAATAAGCAAATGTAGGGCAGGTATATATGAGTGGCATGGAATAAGGGGGAGTGGATAGGGCAGGGTAGCAGGTGGGGAGGCGGGTAAAGAGTGAGAGGGAGATGTGCCAGACATTTAAAAACATCTGTAAAATTAGATAATGTGGTAGGAGACCAAGAGACCATAGGTAATGGAAGACACACAGAGAAAGCAAACAAATGGGTCGGGGTTATAGTGGGAAACAGCTTATCAGGTGAAGGGAATTATTGCAATTCAGTGTTTAAAGCGCTTTCCAATCCCTATCTAGTTAATTCACTCTCACAACAATCCTTTGAGGTAGTACATTATAGTTATTCCCAGTTTACAGACAGTGAACTGAGGCAGAGCTCTGCATTCAACACTTTAGCGACTAGCCTACAATGGCTAACTAAATTAGCTGTTAGGAACCAATGTCCCCTGAAAGATCAAATCATATTCCCCTTACCCAACTCAGGTAGTCCCATGTGATTCAATGACCACAGAATGTGCCCTTTGATGTCCATGGAAATAGTCTGTGTTAGCAAATAATTGTCTCTTTTGGAAAATGGAAACTGTGTGCTTAAAACTCTGTCTGAGGCTGTGTTCATTGAAGTCAACAGCTCAACTCTCATTTACTTTAATGGCTGAGAATTGCCCTCGTTGAGACATTCAGGTAAGAGAATCTCCATCACATTTTCCATTTAGGGACACTGGGTGTTTTTACACACACATTTCTCGTGGATGTTTGCTGTTACATTCTGAACTTTTTGCGTGTCTAAATCACTTACCCAGATCTTAAACATCTGGATCTTTGAACTTCTGCGTAGAACTTCTTCCAGAATGTTTGTGTGTAAAACGTTCTGGTAAACTGCTTTGCTCCAGGCAGCTGTGGTCACTTGGTTTCCATGGCAGCCTGTCACGTCTACAACTGCGGCTACATTAAGCTGCCTCAGGGCAGTGTGTTTGTGTGAAAAATGCATCCGAAACTTACTTGTGGACTTGTAAACCCAGAAGATTGAAATGTCCGTAACTTTAAGGTGTGTGTAAAAATGCCCATTAATCTGGAAGCAATGCTAAATTGACTATTACAGATGAAACACAAGCAAGAGGCAAACTGAGTAATGGTGTGAGTCAAAGAGTGAGCTGGATTGCTTAGTAACTTGGGTCCATTTGGACGACACCCATTTTGATCGAGATGTCAGGTCATACTTCTATTAAGGTAGGTCATACTTAGAAGAATAATGTTTAAAAGTAAAAAAGGAACAAATGTTGCAGACCAAAGAAGAATAAGAATACATGGTTTGGGCCAAGATTTTCAAAAGTCATCTGAGATCCTGGTTGCCTTGATATCATCCATACATTTTCAGAAAGCTCCCTTGAGACCTGCTGTCTTACTTCTTTGCTGCTGTTTTCAAAGACCCCTGTGACCTTCTATACCGTTTTTTTTAAAAACCCTCAAAATAAAAAAACAAAAAATCATAATTTGGTTCACTCAAATATTATGAATGAACTTGTTTGAGAACAATGTGTGCTACTGTCCCATTTGCCCTTTGTTTATTTGTGTTAATGCAGTTGCCACCAGTCCATGTAAGAGACCAGCAACTGGTCCACAGAACTAGCAACAGCTATAGCAAAACAAACTTTGGTCCCCATTGGCTTCCCCACAGACAGACCATGAGCACTACAATCATTCCCCAATGCCTCTGCTCCAAGATGGCTGTAGCACCAGCTGTGACCAATTTGTGCAGCTGTGATTAGCCAAAAAATGAGCATGCACTGAGCTTCAGCCGTCTCTGGCAGGGGTAGAATAACGGTTCACAAGAAGAGCTTCTGAGGATTGACAGTGGTTTGATGAACAGAAATGCTTGGGAACCACTGGGCTAATGTGTTTGCGCATTGATCTCCATCATGGTGCACTTGCACGTCACTGGACTTTGCATGATTGTGCCCTAGGTGTTCTGAAGGGACAGGGCCAAACTGAAATGGAGTGGGGCAAAAGGGTTCTTTCACCTCATTTTGATGAGACCACACCCCCTTTGGAGCATCATAACGTCATGAAGCTCAGTAGGAGAGGAGGAGCTATGTCAGAAAGGGTAGAGGGGGGCCTCTTCACCCCGCCCCTTCCTGGTGACACACACACACACCCAGCTCCCCAACAGCTTTCTGCTGGCTCTGCTTCTCCCCAGTCTTACTATCTCAGAAAACTCAAGAAAAGCTCAGGAGAAAACCATAGAACCATATGTATCAGCATGTTGCATTGCAGCTCACTTGCCAGGCCAGCCTTAGTGCTCCGTCCTTAATTGAAAACAAAGTGGAATGTGTGAAACTGCTGGTGGAATTTCTCAAGTGGGGATGGAAACCACAGCTCGGCAACACACATTGTGCTGTAATTAGAATGTGCGTTCCTCTCTTGCTTTTTAAATTAAAGAGATAACCGCATGGACACACACTAACATGAAAAAGGCATGAAACACAACCCAAAAACGACAGACACAGTAGAAAAACAGACGTTGAATAAAAGAGAACCACTTCCCAGAAGTACTGCCGAAATGTAACATCTCATTGGCATGAACTATTGTTAAACCTCCAGCAATTATATTTAAGTGTAATGAAAAATAAATACAGCTGAGCTATTAGGATGGCTGCGATAGTTAAAGGTCTGTCAGCACTTCCATTGTAAACCTAGTTTTTCAGGGGATTATAAGGTGCTGTAAAAATGTGTTCCAGGCTCAGACTTGGCAGACAAAGGTTGCGGTTTCAGATATTTATTTATTTATTTATTTAAGGGGGGAATGGGGATTGGCCATGTTTAAGGTGCACAATTGGTAAATGCTGACATTTTCCAACACTCCCCCAACCCCTCTTCCATAGCTCACAAATGATTTTGATTTAAAAATAAAATGATGCAAGTTATTATTAGTCCATAATGGGATCTGGGCACGGGCTGCTTTTTCGGTGTTTGTGCAGGGTTTGATTTTTTAAAAGAGCAAAAAAAAAAGAAAAAAGAAAAAGGTTCAGACATGGGTCAGCAGACTAATGTAGTTTTCATCTTGCAGGGTGGGATTTTCAAAGTCACTCAGCACCGGCCTAGCTCTTCAGACCTTGAAAACAATGGGAGTTTTGCCACTGACTTTAGAGGGAGCAGGTTTGGCTACACGAAAGCTCAGTTCCCTCTTTACTTTCCTAGTGCTCTCATTGCTACATCAACTTGCTGCTGCTGGTCACACCCACTGTACACCTCCCCACATTTTGAGCTGTTAAAGAAGGGCAAGTGTCACCCCTTTGGCTAATAAGCTCTGCCCTCTCATTGAATAGGCACTGCCAACTCCCCCCTCACAACACACACATGCACAAAGAAGGGGCACACTCACACAGGGGCACACACACCTGGCAGGGGACAGTCACAGTGGTAGAGATGGTGATGGCGAGAAGAGTGTGGCTCCAGCAGCCTGGCCGCATGGGGATGGGGAGCACACAGCCTCAGCGTTCATAGAGGCTTAGAGTCGGAGGGTACCTCAGAGGTCATCTAGTCCAGCCCCCTGCTCAATGCAGGAAATCCACAGCCACAGCATCCCTGACAGACGGCCGTCCAGCCTCTGCTTGAAAACCTCCAGCGAGGGAGAGCCCGCCACCGCCCTAGGCAGTGTCTGTTCCACTGTCAGACAGCTCTTACCGTTAGGAAGTTCTTCCTAATGTTTAGCCGAAATCTGTAATTTGAGTCCATTGATTCTAGTCCTGCCCTCAGAAGCAACAGAGAACAAGTCTGCTCCATCTTCTATGTCACAGCCCTTCAGATATTTGAAGACGGCTATCGTGTCTCCCCTTAGTCTTCTTTTCTCCAGACTAACCCAGCTCCTTCAACTTTTCCCCATAGGACTTGATTTCCAGATCCCTGATTAATTATCTTTATTGCTTTCCTCTGAACCCACTAAGGGGGAGGGAGGTGCCGGGTCCAGGGTCCGCACGTGGGGGGCTGGTGCTGATGAATGCGAGGTCCGTTGTTAACAAGGCCCCAATTATCCATGATTTGATCTTGGATGGGGCCGTGGACCTCGCATGCATCACGGAGACCTGGCTGGATGATCTGGCCGGTCCAACTTTGGCGGATCTGGTTCCAGCTGGGTATGC
>QEPC01001556.1:770444-796025 GCA_003113815.1 Sphenodon punctatus
GCGAATCCGGCCCGACGTGGCGGCCTCATTGGCGGTCTCCCCGGAGGGTGGGCGGTGGGAGCGTGGAGGGGGTGGGGCCGTGCGGCCGCACATTGCGCCGCACGGCCCCGCCCCCTCCCAGATTCCCCGCCGGGATCCCCCCGGCACGTCTGTTGCGACGTGACGGGGTGACCCCGGCGGGGAATGACTAGGCTGATTTCGGTACGGGGCCAACGGGCCCTGTTACGTCTGAAATCACCCTATGTTAATGCAGCCCAAAATTGCATTAGCCTTTTTAGCAGCTGCATCACACTGCTGACTCATGTTCAGCTTCTGCTCAACTACAATCCCAAGATCCTTTTCACATGTACTGCTGCCAAGCCAAGCATCACCCGTCCTATACTTGTGCATTTCATTTTTGTTACCTAAATGCAGAACTTTACATTGATCTCTGTTTAATTTCATTTTATTAGTTTTGGCCCGGCTTTCCATCCTGTCAAGATCAATTTGAATCTTGTTTCTGTCTTCTAAGGTGTTAGTTATCTCTCCCAGTTTTGTGTCATCTGCAAATTTGATACGTATCCGCTCTATTCCTTCATCCTAGTCATTAATAAAGATGTTGAACAGTACAGGGCCCAGTACCTAGCCCTGATGCACCCCACTCGATGCCTCCTTCCAGATTGATGGGGAGCCATTTATAAGCACTCTTTGGGTACAGTTCTTCAACCAGCTGTAAATCCACCTAATGGTAGTATCATCTAGCCCATATTTAACCAGCTTGTCAAGAAGGCTGTCATGGGCTACTTTGTCAAATGCCTTGCTGAAATCAAGATATTCTACGTTAATGGCATTCCTGCAATCTACTAAACTAGTAACTTGATCAAAAAAGGAAAGAAGATTAATCTGGCATGACTTTTTCTTGACAAACCCATGCTGGCTTCTAGTAATCACAGCATTATTTTCTAAATGCTTACAAACTGACTGCTTTATAATCTGCTCTAGAATCTTTCCAGGTTGCTGGCAGCCTGGCCAGCGATGGTGCTGTCAAGGCTGCAAGTGTGTGTGTGTCGGGGGGAAGAAGCCTAAGGTAGCCTGGCCGTGACTACAAGGAGGCCAGTTCAGGAGCAACCTGGGCATGCGTGCAAGCCTTGGCAGTGCCCAGACACAGGTGATATGCAAAGTCTGATGCAGCCCCCACCCCCCAGGCTGAAGCTGCAGTGTGCAAATATCCTGGCAGTTATAGCAATGATGGCAAAACCATGCACCATTTGATACCAGAGGCTGTCACAGTGAATACCAGAGAGACTGCCTTTGCACCTGGAGACCCCAGCATCCAAATAGAAAAGACGATACTTAAAGGTCTTCTAAGGCTCTGTGCAGTTGAAGGCTGCCTGGGTCCCTCCAATCCCTTCTAAGAGATACAGTGAATACTTTTACACGGATCGCACTCATGGCTCTGATCCGCCTCACACCCAGGCGGGCAGTCCATTTAAAGGTGGCCTGCCAGATGTGTAGGTGGAGCAGAGGCAGAGCAGGTGGTGCATGCTCTGCTCCAGCCCTACTTGCAGTGCTCCAGAACATCTGGGATCACTCCAAGCAGAGCTGGTTGGGCACCAGCCGGAGGTGGAGCTGTGGTCTGTCTACTCTGCGGACGAGTGCTACAGCTCCGCTCCCAGCTGGGGGTTGCCCCAGGCAATGCTATAGAGTTGCACGTGGCAGCCTAGAGTGGCGGCTGGCGGCTGATCTACCTGCAGCTCTATGGTGTGGAGGAGGGGGGCACCATGCGGGCAGACCATGGACTGAGGCAGCACCAGGTCCATTTAAAATGGACCCAGGCGGGGCTGCAATCGGGCAAACTTGGGGGTGCACCCCTAGGGGAGGTCTGTGGGTGAGCACCCCAGCATCAGTCTAAAGATACACACTGGGCATTTTTACACACACCTTAAAGTTCCGGATTTTTCAATCTTCCGGGTTTACAAGTCCACAAGTAAGTTCCGGATGCATTGTTCACACACACACTGCCCTGAGGCAGCCTGCACTGAAGCAGCCTAAAGTAGCCACAGCTGTAGGATGTAACAGCAAACATGCAGGAGAAATGTGTGTGTAAAAACACCCATTGACAAATGCCTCCACTGCCCAGTCATTGAGAACTTTGAGTGTATATTGGCATTCGGTACTTTACTTTGGTATTTTAAGGACTGGAACTTGAACCAGTGCCATTCGGGCTCAGGAGGTCATGGCTGGCTCCTCAACAACACCAACTTGTTCTGGTCAGGGCCAACAGTTGGTGCTTGAAGGTCTTCCCATTGCCAGCCAGGCCACCCCCCTCCCCAGCTTTACTCCACACCCCCAGCTTCCTGGTTGGTTTCCTGTCATGTAAAAGACAGTCCTGCAGCCACAGGAAGCTGGATGGATAATCCGCTTTCCTTTTTCTGGTGCCTATTTCCTGGAGCTGCAGTTTCCTTCCTGGATTCCTGTCTGTGGCCTGTGGCGCAGCTCTGTTCCCCTTGGACCACATTTGTGTCCAGGGCCGACTTTGCCCTATCCTTTTCCCTGCTTGCTTTGGGCTTTGTCTGCTTGTGTCAATCTGATCCTGTTCCTGAATTAGTTTTTCTCCCCCTGCCCTGAAACTGGTCCTTCTGCCCGTGTCCTTCTGCCCCAGCTGTCTCCCCTTGGTCTGTGTATTGGTCCCCAGCTGTCCTGCATTACTCTCTTGACCCCTGGACCTGATCCTACATGACCCTCTTCAACCTGATCCTGCATGAATTTACTTGGATCTGCTTCCCAGGAGCAGGTATTTAACTGGCAGCAGTTTTCAAACAAACACAAGAAAGTACACCCCCCCTGCCCCCCAGTGCACAAGTAACCTGTGATGCATAGCATATCTGGGTTCAAAGCAGAATTGGATTAGCTGTGTCAAACTAGTCAAAGGATGAGATCGAAGTCAACAGCAGAGAATTGATCACTCTATTTATGGCCTATTTGGGTACTTTTCTGAAGCAACCAATGCTGGCCATATGTTGGACTCAGACCATTGTTCTGACCCAGTATGAAATTCCTTATGCTCTTATTTTGATGAGGAGCTCTAACCTCTCCAGAAACATGCATTGTAATGAAGCAGGCAGCAGCCCCTTTAAGGAGGTCTGCTTGTCACCTTGGCCCTACTCCCGTGGGGAGCCTAGCTGGAGGGAGCTCCCAAAGCCAGAGAGGAGTGCAGTATAGGGATGAAAAGGGGGGAGGTATGGTCCCAAAGCCTGGCCTGCTGCTCTAAAAGGCCTAGATAGTAGGGTGGCCAGATATGCAAATTGGAGCCAATGTAGCCCTGAAGCCTTTATTTTTCATAATTGTCATCTAAATTTTGGATATCTGGCCACCCTACCAGATAGTGTCCTGTGCTCTTAGCCTGCTGGAGGAGACAGAGTAACTGGAAGTTTGAATATGGCTCACCCCAAATACTATTGAAAGGGCTGGTTTAAAGGACCAAACCAAAAAAACATGGGCCTCGAAGAAGCCAAGGGAGTGAATCTTTGGGTGTCTTTAGATGGACCTGGGGCTGGCTTTCCTCAGACCTGCTCCAGGGGTGGCCAATCCCACATCCTCTGTCTGCAGCCCCGCCTTCACGGGTTTATAAAGACCCGGCAGCTGCCACGGCCCATAGTCTACCTGCATGGCGCCCCACACCACAGAGCAGCGGGCAGACTGACCGCCACTCTAGGCTACCACCTGCAGCTCTATGGCATTATCCGGGGCAAGCCTCAGCTAGGAGCAGAGCTTCAGTGGCTGCCCACGAGTAGACAGCCTCCAGCTGGTGTCCCACATTTGGACAACCCACTCTGCTGACGGTGCTCCAGGATATTCCAGAGCACCTCTAATGTGGCACCCCACCTTTATATGGAAAGGCTAGCCGGGCTGAAGTGGAGCAGAGCTGCAGGTGCCGTCTGTTTAAAAGCACCCTTTGTTCCCAAACCCAGTGAAGTTAGCAGCTTGGGTAAGACTTCTGGGATTTTTCTGTTTGTTCGCTGATAAGAGAGTGTATGTGAGTGCGATGCCTGCAAACCAATTAAAGGAAGGCAAGAAAATTGAACTTACTTAGTCCTCATTTTCTGACTGGGGAACCCTGGGAGGGCTGACTCCTACAGCTACTTGCCACACTGTCAATTTTTCCTTCAAAAGACTTGGAAACTATTGCAACCCTAAAAATAAATAAATCCTAAAAACACCAAAACAGACAAAACACAAGAAACCGATGGCTTGACAAACAGGGTGGGAGCTTGGTTACATGCATTGCATACCATTTAAATATATGATTTTAGATGTGTTCTGTTATATATATTATATATTTTTATAAACTGCCCTGAACCTCTGAGGGAACGGTGGAATAAAAGTTGATTTAAAAAATAAATACCGAGTTCAAATACAGTACTAACTGTATGTCTCCAGACACTAGAGGGATGTGCTTTTTATCTAGATTAGAAAGGTGTCTGGATTAGGGGTGAAGTGAAATATCTGAGGTTGGGCTGAATCATGCCCTCGGGTTTCTTGTATTTCTCAGAAAGAGTCATCGTTCTCAGCTCGTTCTGGCAACCAAGAACGAGCCAAGAACCAGCAGCATCTCAGCTGCATTCTCACTGTGAAACCCGAGAACCGTGCTCCACAAAAAAGAATGGCACATGAGTAAATGGCCACTAGGGCCATTCTGTGCGTACTCAGCCCTTTTAAGTGGAATTTCCAGCAATGTCACCACCATTTTGGAAAAGGGCAGCCAGTCTGCTCATGTGAAAAATGGCCACAGCACATGTACAAAAGCCTGCCCTTTTCTAAAATGGCAGTGACACCGCTGGTACCATTTTGGAAAAGAGCTGAGCATGTGCAGAATGGCCCTGTGGCCATTTTGCACATTCACGGTAATTTATTCTTTTTTAATGAGATATCTCCCAAGAGTTCGTACTGGGGCGGTCCCCATCACGAAATCTCACGTGATATCTTGTGAAAACAAAAAGGGCTTTTTGTTCAGCCCTAATCTAGAAGATTATGTTATCTATCACTTTATTTATTCACATTTATATCCTGCCCCTTTCCATTAAGCCTGGCAAGAAGTAAAGATCTTGCATTGCTTCTGGAAGATGAACAGACTTAGGCTTAGACAAAGCTCCAAATCAAATCCACTCAATTTGTTTCAGTTTGGTGAAATGAAAACTGGACTGCAATTTGATTCATATTTATCTGGAGTTCTAGATTGCCAAGGCACTACCATTTTTCACATGGGTAGTACTTGAAATACAATTTGTGTATGGTGGTGTCCTGGGTCAGAACATCACATGGAGATCTGAAGTGGATCTTTTTGGGGTTATTCGAACACTGCAGATAGTGTCTGTGAAAAGGATAGGGCTGATTCCATTTAGCTCTGTCTTGCCTGGATAAGGGGAGGGTGGAGTTTTACGATAACAGTACTTGTGGAGGTGTAAGACCTATCTAGAGAAGGAGTTGCTTCTGTAAATAGAGATAATGCTTGTTAGGGGGGACAGGGGGACAAGGATGGGGGAGACCTCACCCCCCGAGAGAAGGGAAGAGGGAGGAACTCAGTAGGGGGGAGGCTCACAGGAAGAGGGACCTCTCAGTATGTCTTCTCTCATCTTGAGGCCAGGGGGTCCTGCTTCAGAGAGAGTCTAGCTCATCACTGAGGTCAGGGAGGAGAATTAAGACCCCACACCAAGACACACCAAAAAGGGAAGGGAATATAAGAGGTTCAGAAGCAAGGGATTCCCAAGGCTAAGGTGAGGATAGCAGGGAGCTATAATTCTAGGAAACCCCAGGGAAGGGCAGGACCTAAGGGCTTTAGTCCATGAGGGTTCTGAAACAATATCAAGGGACAGGACTAGTAAGCCCTTGGTGAAGGGGGGAACCTAGACAGGAACATACATTACACATCACAATGCACACTGGAGGGGCACAAGACATAAGGGATATAGGAGGGAACAGGGAGGTGGGGGGAACTAGGCCAAGACACACAGGACACAAAATCACAGCACACTCCAGGAGGGGTACCACACACAAGGGGTATAGGAGGGAACAGGGAAGTGGGGAAGCTAGGCCAAGACACAGACTTAAGGGGGAACACTTACTAACTGAAGCAGTGAACAAGACACAACTGCAACAGTACGCACATCAAGCCTTAAAGCAGGTAAGAGACATTGCTCCACCAGCTTCCTGAGGCCTCACCAGGGCTCAAATACCATCTGCGGCCAATAAGGAAGCTGGGAGGCTGGACTGGGGTAACGAGCCACAGCTGGGGAAGGGTTTGGACATGCAAGGGGTGAGGAGACAGGGAAAAAAATAAGAATGAGGAATGCAGGATGTTATCAGGTCCACAAGGTGGCACAGGTCCCAAAAGTGCCCCTCCTGCATCCCAAAGGGCAGGGGTTCAAGCCCCGGACCTGACAATGATATGGGTTGGTTTGGGGTTCATCTCCTCTATTCATTTCTTTCATCTATTTGATTTTTTTCTTTGACTTCAGTGAAAGTTTGCCAATAGCCTAACAGTGAGCCTGATTCCAAACCACACGGAGCCTACCCGCAAGCACGTATGTGAACGGGATCCACGGGGCTCCATTTCCCGCAATAGGAATGTGCGTGGGTTGCATGCGTCTTCACACACGATTCGCAGCATTTGGGATCGGGCTCACCATGGTGCATGAGGATTTCTAGAACATTTTCAAAGGGCCTGAAAACTAAAACTCCTTGTGTATTTGCATGTAATATATAATTGCTGAATGGATAAGTCTCGTACACTGGGTCCAAATAATGTCCCATCATTTTGTGTTTAAATAAAACAATTCTGTAATTGCATTGCAAGCCACACTCCTACAAGTGGAAGCAAGACTTACACACCAAAATTTGTCACAGAAAAGGAATGAGGAAAAGAATTACTAATTAGACCATCAGCCTTCTCTTCTGTACTACATGTCTTGCTGTTGTATCTGCCACTTGGTGGTTGGGCAAGGGAGCTGATTGATCTTATTAGCAAAGGCCCCCTTCCCTGCGACTGGATTTGCTGTGCTGATGTTTTGTTCATTAACACACCCAAGACTTAACCTGAGAACTTTGCGGTCTGAAAGCAGCAATTCTACCAGGAAAGCCAAAAATTAGCTGGGTGCTTGCCAAGCCAGGAGAAGCAGTACTGTGCATGGTTCAGCCGGAGGTTGCTCTTTTCATCTTTCATGGAACTTGCCCCAAGTCAACTCTGAGTACGCGAGGAATATCACAGGCAAGTGTACAGCTGTGCACATTTGGCATGCAGATTTTCTTTTTCAGTTTGTTCTTGCTTGCTAATTAATCAAGCAGTTAGCAGAATCCAGGCATGTGCAAAGTTTTTTACGGCCATAAATTTTACTCAATCACTTCTGAAGGTATGGACTCTATCAATTATTATCCCAATCTTCAAGAAGGGTGATTCGAGGGACCCTGCCTGCTATAGGGCCATTAGTCTTCTCCCAGTTATGAGCAAACTGTACACTAGAATGCTTCTCATTTTACTGGAAGATTGGATCTCCTCTTATCCCTGTTTGGCAGAAGAGCAGTCTTGATTCGGACAAGGCAAGTCAACATTGGATAATTGTTTTATCCTTATGCACTTAATTGATAAGTATGCTCTCATAAGGAGAGTAAATTTGTACGTTGCCTTTATTGATCTGGCAAAAGCCTTTGACTCTGTTCCCAGATGAATCTTATGGCAGAAGCTTGCCAAACTGGGGCTCAACCCCCATCTGTTGAATCTGATAATTTGTATACATGCGGATACTAACGCAATAGTAAGGATCGATTCAGAGGGGAGAACCACAAGACCTTTCCCAATTTGTCGAGGAGTTAGGCAAGGATGTTTATTGGCACCATTGCTTTTCAATCTTTTTATAAATAATCTAGTGTCTTTGGTGGGTGCCAACCATGCAACTCCTCCAATGATAAGAAATGGGTCAGTCTCAATACTGTTGTATGCAGATGATATCCTCTTGTTATCTCAGACCAAGCAGGGCCTTCAGCAATGCCTTAATACACTGAAGTATTTCTGCTGTCAGAATCAATTGATGGTTAACATCAGCAAATCTAGAATTATTTGCTTCGGAGCGACCCGTACTTATTGCAGATGGGTAATTGGTTTGCAAGAAATACCTCAAACATCTCACTATACAGATCTAGGGCTTGTGTTCTCGTGGACGCGATCTTGGTGGATGGATACCGATTCCTGGATAACAAAGGCAAGGCAGTTGTTGGCCGGAGTTCTGAGGCTCTATTATGCCTTGCCAAATGCCACCTTAGATCAATTAATTTGGATTTTTCCAGCCAAAACTATATCTCAATTACTCTATGGAGTAGAAATCACCTTTCCCTGTTACGCACCAAGGTGGGAGGTACCTCAAAATAAATTTCTGAGAAGTATTCTGAGAGCCCTTGTGGCAACACCATTATCTATGCTTTGCCTAGAAACAGGCACCACATCGATAGAATTCCAAAGCTATCTTAAAGCACTACTCTTCTGTTATGAAATAGCTCATATGCCACCCACAACGTTGGATGGGCAGTGCTTTAGCGAACAACGAGCTCATCAGGGTGCCCCTCAATACCAATGGTGGGGAGCAATCAAGCAATTGATCCTAAGGTTCACTCTCCCTCCTGAGCCTACTGACAGGCCCCTCGGTAAAGTGGAGTTGTGCCACAGAATACAAGAGCTGGCCCTTATTGGTGGTTAGGGCCAATAAGGTCTCTCCTCTCTATGCCCGGGTGAAAGATTCCTGCTCGCTTGAGCAGTATCTCCTCCAGATGCGGGACCCCAAACTAAGGAGATCGGTGACTCTCCTCCGGTTCAATTTATTTGAAAGAGCAGTAGTTAGAGGTAGGAGGGAGCAGATTCCCTACTTTAAGCAGAACCTGTACTTGTGAATTAATGGAGGTTGAGACGTTGGAGCATATTATTTTCCGTTGCTTGAGGTTTTCTACACTTAGGAGAATATGGATTGAGCCATTGTTTTGTAATGTCTCTCTGGTAACAGAAGAAAAATGTATGTTATTGACCTCAGCTACAGATTCTGAGAAAATAAAAGCAATAGCCTGTTTCTTTATGTTGGTTGAAAGAGAATTTAAAACCAAAAAGGAGGAGGGACAAATGGCTATTGAGCAATTGTTGTTTTCCCAGTTCGGACTTTAGCTGCCTAAGGATTTTTTTGTGCTATTAGTTTGTTTTCATTAGATGCTTCATTCTGTGAATGAAGTTTATAGTTTATCTATTTTATCTATTTTATATTGGTTGTATTTTGCTATAGTTATTTGGAGCCCATCTTTCGGTATATGAGAGGCTGAAAGATAGCTGGTACTGTGTTTTTAGTTTAAATGTTTGTGGGCTATGTTATAGTATATTATTAACCAGTTCATTGTAATAGCAGAAATTGCCAGATACAATAAAGAGTGATTGATTGATTGATTGATAGATTGGTCTAATTGACAAGGCCCAGAAGCCCATGACACAGTGGCTCTCAATTTTCACCCTGCATGACCCTATCTGGTGATTTAAATAATATCATGTAACTCCAGAAAGCAACAAGTACATGCAAAGTTTAGGAGATATTCAGAATCCTGACTCCATCCATTCCTGGCACAACCTCACTTGGTGTCCTGATTTGCAACTCAGAAATGTCTTTCCCTACAGTGTTAACAATGGTTCTCAGGGTATGTACTAGGCCTGAAACAGATTTTATATCCATGGAGATTATCTGCACTTTCCGAAGAAATCTGAAGAAATCTGACATTCTTGTTTTCTTCATGTATCTTTTATTCTGATTTGATATCTTTGTTTATTTTGCTCAGTCATGTCCTTAATTTTGACGACTGCACATGCACACTACTATGTGATCAATCCAAGATTATTCCATGAAGCTAGCAATGGTCCAAATTAAGACGTAGAGAAATGCATGCAAAAGGGACCATCCCCTCCCTCCTCCACCTCATGCATACATGATTCCTACATATCATATGGGACAGGAGTAGGGTTGCCTTAGACTCCCATGGCAAAAATGGGAGTTTCAGGGTCAAACCATGAGAAGTGGCAACCCTAGACAGGAGATTGTTCACCTTTACTGAATCACTAATTATTTCCCCCTTTCACAATGGTTCTGTCCCTGCCAAACATTCTTGATACCAACTAAAGAGAATAGCTTCAATGGTCCTTCGTTTTGGGTTTCCAGAATCAGTCCCTAAATCCTGCCCTCTATAGCAGGATGAGCTGGCCTCACAAGGTTTAATGGTCTTAGCTTTGTTGCTCCTGGCCAGCTAAGTTTCCACAGCTATAGTAAATGGAGATGATGGTGTTCAGAGTTGGCTGGGGAAGTCACCTCAACACTGGGGAGAATAAAAAGTACTGAACTCATTATAAGAGAGGCTGCCATGAGACAGGACTAGGAATTGTGCCTCCAAGGGTGGCAGGATGGCTTCGCCCTGTCACGGAAACAACCCTGAGATTCCCCACCGGGATCATTCCAGCACGGCCAACAGACATGTCGGGGGATCCCGGCAGGGAATCGGGGAGGGAACGGGGCCACATGGTGCAACGTGCAGCTGGACAGCCCTGCCCCCTCCACGTGATTGGCGCTGGCCCCACGGATTCAGTCGATCGCATGGTGAATGTGATTCCCAGCGGGGATTGAGCGTGATAAACACCTGGGGGGGAACTTCCAGTTCCCCAACAGACATTACGGGACCATTCCCCACCACAGGGTATTGACTGTGGTTGAGCGTGATCTCATAATGTCTGAAAATACCCCTAGTTGGGGGAGGGCCAACCAGTGCAGCCCTGAATCATGTATTTTTCATAAGTGTCCTCTTTTAAAGGGGAGGTATGTCCATCCTACCTTGGAGGGAAGCGCTGTGAAGAACTAGAATAAAAACTCTTTATTGCACATAATTGGGTGTGTGGTGCCTGTTTTAGAGGGAAGCTGAGATTCAGACTCTAACTGAGTTGTGTATCAGAGAACACGGCTATACCCACCCAAAGTTTTCACAAGCATAGTTCCTCTATCTTTTAGATAGATAGATAGATAGATAGATAGATGCAATTGGCATGTGTGTGTTGTGCATTCCCTTAATTTTTGCACTGTCTGGTAGAGAGGCTGAAGACACAAATAAAACTCCAAAATCTCATAACAATACATGCACCTGGTTGGAAGGCATGGTTCTTTTTTTATCCAAACAAGTCCTTTGACTTGAGTGAAGCCTCCCTGCCCTTAGGAAACCAGGCTTTATTAGTTCAGGTGCATGATCTACTTGTTATGGTAGAAAAGTACGGTCCCCACAGACTAGAAAGTAGGTGCAAAGACTCCCTGGATCATCTCCCTTTTAAGAGTGAGACTAGAGAACGTTTGACAGGATAAACGTGAAAAAGAAATGCAGGACAAAACTCTCAAATCCCCTACTTCAGAATAATCCCTTTGACTTCAAGAGGACTCATTTGGAGAAGTGGGTTAAGGACTGTTGCCCGGGTCTCTAAATAGCTTTCTGCTGTAAAACCTGTACCTGCCTATGTGGCAATGAGCTGCTGTTTCCCAGTTGGCAAGAGTTAAGAAAGTGAGAAAGTGGGGGGTAGATTCAATTGCCTGACATTATGTTGCCTCTTACAAATAGCAAGAGTCAGGGAAGCTTTTGGAAAATGCATTTTTCCCAGTTGGATTAACCGTAAAGAAAAATGTTTTGTTGCTCTGGAGAATTTCAGTGAAAGAGTCAAATATTTGTATTTGTGGTCTTAATATTTGCATTGATTTGTATTTGTATCTTTGCCTGTGTTCACTGCCTTTTCCCTGCTGTTCCAGTGCAGACAACGCAGTGAACACTGGTCCCTGCATATGGATTATTTTGGTGTAGAAGTGCAGTGTGGCTCTGCCAGTTTGATAGACCTATATAGGCACTTATGAAAAATACATTGTGCAGGACTGCATTGGTTTCAGTGCAGTCCTGCAACATGTATTCTTAAGTGTCCTCTTTTAAAGGGGAGGTACAGTAACCCTAGGAAGTAAAGGAAAATGCAGTCAAAAAATGCTGCTAAGGCTGCTACCAATTTTGAAAGGGGAGAACTGATTTGGTGGAGTGTGGAGAATATGGCCAACATGGTGGGAAGGTTGGTGGTAGCTTGGTGTGGGTGGACCAGGCATGGGTCTGGCTCAGGGGGATGACTGGATTGAGGGAGAGTGAGGCATGCAGCTGGCTTGGGAGATGGGATAATGGAACATGGGGCTTGTTCGAGTGGGAGTTTGCTGGACTGGGGATGGGATAATGGAGCATGGGTCTGGCTTGGAGGGCGTCACTGGCTTGGGGGGAATGGGCCATGGAACTAGGCTCAGGGGATGATGCTTCAGGAGTGGGAATGGGACATGGGCATGGTTCAAGGAGAAGAAATGAGGAATGGTTCTGGCTTTTGGGATAGGTGGTTTCTGGCTCAGAGAAGTTATTGACTTGTGGAAAGTAGGATCCCTAGGTGGGAATGGGGTATGGGGCTGGCTCAGCGGTGGGGTCCCTATCTTGGGGAGGGGAGGAATGAAGCTTCCAAGGACTCATCATTTCTCCCTGGGTGGGCTGGGCTCAGCTGGGTATGACTGCAGTTGTGAGACAGAGGCAACCCCTGAAGATGGGGAGGGCTCACTACAGGCTCCCCTACAGGTGGCTAAGCTGAGAGTCAGAAAGCAGTCCAGCTCCAAGTTGGATATTTATTTATTTATTTATTTATTTATTTATTTATTTATATTAAAACTTATATGCCACCTCCTCTTGCCTCAGGCATCTCGGGGTGGCTAATAACATTAAAATTTTTAAAAAACATATTAAAATACACAGTAATAAAATGACAATTAAAACAACCTAAAAAGCCCATACCCACCCACCTTAACCCAACCCACACATCCCATCTCCCTCAATAAAGGCCCAGCAGAAAAGCCAGGTCTTACACTGTCTATGGAAAGAGAGGAGGTCGGTAATCAAGCAGACTTCCAATGGGAGGGAGTTCCACAGCCGTAGCGCAACCACACAGAATGCCCTTCTCATGGTAGACACCCAGGAAACCTGAGGAGGGTGCCCCCAGCCGACAGCAGAGGCCGATCCAGGTCCTGGAGGGTGAGGCAGTCCTGCAGGTAGGTGGGGCTCAAGCTGTTTAGGGCCTTAAATGTCAACACAAACACCTTGAATTGGGCTCGGAAAACTATCGGTAGCCAGTTCAGAGAGAGAAGCACTGGTGTAACATGCTCACATTGGCTCATCCCAGTCAGGAGACGTGCTGTCGCATTCTGCACTAGCTGCAGCTTCTGAAGCAGCCCCAAGCGTAGCCCCACATAGAGTGCGTTACAGTACTCCAGTCTTGAGGTAATAAAAACATGGATGACTGTGGCCAGATCCGAGTCTGAGACCTACAGCCAGGGCCCCGAGTTTTCCGCGCTCCCGCGATTCGTGGAATGTGCGCAGAATCCTGCCCTAGGCAGGATTCTCGCAGAAATTGGGGAAATCCCCGCGGGATTTCCCTTCCTTGGCAGTGAGCCAATCAAGGACCAGCCAATCAAGGACCAGCCAATCAAGGACAGCCAAGGACCAGCCAATCAAGGACCAGCTGCTGCCTCCTCCTCCGCTGCTGGGATCGCCGCCGCCGCCGCCTCCGCTGCTGGGATCGCCTCCGCCGCTGCTGGGATCGCTGCCGCCTCCGCTGCTGCCTCCGCCGCTGGGATCGCCGCCGCCACTGCTGGGATCGCCGCTGCTGCCTCCGCCGCTGGGATCGCCGCTGCCGCTGCCTCCGCCGCCGCCACTGCTGCTGCCGCTGGTAACCATGCCGCCACTGCTGCCTCCGCCACTCAGGGATCGCTGCTGCAGCATAAGGTAAGTAGGTGGTTGGGGGGGTGTTCTGCTGCGCGCTCTGCTTTTTAGTTTGCTGGGGGGGGAAGGGGTCCCGCTGCCGCTCTGCTTTTTAGTTTTTTGGGGGGAAGGGGTCCCGCTGCCGCTCTGCTTTTTAGTTTTTTGGGGGGAAGGGGTCCCGCTGCCGCTCTGCTTTTTAGTTTTTTGGGGGGAAGGGGTCCCGCTGCCGCTCTGCTTTTTAGTTTTTTGGGGGGAAGGGGTCCCGCTGCCGCTCTGCTTTTTAGTTTGTGGGGGGGTGTTCCGCTGCCGCTCTGCTTATATTAGTTTGGGGGGGAGGGGGGCCCGCTGCCCCTCTGCTTTTTACAATGTGTGTGTGGGGGTGTGTGTGTCCCGCTGTGCGCTCTGCTTTGCCATGTGTTTTCATGGGTGGGTTTCCTGCTTTGCCATGTGTTTTTGAGGGTGGGTTTCCTGCTTTGCCATGTGTTTTCGTGGGTGGGTTGCCTGGTTTTTGTGTATTTTCGTGGGTGGGTTTCCTGGTTTTTGTGTGTTAATGCAAATATGTAAATAAATGTTTTGTTTTAATTATAAAGATGTCATTACTGCTATTAAAGAACTCATTTTTAATTTTACTAGACTGGTTTTGTAACTTTATTGGGTCGCAACATTTTCCATTTTGGGTCGCAGAATTATCCATTTTGGGTCGCAGAATTTTCCATTTTGGGTCGCAGAATTTCACAATTTTTTTTGCAGAAGAATCGGGGCCCTGCCTACAGCCTAAGCCGACGCACCAGATGTAACTGGCAAAATGCCTCCTTTGCCACAGCTGCCACCTGGACATCCAGGTGGAGCTGCAGATCCAGGAGCACCCCCAGACTCCGGACCTGAGAAACCAAGGGAGGACGGACCCCATCAATGATGAGGGTCATCACTCCCTCGGCTTTCCCCACAACCATCACCTCCGCCTTGTCAGGATTTAATCTCAGGTGGCTCGCCCTCATCCAATCCCCCACAGCTGACAAACACTGGGTAAGAACCGAGTCTGCTGGGCCTGAATCATATGAAAATGAGAGCTATAGCTGGGTGTCATCAGCATATTGATGACACCTCACCCCAAACTCCATGATAACCTCCCCCAAAGGCTGCATTTGCACATTGAACAGGAGAGGGGATAGAATGGAACCATGCGGAACCCCATACGTGAGGTCCTGGGGGGAAGATGAGAAGTCCCCCAGCACCACACGCTGGGTTCTCCCAGCCAGGAAAGAGCGGAACCATTCAAGAACAGTCCCGCTAATCTCTGCCTGGTCCCGCAGCCGAGTCACCAACAACTCATGATCAACGGTATCAAATACAGCTGAGCAATCTGGATCAACAGGGTCGAATGACCCTGGTCCAACTCACAGGAGAGGTCGTCGTGAGTGCTGCAGTTTTGGGGCTCCAGCTCAAGAGCTTGGCTATTACATTTTGGGGGGAAATGTTGAGTTCATTCTAAACCTCAATACACAGACCTAGTATTCATATTTCTGATATGGAACCCCAAAAGGTCTTTCCTGTCAAAAGGGATTGACATTTTCCCATTGAAAAAAGTTGCTAATTGAATTGTTTTTTAACTGGCTAGAATGAAAACTCGCATCTCTGCTGCTCCCAACCGCATGTCCTAATCATTTATTTAACAGTGCCATCCACATTTTTAAAACCTGGAGTTAAAGTGTTTGGATCATCTTACATTAAAAACCAGATTGCTAACTAGAAAAGCTGAGAACATACAGAGGTAATTATCGGTGATTGAAATGCAATTACTAATGTGATAATTAATAGCGGTGCTCATTTGAGCCTTCTTTGACAGTTGCAAGAAGTTGTTTCCAGAACCATTCAACAACCTAATTAAAACTCCTGTCACCAGCTAGGGGTAATTCATGAAGGACATTCCCCACCCCCACATCCCCAGCTTTCTGTTCCTCGCGTCTATGGCTTGTATTTAGAGTGATAGGCGCAAGGATCCTTCCATCAGGGTCGGTTTCAGGATTTGTGGGACCATGCGGAGCCATGTACGAAGTCTTGGTGCAGGGCCTAATTTTCATAATTTAAATCATTTGCATAAGGCCCAGGCCTGGGGCTCAGGCTGGTGTTGGGCCATGTGTGACCGCACAAGTTGCACATGTGTAGGGCCGGTCCTGTCTTCCATTGGAAAGAAGTTGGCTTCAACAGGAAGATCTCTGCTTTTTAAATTCACCTGCGTGGTACTACACCAGGTCAAGCACCATAGATAATTCATTCTGGAGGGAAACTAGAATGTACGTTTCATAATAAGCCAGTGAGGCTTATTATGAATTGCAGTGAGAGGGCAAAGAAGTATAAAGAAGGAAACTACACCATATATATTGGAACATGGAAGTGCGACGTAAGCTTGCTCTGGATACTACTTGCATCTAGCAAGTGTGGGTAATGCTAGCCACACATTTGAATGTTAAACGCACACACACACTCCATCCGTTTGTGCATACATGCTTTGTGCTGCATGTATAACACAGGGGTGGACATCATGTAGATGATGCTTGCATGTAGCTGCTGGTACATGTAGATAAGCCCACTGCCCCACTTCCAGTTTGTGGTCCCCTGAGAACACAGGGATCCCTTTCACTGAGGGACAGCTTCTGCCTAACAGCAGATGGGAGAGGACTATAAGGACTATTAGGTAGCCACAAAAACATGGCATAAAGGTCTGTAAAAACCAGCCAGGCATCCCAGATGACATTGGTGACTTCAATGTATGATGGATTTTTATGGATTTAGCATTATGTCCGGTTGCACTTTATGTTGCTGTGATATCAACAAAGGCACTAAACTGGGTTTCATAGGTATACAGTCACAGGATCTGAAGCTTGTCATGGATGGATTTAGAAATAGCTATCATAAAAACGGCATAGAGTCATGGAATATAAGGGACAGAGCTAACCTGCAGATATTGTTGTATTCCTCAAATATTGTGTAGCTTTTTTATTGGAAATATTAAGAATAGTGGCCCTCAGCAACTGGTTGCTCCAGAATGCTTGGTTACAAGAACATCCTTATCTTCATATTGTATTGTATCATATATCATATAGCGCTACCTTATCTTTAAGTCTCCATCCTGTCAAAATGAGGGTCTGATTCTCATTTACATTCCTGTATTCCCAGGGCCATCCTGTTGTTCTGTGGTGACCTCTCCTGGTGTGAGATTCGGTCCAGTTTTTTGTACTGGCATCTGGGGTGCCCATAAGAAAAGGTGTTCCACCAGGGGGATATGTCTTTAGCAAAGGGAGTAGAAATGACCCAGGTAACTATAGACCTGTTGTTAGCCTAACGTCAGTGGTATGTAAGATGTTGGAACAGATACTGAAAGACAGAATAATTCATGATATGCTAACAAAGGGAAAACATGATGAAGTGCAGCGTGGGTTCACAAAGGGTAGATCATGCCAGACCAATCCGATTTCCTTTTTTGAAAAAATAACTGCCTTTTTGGATAAGGGAATGCAGTGGATTTAGTGTATCTGGATTTTAGCAAGACATTTGATACTATGCCACATGGAAAATTAACGCTTAAGCTTGAAACTATGGGAATCAACAAAAAGGTAGTTAGGTGGGTTCGAAGCTGGTTAACTGGAAGAAAACAAAGGGTTGTATTGGGAGGTGGACTTTCTAGGTGGGGAAAGGTTGCTAGTGGAGTTCCTCAGTGATCTTTTTTGGGACCCAAATTTATTTATTTATTTATTTATTTAACAATTTATATCCTGCTCCCTCCAGCCCTACGGTAGCTCGGAGCGGCTCACAAAACATTTAAAAATAAGTTTTAAAAAGCACAATATACAAAAGGGGTTACTAAAACATTGTAAAAATAAACAATAAAAGAGGTAAAAAACCATTGGCAGACAAACCCATCCCCCACCCTTACTCCTCCCCTCCCCCAAAGGCCTGGACAAACAGACAGGTCTTACAGGCCTCACGGAAGGCCAACAGGCTGGGAGCTAGGCTAGACTATCTTGTTTAATATATTTACAATTGACCTTGGTGAGGGAAGTAAGAATGTGTTAATGAAGTTTAGGGATGGGCGAACGTGGTTTGGATGTTCGGAGTTCTGACCAAACTCGGTCTGTTCGGACGTCCAAACCCAACATCCGAACCGAACTCTTGAACAACCGAACAGTTCGGTCGTGTTCGGACGAGTTCAGACGAGTTTGGAGGCAGAAAAAATGTCTTCCCAGGACCGAAAATTAGGTTTCGTTTTTTATTTCGTTTCGGGTTCGATTTCACTATTTTTGAATGTTCAGCCAAGTTCGGCCAAACTGAACTCGGCTGAACCGAACCATCGAACCCGAACTCGAGTTTCAAACCAAACGACCGAACATCCGAACCGCATTCTAGTCGCCCATCCCTAATGAAGTTTGGTGATTATACCAAGTTGGGAGGAATTGCCAATGCAGAGGAGGATTGGAAAATTATACAGGATGTTCTGGCTGGCCTCATGGATTGGAGTATTAGGAATGGGATGAAATTTAATAGTGTAAAGTGGAAGCTTATGCATTTGGGGTTTAATAATAATAATTTAAAGCCTTGTTATACTGGCTGCAGTGGGGGGGGGAGACCAGTGTGCGCTGTGGCAGCATGGGCAGTGCAGGGGGGGGCAGTGCATACAGGAATACACCGATACCCCCCGCCACACACCCTGCATCCCCCCCCACATCCCCACTCATGGAGCAATCACTCTTTGGACAAATTGCTCCATGAGTAGGTGATGGGTGGAGGTGGGTGGGGGTGCGTGGGTCATGGGAGCACGCATGCACCCCCACTCACCTGCTGTGGCATGCACATGTGGGGCACCCACTCATGCCCATGCAGTGAGCATAAGTGGGTGCCTCTCATGTAAAAAGGCCTTAGTTACCAGCTAGGAACTTATCAGCTGGAAACAAAAGGAGGAAAGGGACTTGAGGGTTATAACTGATCATTAAATGAGTATAAGTCATCAATGTGATGCAGTTGTAAAAAAGGCAAATGCTATCCTGGAATGCATTAGGCTTGGTATTGCCAGCAGGGATAGGGAGGTATTGTTTCCTCTGTATAGGGCTCTGGTAAGAATCATCTGGAGTACTGTGTTCAGTTCTGGTCACCCATGTTTAAGAAAGATGAACTTAAACTGGAACAAGTGCAATGTAGAGCTACCAGGATGATCAGAGGGATGGAGGACTTTCCCTATGAGCTGAAACTGAAGGAACTTGGCTTATTTAGCCTATCAAGAAGGCGGCTGAGGGAAAATACGATTACATTGTGTCAGGGGAGTTAACGCAATAGATGGGGAAGATTTGTTCAAACTAAAAGGGAATGTGGGTAAAAGAACTAATGGATACAAGCTGGTATCAATAAGTTTAGGGTGGCAATTAGAAAAAGGTTTTAACAATTAGAGCAGTGAACTGGAATAAGCTTCCTTGGGCAGTTGTGGGAGCAAAGCATCTGAATAGCTTCAAAATGAAGTTGGACAAATCTATGGCATATATCTTGTGAGGAGTTTTTATTATTTGATATTGCATAAGTCCCCTCTGCGATTACAGCGGCAGGGGTTTGGCGGTGCCCCCTTTTCTCCCTCCGGCCAAGGGAGGCGAGGAAGGAGCGGCCGCGGTAGGGTGGGGGGCGGAATTAGGCCTGGTTGCCCCCGGCAACCACATGAGGAGCGCGTCCGGGACTCTCGCGAGAGTCGGAAGTCCCGGGCGCCATCTTAGAACTCCCCACTCAACCACCTCATTCGGCCAGGCGGGAGCGGGGAGAAGGACGTGCTTCGAGGCAGCGCCATTGGTAGGCCACTTACCTTGAAGCACGAGGGCCGATGGGTGAAGCGGGGCCAGAGTAGAACACCCCCCCACGAGACATCAAAGGAGTCTGTCCCCAGAAGTGGGACCCACGTGGCCACCGTGGGAAGCGGCAAAAGGGCTGAGCAGGGGTCGGACTGCCCCCCCTCCCTCCAGCATACAGGTTGTGTTTACCCCACAGAGGGGGAACGGGTCGGGTCGGGGTTTGGGAATTTTCCCAATGCCCTGTGGTTTGTTCTGTTGGTGGGGGAGCGGGGTTGGACTGGTGGGATTTCCGCCCTCCCCCGGGAGGGCAGACGGGTCGGGGTGGGCTTGAGAATTTTCCTGGCCCCCTGGGGGTTTTTCTCCCCCCCACGGAGCATCAAAATAACCCCATGGTTGGTGGGGGAGTGGGGTTGTGCTGGTGTGATTTCCGCCCCCCCCAAGACGGCAGACGGGCCTCTTCACGAGGCGCGAAGGAGTGAGAGGGGCTGAACTGGGCCTGATTGCCCCCCCTCCTCACTTAGCACACGGTTTCTCCCACAGAGTGGGGGAAAGGGTTGGGGTTTTTTGTTGGGGGATTCCTCTGGCTCCCGGGGTTTCCCTGCCAGGCCTGCACTCAGGAGGAGGCCGGCCTGTGCAGCTACTGAGGGCCAAGCAGGACTGCACTAGAATTAACCCTGTGGGCAGGGGAGTCAGGCGGGCTCACCCCTTCCCCATAGTGAATTAAAACCCCGGGGGGGGTCTGTGGAGTGGTGACCCTCCCCCCCCCGGGCAGCAAAGGGAGGTCCTCTTCCCCCCCCCTCAAGACCTGGTGGGAAGGTCAGAAAAGGAAGGGACCTTACTGGAGATTGTCGGCAGGGCCTCGCCCTTGGGGGCAAAGGGCACTTAGCCCCCTCCTCTGCTCAACCCAACTTCACCCTCCCCTTAGGACAGGGGACCACTGCAGGAAAGTCCTGAGGGATCTGCTTAGTGTGGTGTGGTGTGGTGTCTCAGCAGAGGCATTAGGAGCAGCAGGGTGCCAAAATGCCCCTCTCGCCGTAAGGGCCAGAAGAAGGCTCAGGCAAAGAAGGTAAGTAAGGCCCCCCCTAAAAAGGCTAACCCCAAAAAGCAGCAGCAAGGCGAGGCCTCACAGGAGGCAGTCCTCAGGGCCATGCAGGCCCAATTAGAAGGATATCAGGCCCGCATAGAGGAACTGGAAGCGGGGCGCAGTGAGCCCCCAGGGCAACATGGCGGCAAAGAGAGGGAAACCGGGCAACCGGTCCCATGGGAGGAAGGGACAGGTGGCCTGTCCCTAGGCTATGAGGAGGGCCCACGCCGAGCGGCCAGTGGGGGGCATCGGGCCCTGTCTTCTCATTTCAGGGACGATGAACCGGGACCGAGCAGGCAAAGGGAAGAAGGCCCCCCGGACTATCAAGCTCAATTTGAGGCACTCCGGGAAGGAATGCGCATGTTATCAGAAAGTATGGAGGCAGCACAGCTCAGACAGAGCGGACCAACGAGCCACATGGGTGGCCCAAGCCCCCGTTGCGGATCCGAACCCGTTGAAGGTGAGCAAGGGGGGTATGGTTGGTGGGAAGAAGAAGAAGAGGATCACTGGGGGGCAGGACCCTTTAGGGACCAAGGGGAGGACCCCCCAGCTAGGCCATGTACCCACCATGAACTCGGAAGGGGTCAGTACTCAACTTGCCAGGAATGGAGTGGGCAAACTGGGGGGAGGCAGCACGAAGCCACACTGTGACTTGCGGACACTGCCCAAATATTGGCTACAAATCAGCGGCCCGAGTGTGGGGGGCGGGGCAGTGCTGTGCGCATCAGACTGCATGGTGCTGTGGCCATCGGGAAGAGCCCCCACCACTGTCGGGGGGGGCACGCCGACGTGTCTGCTCCACTAGGGGAACATTTGCTTCAGGCCACTAAGGAAAAAATATGGAGTGGCGAATACATTGACATATTCGCACTCCTCTTCAGCGACCCTATACCAGGCCCGAATGATAAGGAAGTGAGGAAAGAAAAGGAGAAGTTCAATAGGCCAAAGGCCAAACACACCTGGTCCAACTGGACAGCAGCTTATACTATTTATATGGGGGTGACGCTGGTCAGGTTTCCAGAACGAGGGCTGGAGATGATCAAATACTCGGACATTGTTCGCCGAGCGTTTGATACAGGAGGACCGGGCGCTTGGCTACGCTACGATGAATCCTTCCGGCGTAGGGCGGCCAACAACCCGAGACTGCGTTGGGATCTCCATGCCCACGATATCTGGCTGGAGTGCATCAGCTGCTCCAGGTATGCCCCCCGATCAGATAGTGGCCACGTCCTCTCGCGTATGGGGGGCACGCAGCAGGGTGAAGGCGGACAGAAGAACAGACCGCGGCAGACCTCAGGGGGGCCTACGTGTTGGGATTTCAATGATGGGGGAAGGTGTTTTCGGACCCAATGTAAGTTTAAACACGTATGCACCCAGTGTGCGGGTGACCATGCCGCATCAACGTGTAACAGATTTAGACAGTACGGAGCCAGGAGCAGGGGGCGGGGAGGTAACAGGCAGCCCCCCGCCAGCCAGGGAGGCGCCAGTCAACCAGTGGGCAAGGGCGCCAACTCCGGTGCAGCATGAGGCACTACGACTGGCGACTCGGCACTATCCCGACCGCGAAACCGCTGAGTACGTCATAGAGGGTTTCAGGATTGGTTTTAGGATCCCCACCCAAGGCCCCCGTTATCATCTGGGGGCAAAAAATTTGAGATCAGTGATCGGTAACGAACAATTAGTCCAACAAAAGATTGATAAAGAAGTAAAAGAAGGAAGGATACAGGGCCCTTTTGTAGATTTGCCTATTCCTACACTCCGGATATCCCCCCTGGGCATAGTCCCAAAAAAGGCCCCGGGGGAATATCGCATGATTCACCACTTGTCCCACCCAAAAGGGGAATCGGTGAACGATGCGATCCCTCCGGAACTTTGCTCAGTAAGGTACGCATCATTTGACTCGGCAGTCGAAATGGTGCGCTCCTGTGGCAAGGGTGCCCTTCTTGCGAAATGCGACATCAAGTCGGCGTTCCGTCTCCTGCCAGTGCATCCTGAGGACTTTGAGCTTCTCGGCATGCAGTTCCAGAAAAATTTTTACTTTGACAAGGCAATGCCCATGGGATGCTCCATCTCATGCGCAGCCTTCGAAAAGTTCAGCACCATTTTGGAATGGATCGCGCGCCAACGTGGAGGGCGGGGATTGATAACGCACTATTTAGACGATTTCCTCTTCGCGGGAAGGGCAGGGACAGCGGAATGCGCATATGGGATGCGCACATTCCAGAGAGTGGCTGCAGAGCTGGGGGTACCATTGGCGCCGGAGAAAACCGAAGGCCCAACGACCAAATTGACATATCTGGGCATAGAGCTCGACACAGTGAGCTCACTATCTAGATTGCCAGCCGACAAGCTCCAAACCCTCAAGGAATTGATAGCAACAACCAAGGCGGCCAACAAGATAACAATCAGGCAGCTGCAGTCCCTCATGGGTAGCCTTAATTTTGCTTGCCGAGTCATCGCACCAGGAAGAGCCTTCATGTCCCGATTGTATGCCCTTATAGGGAGCGACCGTCCCCCGCATCATCATGTCCGGGTGACAAGGGTGATGCGGGACGATTTGGCAACCTGGGAGGCTTTCCTCCAGGGCTATAACGGGGTGAGCTTTTGGCGGCAACGACTCCTTTTGGAGTCGGAGCTCCAAATACAATCTGACGCGGCAGGCGGCCACGGGTTCGGGGTGTACTTTAGGCGGAAGTGGTGTGCAGCCCCATGGCCAGCAGAGTGGGAAGAACAGGGATTAACCCGTGATCTAACATTCCTCGAGTTCTTCCCCATTGTGGTGGCAGTAGAATTATGGGAAGCAGAATTTTCCAACAAGCGGGTTCTCTTCTGGTGCGACAATATGGCGGTCGTTCATGTCATCAATAAACTGTCGTCGAAGTCGGAAAGGGTTATGCGGCTGGTACGGCATTTTGTACTTAAATGCTTGCGGGCAAACATTTTGTTCATGGCCAAGCACGTGCCCGGAATTGATAACGGCATAGCCGATGCCCTTTCTTGATTTCAGACAGACCGTTTTCACCAACTCGCACCAGACGCCATGGAGAACCCAGAGCCGTTGCCAGGGGACATGTGGAACCTTGGATTCTAGCCCTAAATCATGCAGTGCAGGGATCCCTCACGCCCAGAACCAGGTGGGCGTACGGAATGGCTTTTGGAGAGTTCCAGGAATACAGGTCAGGGAAGGGTTGGGAACTAGGATTCCCCATACCTGAGGGCCAGATGCTTCAATTTGCCCTCCAGCTGAAATGAGGTTTGGCGCCGGGTACAATAGGGGGAAAAATAGTGGCCATCTCCTTTATGAGCTTCCTAGCAGGACACCCATCCCCTGATAACGGCTTTTTTATGAGCCGTCTTAAGGAGAGTTGGGCCCGTAGCACCCCGCGTACACCGGACTTGAGGCCCCCCATTACCCCTCAGCTCCTCACAATGATTAGCCAGGCATTACATAATGTATGTCACTCGGACAGTGAGGTAGTTATTTTCACTGCCGCGTTCCGCGTTGCACTATTTGGAGCTTTCAGGATCGGTGAGATCGTCCCCCAATCTAGGAAAGATAGGTCGGGTGTGGCCCTTCAGATCCATGACGTGGGTTGGCAGGGAGACACCCTCCTGTTACATCTAAAAAGATCAAAGACGGACCAAAGGGCAAAGGGTAGGGTCGTGAGGTTGTGCCCTTCGGGCGATACCCTTACATGCACTGTCGAAGCAATAAAGCAGTATCTAACATCCCGTCTGAAAGCAGAGGGCCCATTGTTTCTCCACAAGGACGGGACTCCGCTGACACGATACCAGTTCGGGGCAGTCCTTAACATGTGCATGAGGGAAGCAGGCCTAGACCCAGGTTGTTACATGGCACATTCCTTTCGCATAGGGGCGGCATCGGTGGCCGCGAGCATGGGTCTACCTGCAGAATGTATACAAAATATAGGGAGATGGCGGTCTGCTGCTTACCGTTTTTACATAAGGGACACCGAGCCAAGAATGTCAGGGCAGTTTGGCACCCGTAAGCAACCGGTTAACTATGGTTTCTCTTCTAGACGCAGATCCCCCGCGAGGACGGAAGGTGGTGTGGATCATCAGCCACAGCATCGTCCATTGGGCTGGAAAGATGGCCGCACGCAGTGGATGGGGTGCTCAGCTGGGCTTAGGCGATAGGGCAAATATAATATGGCTGGGCCAACGCGGAATGCTGTGGGAGCAATTGCTCCCGGTGCTGTCTGCGGCGGCAGAAAAATTCCCGGCACCGGCAATAATGGTAATCCATTTTGGAGAAAATAACCTGCCCAAAGTCACGGGGCTTTGGCTTACAAAGAGGGTGAAGGCAGATCTGCAAAAGGTGCAGGATCGGTTTCAGGGGTGCACCCTTATTTGGTCGGAAATGTTGCAAAGGAGGGTATGGGTTAACGCCCATCACCCGGGTAGAGTGGACCGGGCAAGAAAAAGAGCAAACTTGGAAATTGGTAACTGGCTGCAGAGAACAGGGGGGTTCGCAATTTCTCATACGGAGATTAGGCATGATAGGGACAAGTTGTATCGGAGCAATGGGGTCCATCTATCGGAAGCTGGATGTAGTATATATCTTGGGGTCCTGAAACGAAGCCTATATAAAATCCTCTAAAGTTGAATTTTGGCGGCAAACCAGCCAAGCAGAGCTGGCGGTTCTGGTGGCGGTAGGCTGAGTTCAGGCCAATGCTTAAAAGTTGAAATGGTTAGGATAGCATAGGGTAGCAACATCTCCTTAAGAGATGGGTATTGGCCAGACATAGCCGCTCAGTGCGGCCCACTGCATGGCCAGCCCAAGGGTGAGAGACGAGCGGCCGA
>QEPC01001556.1:811711-838058 GCA_003113815.1 Sphenodon punctatus
GCTATCTCGCCAGGGCTGTCAGCCCGACCGCCCTGGCGAGATCTTCCATTGCGCCCATTGAGCGCAATGGAAGGCTCAGCCCCTCCCTCCACAGCACGTCCCATACGTGCTGTGGACAGAGGAGCTCAGCCGCCCCAATCGCGTTTTCCAATAGGAAAACGCTTTGGGCGGCTGAGCTGCTGAACCTTTTTGTCCCTTCGGGGACCCACTCCCTCTCCCAGTGGAGTGGGTGGGTCCCCGAAGGGAGAACAGGTTCAGTGACAGCTACAGCAGCCTCGGCAGCAGCTCAGAGGCTGCTGTAGCTGTCATAAACGGCAGCACGGGTTTTTTTTGGTGTTTTTTTTAAAACTAAAATCGCAGCGGTCCCCCTGCAGGGCTTTGGGGGCAACGCCCATAACACCCTGCAGGAGGAGCCGCGCCTGGTTGGGCTTCAACCTGCAGAGAATGCCCTGGGGGGAGAGAAGATATGAGAGAGAGACATGCACAATCATCACACAGACTAGCAGCAGCAGAAGGGCAGAGGAGCAGCAGGCACTGGCTTCAGCATTGGCAGGCACCCCCAAATGTGGTCAGACGTCAACTTGCAGAGATCACCCCCGGGGGCAGGAGACGTGTGCAAGAGACACATCCAGGCAGCAGCAGCAAGAGGTGGCCAGAAGAGTAGTGGGAGCGTGAAGAAGAGACCTCATTCATTTTTGTTTCCCCTTTCCATTTTAAAAAGTTCACTTGTTTTAGATTTCATTTGTTCCCTAATTCATTCATTTTTGTTTCCTAGTAGTTACTAAAATGAATGGGGCTTCATTTGTTTTAGTAACTAAGCAAAATGAAAACTAATTGCACACCCCTACTAGATAGCTGTAAACAATGGAGGCAGGACAGTCAGTCTCTGTGCTTGTCATTATATTACACTAAGGGGGTGATTTCAGATGTTACGTTTTGGGCATTCACCACAGTCAACCTCAGACAAACGCGAGCAGTGGTGGAAGAGCTGTGCACGTCTGTTTGCCCACATCCAGATGTTCACCACAGTCAAACACAGGCAGGGGTGAACCTAGCCACGCTTCATGAGGTTAGGGTGGGAGGAGGTCCAGAAGTGTGGTGAATGTTCACCCCGGCAGGGGTGAAAGAAAAGTAACATCTGAAGGGAAAACCCCGGCCGTGGTGGAAGGAAATGACCATGGGCCATGGTGATGGCATGCAGTGCCGATGCCAGGCAACCAACAACAAGCGGCACATGGAGGGAGATTTAAAGGGCAGGCAGCAGTAGGGGAAAGTGGCGGAGCAGTCGATGGAGAGGAAGGTGGAGGAAACAGAGCAGAGGATGGAGCGAGAGGGCGAGGAGGAGGTGCAGCAGCAGCAGCAGCTCAGTGGGGGACACCCAGCAGCACACAGGGCCACCCTGGAAGAAGGTAGGAGGTGCAGCCAGGAGCGGGTGGGTCGGAGCCGGGGAGAGGAGGGGCATTGGAGGGAGGGACCACAGATGCCAAGAGCCTAACCAGCAGCCCCCAATGTACCCCCAAACAGACCATCAAGAGGGCACGTGCCCTGGAGGAAGCCAAGGCTGGAGGGAGCGGCCAGGTGGTGGCAGCCACAGAAGAGGAAGAGGCAGCGGAGGGGCTGGCACCCAGGCGGCAGTACCACAGGGTGGTCAGTGGGGGCTCCAGGAGACCCACGACCTCATAGCCATCTGGGCGACACTTGAGAGAAGGCCGAGCTGGCAGTCAACACCAGGAATGAGCAGGTGTTCACCCAGATAGCCACAGAGATGGGGGAGGCTGGATATAACAGAACACCCACACAGTGCCGGACTAAAATAAAGGAGCTGAAAGTGGGGTTCAAGGACATCACAGAACAACCGGCACTCTGGGTGGGCGACATGTGCCTCCCCCTACATGGATGCGCTGAGCCGGGTGCTGCACCGCAAGGGCTCCATAGTGGCCCAGCATGCGGTAGGATGGGGTGCCCAGGAGGAGTGACCTGTGGAGGAGGATCTCCCCTTGCAGTCGGAGAGCTCCAAGTAAGCCCCAGCACCAGGTACGAAAACCATGGAGGAGATGCCAGGGACCTCAGGCACATGCAGCTGACACACCCCCAGCCCTACCTCTGGCGAGGCCACACACACCCCCAGCAGACTCCGAGGAGGTAGAGGGGGAGGAGGAGACACTCACCCTGAACCTCATGGCCTGCCGACCCAGGGAGCAGGCAGACACCAGCCCCAGCGATCGCTCAGCCTCTGAGGGAATGGACACCAAGGGAGCAGATAAGGGCAAGGCAGGGCACACGCACAGACCCCAAGGGGAGGGGGCCCAAGGTGGTGGAAGGGGATGACAGTCATCCGTCCCCCACAGCCCCAAAGGCAGGGAGGGGGCACGGGCAGAGGGAGTGGCACAGGAGGTGGGAGGTGCCCATGCCGGGGGGAAGGAGCATGCAGAGCAAGGAGACAGGAGGGGGGGCTGGGGAACGGCACCCCACATGAGGAACTGACCCCTATATCACTCCACAGAGCCACGCCGAGCACGGGAAGGCTGTGGCCGGGTGCTGCTGGCCCAGAGGATGCGTGAGCACCAAGCGCGGGTGCGCAGGTGCAGGGAGGACCTCGTGCAGGAGCTTGTGGCCACCAGCACATGGCAGATGGAGGAGATGCTGGCGGTGGTAAACCGGATGGAGGAGGAGGGGACAATGAGGGCACTGCAACGGGTCGAGGGGAGGGACCGGGCACTGATGGCGGAGATGAGGAAGGACCGGTGACTGCTGAGGCGGGACATGAACCGCCAATTGGAGGCACTCCAGGCCCACTCAGACCGGCAGGACCATCAGGCCGTGGACCTCGGACAGAAACTAGACCGCTCCCTGGAGTAGGGCACATCCCTCCTCCTGCAGGCTGGGGCCCTGAGTACCTTCATCATGACAGCAGCCACGCCAGGTGATGTGCCAGCACCTGGACACGTGCCCCCTCCACCCCACGGCTGCACCACAGGCCCTGCCAGCACTGCAACCCCCGCCTCCCCAACAGCATCAGGAAAAGCGGATCCGGGGACCTGTTCCCCCACAGCAGAGATGCCAGCAGCCTGGTCGCCAGGCCCCAATATGGCTGCAGATGGCACAAGGGGGGGGTGGGGCAGGGCCCCCCCAGGGGCAGTGGACAGGGGGCAGGGGAAGCACCTCCTCCTCCACCTCAGATGGGGGGGGTCACCTCGGCCATCCCAGTTGGCAGGGGAAGGGCCAGCCAAGAGGCACCAGGGGAAGGGGCAGGGGCAGGGGCAGGGCAGCATAGGGGATGGGGCAGGGATGGGGCATCCACCAACACTGAGGATGGGGGATGGGCATGAGGGCATATGGGTATACCGGGGTATGGGTCGGGACTGGGGGAGCACAATAAATGGTCATAAACACACCTAAACCTGTCCAATGGCTTTATTTCATACAGGTGCAGGGCTACAGCAGCCTCAGTCTGGATGCGGTCATGGTGCAGGTCCGGTTGGGAGGGTCTGGCCGACAGGGACAGGCCGAGCACTCAAGGTGATGAGCCAGTGCTGCCCTGGTGCACTTGGCATAGCGGTACTCGCGGGGGTTGGGGATATCAGCATACAGTGGTACCGGGCCAGACAGGCGGCGTGAGGGGGGGTTCTCCAGAATGGCCCCGTTGGTCTCACATATGTTGTGGAGGACACAGCAAGCTCCAATGATGAGGGAGAAGGTCTCCACCATATACTCCAGCTGACTGGCTAGACATCGCCAATGCTGCTTGAGGGCACCAAAGGACCTCTCGACCACGGTGCGAGCTGTGCTGAGGCCGGTGTTGTACCCCTGCTGAGCTGGGGTGACGGGAACCAGGAACGCCATGTACCACTGCTCCGCGTGCATCCTGTCCAGCTCCTCCGAGATGAGGCTCAGCAGAGTCACGTGCCCCCAGAATCACTCTGTTACTGCCTGCAGCAGGGCTAGGTGAGCTCCCAGCTGCATGCAATCCATCCCTGCGGGTGTGGCCACTCTGTTGGTCTGGGCCATGGCTGGAGTACCGTGCACTTGCTACCGCCCCTGACCACGCACCTGTACCGCATATGTGCATGCTTCCCCCCCAGGGGCCTATGGGTGAGCACTGGTGGCCGCACACACCCCTTCGGCCTGGGAGCTCCATCTCCTGCATAGGGTGTTAGCCGGTGGTGGTGGAGAAGGGGTGTGTGTGCCCTGGGGCCCCGCCATGCTCCCTCGGGTGCTGGCTGTCGTCCAACATTGGGGGTACCCTGTGTGGCCCCCCGGGGCTGCGGCCTTGGCCCCCGGTCTGCTGCTTCTGCCTGTGCATGTGCGTGCTATCGTTTATATCTCCACTAGCAGGTGTGTATGCGTGGGGCTGTCTGGCCTTGCATGCTGGCAGCTGTGCGCTTCCCACTCCCTTCGCACCCTCCACAGCAGCCCCATTGTTCCCATCCTGCTGTTATCTGTCTGCCTTGGCGATCCCTGTCTGCCTGTCCAGCCCCCCGGCCCCACATCCCATGCTGCCCCCATGGCTGCAGCGGCTCAGATCCTCAAGAAGCTGTACCATGGTAGCTGAATCTCAGCCTGAGGTCCCGGTCGGAGGCTCCGGGGGCTCTGTCCGAGTCTGGACCTTCTGGGAGAGCATGGCCCTTTGCGACCTGTGGCATTCGCCCATCGTTCAGCGCTGCCTGCGCTCCTTGCCCACCCGGGTGGATGCCTATCGGTGCCTGAGCTTTGGTATGCTGTGCTTTGACTATGTCACAACTGCTGGCAACTGCTGCATGCACTGTGAGGAGCTGGAATTCGCCCCCTTCCCTGAGGGGCGCTTACCGGACACACTGGGGGGCCTTGTGGCATGGAGTCCTGCTGAGATGGCCTCCGCTCTGTGTGTGTGTGCCTTCCCAGGATATGCGACCTGCCTGTTGTAGGGTGCTCCGGGCCCATCTGACATCTAGCTGCCTCCTCAGTGCCTTCCTTCTGCCTGTGGCCTGGGTGCTCGCGCCACCGCCTGCTGCCTCTTTGAGATGGCTGGACCCCCTGTGACCTGCCTCCGCCCACCAGCCTGTCACCCTCTCACCTGGGACCCGCTGCCGCCCCCCTGGTACCCTCCGTGTGGCCTCCTGTGGACATGTTGCTGACAGTCCTTTGTCTCCGTGAGCCTCCCTCACCCCTGCGTCCCGATCTCCTGTCCCTGGCCTGGGGGCCCCTGTTCCACAGGGCTGGGGCTGCTCCCCCACCTTGGTGGCCCTTGACCGTGGCCCCGCCTTCCACCGGCCCCCTGGCTGCCTTGGGGAGTGTGTCTGGGGTCCCCCCATGCCCTTCCTCCCCTGTGTGGATGGGGGGGCTTTCCGTGCCTTCATCCAGTGACTCCCCTCGCACACTGGGTGTGCTTCTCCATCGGACCCTGGCTCTGTGGTGGGCCGTTGTGCTGGTTCCCCCCCCCGGACTGGGCTCCATGCCCCCTGTGCTGCTGCCCCATCTCCCGATTCCTGGCCCCGCGCACTCCCGCGCTATATGTCTCTGCGCCGGGCCGGTGCTGCTTGTGTCCTCAATAAACACCTGTTGTGCTTCACTGTGCCTTGTGTTGCCTCCTGTCTCCTTGGGCTTCTGGGTCCCCATTCCCCTTGCCTGCTGTGCTCCTGCCCCGTTCCCCACCTGGTGGGCTGGCAGTGCCGGTCCCTCGCCACCCCCCTCCTCCCATGTGTCCAACCGGCCGGGGTGTTCCCTGTCCCCACCCCAGGTGTGTGCCTCCCTCTGCCCCCCTGCTCGGCTCCCCTTTGTTGTGTGGATGTGCTGCTTCGTTTGTGTGTGTGCGCTTCTCGTTTTGATGTGCACGTGCCTTCTGTGCGGCCGCTGTTTGTGAGTGCTGCGAGCACTGTAGCTCCCTCCACCCCCTCCCTTCATGTTTCCTTTCCCTGGGCAGGGCCCTCCCCCGTCTTTGGCTTCATTTGCCCTCCAGCAGCCATGTTTGCGTCCGCGTAACCCCGGTGCCTTGTGGGGCTCCCACCGTGGTTCTTGCCACCACGTCACATCTGTTGGGTTCCCCTGGCCCGTGTTCTTTCCAGTTGGCCCCAGGCGGTGGTGCCACCCCTGTCATGTCTGTTGGGGCCGCGCGTCTCACCATCGCTCGCAGTGAAGCCATTCACACTGGGGTGGGATTCACTGTGGTTGATTTCACCGCATCACATCTGAAATCACCCCATGGTCTGTGCATACCTTGCCTGCATTTATATTTGTTTATGATTTGATGTTTTCTTTCCTCCCTGTTCTTCTGAGCAAAAAAACATTTTCCTTCTAATTATGCAAGATCTCAACTCCATGAAATCTCTTGCTCTGTTTTTCTTATTGGCCTATCAAGAAAGGAAGCTTAAGCTGCAAACCATGGTGCTGGTAGGAGCTGAATAAATGATGAATATCTGTTATTATTTCTATGGTTTAGGTAGTTTATCTTCTCTCTCTGTTAGTGGATGATGAGTTGGGCGATGTTATTGCTTTGGTATGATGTATTTATTGTTTTTGTATTTGGATAATGGTGAAAAATTGAAATACTCAATAAACTGTAACTGCATATTACACAAAGGCTTTGCATACCTTGCCTGCATTTATTGGCCCTTTCCACACAGACACTCTAACACTGATAAAATGGGTGTTACATTTTATTATACATGTTACATGGCTGAAGGTGTGCTCTATGGGTGCCCTGCAACATGTATATTTGTTTATGATTTGATTTTTTGTTTCCTCTTATTTTATTTAAATGCTTCCTAAGCCAGTGACTTTTTCCTAATGGTATCCTCTCATCTGGCAAGGGATTACTTTCATGTGATTACTTTCATATCTATCTATCTATCTATCTATCTATCTATCTATCTATCTATCTATCTATCTATCTATCTATCTATCATCTTGAGTTTGATCCGTCTATTGTTCTGGCTTCTTACATGCCTGAGGGAGGGCCCTGTGGGGCACAAAAGCTTACATGCTCTCACTAACAGTAGTTGCTCCAGCAAGAGATAATCTGAGCTAAGAAATAATTTCTAATGGAAAGTATTAGTCAAACTAACTGTAGGTGTAATTAGCTTTCTTTTTTATTTTTTTAAAAATTAATTTACAATAGAAGGTATTTGGAGACCTCAGTATATGGCTTTTTGTCTGCTCCTTCTAAAGTACTAATTTGCATCCATAATTAGGTTCCAGCACAAAAGTGGTTGATTAAAGTTTGACAGTCTGGCTCAAATATCCCCCGTAGAAGTTTCTCCAGATAGCAATGGTGAGAATGAGTACAATTCTTTGCCTCACACTTCATTTTCAGAGGCCTGCATTTTAAAATGATCAGGACTATTGTACTGTGAGGGTAGTCTAATGTCATCCTGACTCTGTTGACATTGTAGCATGGACTCAAATTCCCTGAAAGCATCATTATTGGCGAAATTATCATTATTGTGCTGGAAATTAAATTATCTCCAAGAAGAAACTGTACATAATTGAATCAAAGCCCCCTTATCTTCAATAGCCTGTACATTAAGGTATCTTCAAGGCCCAAATTAGGATGTTGAAAGAATTTGGCAGTGGAAACAAGTACATGAACCCTACCCCACCCTTAGGACAAATCTGATAGTTCAGATCTGCATGACAAATAGGAGCTGCCGTACACAAAAGGCTATAAGGATATATATATATATATATATATATACACACACACACACACACACATACACACACACAAGGCTATAAGAATACATTACTCTATCTATCTATCTATCTATCTATCTATCTATCAATCATGTTGGAGCTTTTAATGAAGGTGACAGAAGGGTATTCTTTGCAAATGGACAGCTAAGTTGAGTATTTGCACTGCATTCTCTGTACAAAGCTGCTTAGCAATATATCAAGAGCAGCAATTACTGGGTGTTTTAGATGAAGAAAACAATACATGGTAGCATCTTCCTCTAATGTTATTGTTCTTTGCAAAACCTGGGGGAAAATCTATTAAAATTAGAGCTGAATGGAATACCTGCCAAAATTAGTATTCCTGTCAAATATGCACTACCTAGCCTGCCATTTTTGGGTCAGGTAACAGGCACTACTTGTTTAGTATCCAGCAAGTACCCATTTTGGATTTATAATTGGCAAACTGTGTGTGTGAATGCCCATTAATTTTATAAGTCAGCTGATATATAGAGACTTGGAAAGACAAAGGATGACATTGAACCTAGGACCCTTAGCACAGCTGCCCTCAAAGCAGAGCTGCTAAACCACACCAGAAGAGCCTTTTGAAGGCTTTAACTGTAAGATCTGTATGTGACCAATATGCAATGCCTGTCTCCATGAACAAGGGAGATGGGGGAGCAGACATTGCTCAGGCAGTTCTGGTGGTAGGGTGGTAGAGTGCCAAAAAGAAATGGGAAGATTGTGGGCTCAAGGCTTTTGTAGGCAAATAAATTGTGTTTGAACATTGTGTATGAACATCAGAGAATCCACCAAGAGGGGAAAAAAGCTCCTGTGTTAATGTTTCAGAAAGTAAATGTACAAATGGCAGAAGCAACATTTGTCCCCGCACAGGAAATAAGGCACAAACTCAAATAAACACACAGACTACATAGCTTTAGGTGAACTGGCCGCAACTGTTTATTAACAACCAGCCAACGATAAACCTGTTGAAGAACAAAACCAATTAAGAACCCAATCACCCTATCAATGAGAACGGTGGATCAAATACCCCTTAAATTTCAGTATCATCCAATTAGAATTCATCAGAATTACCCTTAAGGCAATCAATGAGACCAACTGATTTGGGTGAGTCCTAAGGGGAGTGAAGGTACACCATGACCCTCACTCCCCGCGTTCAGTACCATGTGTTGTTAACCCAGATTGGAGTTACCAGTCCAATTCACTCCACCAGTGGACCACCTTGGTCCATATCCAGGGAAGACTTAACAACTGGCGCCATATTGGGACCGCTTAGATCCTACTATGTGTCACCCGATGCCAACCTCCCTTTACCGGGATAGCAGCGGGGAGCCCCCTTCCTCAACTTCTTCCCAGGTCCAACTTCCTGGTGGCCTACCACCATGCACCTACCAGATGTTTCCCCATAGCCACCAGGCCAATTTTCTTCGTCCTACTCCAAGATTTTCTTCATGATACTGAACACCGCCACCAAGTTCAGCAATACTTATTGCTTGAACGCCTCCCGCACTCACCCAAAGAACTCTTTTCTTAGGTCAAGCATCTTAACAAAATCTCCCGGACATTACTCAGATATAAATCCATCCCCTTATCTGAAAGGTGCACCCCATCAGCCCAGTACAACTTGGGCCTAGTCCAGGATATTTCACTGTGCACCAACCAAAACCCCCCAGTCTGATCTATGACTTTTTTGATCTCATTATTAACCCGCTTACGAGATCGATCCACCGCTCTCGCGCTGTTCGCCCCAGGCCACTTAATTCTCTGTAACAGGGCCGTGAACACCAACAGCGTACCCGGGAACATTTCCCTGATTCGCAGCCAATCCTGCTGCACCATAATGGACAAGTCCAAACCCGATCCCCTAGTGAGATCGTTTTCCACCAAGTGGAACAAGATAACATGAGGGGGGGACCACCCTGTACAGCCAAGGAACGTTGACATCAACTGGGACCACAACATGCCCCTCCTGCCCTTCCATACCACCTCCGCTTGAGGGGCCAACCCCAACTGAGTCCCCCAACCCGCAATCCCAAACCTCCTTTTTGCCCAAACAACAAAACTATGCCCTACCATCCAAACGACCTTTCTGTCCTGGCCGCGTTGCCACCCTGAAACATAAAGAAATTAACCAGTGTAACTATATTACTTCAACTGCCCTAACTTACTTTCCCCGTAGGGGGCGAACATATGACTTGAACGCTGATGACCACCATCTGCCCACTGCCTTAATATCCTCCAGTGCCACCCCTGCCGCTGCCGCAGAGGATGCAGCCCCAATCCAGAAGGAATGGGAACAGAACCTTCCCCCTACCCCTAGTACAGCCAAACAGCACCTCATGATTGCTACAAACTGGAAGCGTGAAAGTGGCAAGCCCGAGCGGTGAACAAACAATGGCCCCTCAATCCCGGGTCTCACTGCCAAAAATGACTTTAAACACAGAACCGGGCAGATCCTTGGCTCGACCGATCTGAAGAGTACCACCCTGGAACCCCTCCTCTTCTGATTGGTCTTTGAGACCCGAATACAGATTTTCACCCTATCTTCCCCCCAAAACACGTCCCTAACCTGCAGGGCCCTGCCCGACTGATCCGTTCGCGAGCTCACCACTAATTCACTCAACCTCAATGCCGCAAAAAAGGCAATGACAAAGGCCGCCTGAAACAATTTAACCTCACACTCATCCACGCAAATCTCCCCCAGCTTACCAACCATGTCTGCTAACATCCTGGGGGACATAGGCGCCCATGTGTCAACCCTATCCCTGCTCTGCCACCTCCAGGACTCAAGCATAGCCCACAGTATCAGAGAGCCAGGCAAGTCTGAATTCCCTACCATCTTAGAAAGGAAAGACAGGGCCGACCACTTCCCTGCAATTGTGCCTGGTGCCAAACCCTTCTTTCGAAGCGCCAGTCCAAACTAGACCACCTGCGGCAAAGGAACCGGAAAAACTATCAACCAGCCCTTGCCACTGGCAAAGACACTAAACTCCCTCAATGCCCTTTCATACTGTTACCATGTGGCCGGAGAGACCGCACCCTTTACTGCTTCTATGACCTCTAAAATGCAAGGTTCCAGAGCTCCCGAGGAACGTATTCCTGCTTCTCCCTGGCCTGTGGAGCGAGTTCCCAAAAAGGTTGTATCTGGAAATGAGAAAGGGCATCAGCAATCTCGTTCTCCACCCCTGGCACATGCTTAGCACAAAAAACTATGTTGTGCTTCAAACACCACAAAACGAAAAACCTCACCAGGCGCATAACCCTCTCCGATTTTGATGACAAACTATTCACAATGTTCACAACCGCTAAATTGTCACACCAAAATAGCACTTTTCTATTGCTAAAATGCTCCACCCATAAATAGACCGCCACAACTATTGGAAATAGCTCCAAAAACATTAGGTCCTTTAACATCCCTGAGGCGCCCCAGTGGGTTGGCCACTGCTCGGAACACCACATCCCTTGGAAATAAATTCCCAGCCCAGCCGAACCTGCCGCATCGGAATGAACCTGTAACTCTGCTTCCAGATGAAGCACCTCCCTCCACATACTGACACCATTGTGGCATTGCAGGAATTCCAACCAAACTCCTAAATCCTCCCTCATATCCTTGGTGATCCTGATATGATGATGCGACAAGGAAACGCGGGCGGTTCTGGCATAAAGGCGGGACAAAAACGCCCTACCAGGCACCACCACCCGGCAGGCAAAGTTCAACTTACCCAACAGGGATTGTAACGCCCTCAGCATCACCTTGCAGGCCAAAATGTCACTACGCAGTACCCCCAACTTATCCTCTGGCAGCCGGGAACACTGAACCAACGAGTCCAGTTCTATCCCTAAATAGGTCAAGACAGGAGCTGGACCCTCCGTCTTTTCCTCAGCCAAGGGAACCCCAACTAACTCGGCAACCCACCTAAAGGCCTTCAACAAATCAGCACACTCCGCTGACCCTGCTTTCCCGATAAACAAATAATCGTCGAGATAATGAGAAATTTGCCGAGACCCCACCCATCATTTGACGATCCATTCCAGTGCAGAGCTGAATTTCTCAAAAACGGCACATGAGATAGAGCATCCCATGGGCATTGCTTTATCATAGTAAAATTGGCCCTGAAATGCAAACCCCAACAATTCAAAATTCCTGTGGTGCACAGGCAAAAGCCAGAAAGCAGATTTCACGCCACTCTTTGCCATGAGGGCCCCTTTTCCACACTCCCGTACCAACTCCACTGCTCAATCAAAGGAAGCATAGTGGACCATGTGCAGCCCCTCCTCTCTTCGCTTCACTGGCTTCCCCTTCCTGAACGAATCCTGCACAAGCTCCTAGTCTTCACCTATAAAGCTCTTCACAACCTTGCTCCCCCCTACCTCTCTGCACTTATCGCCCTCCATACTCCAGCCCGTGCACTTCGCTCCTCCTCTGTCCCCTCTCTCACCCTTCCACGCCTTCCCTGCTCCCCTAAGCGCCTTCGTCCCTTCTCACTTGCTGCCCCCCATGCCTGGAACTCCCTCCCTGTCCACATCCGCCTTGCCCCCTCCCTTCATACCTTCAAATCTCTCCTTAAAACTCACCTCTTTCGCTCTGCTCTGTCTGACTCTTTATCCTGCTGAGCCACTATTCCTATACCTACGATCGGTTTACCCTTATCCTTGCAACATGGACCTGCCTGCTGTCATTCTCATCGTAACCAAGCCAAGTACGTGCACTTGAGACCTCGCATCTTCATGAATGTTAGACCCCTTGTCTCTCCCTCTGTTCCCCTTCCTAAGTCTCTCCCCCAGCTCCTGTCTCTCAGATTGTAAGCCCTAGGGGCAGGGACCCTGTCTATTTTATTACTTTGTAAAGTGCCAGGTACACTGCTGGCGCTATATAAATGTTTGTTAATAATAATAATAATAATTCACTGAAGAACCCCCTGGGATGAGACAGGTGATGTATCAACAGACACTCCCCGGGAGCCTTCTTAGGAACTATGCCCAATGGCAACACCCTCAAGTTGTTTGACGGCAATGAATTAAATGGACCCGCAATACAGCCCTCAGCCAATTCCTTCTTTATCTTCATCTCGACGACCCCTTCCATACCTGCTACCGATCTCAAATTCTTTGCCATCACATGCTCATGCCTGCCCTCAAACGGAATCTCAAACCCGTGTTTAAAACCATTAACAATATAACTAGCTAACGCAGGGTCGGGATACTCCCGCAACAAATGGTCCAACACCCACCATCTAACTGGTGTTGGAGCCCTTCCCTGCACCAGCCTGCGCCCCTCCGTTTCCTTTCCCCACCCCGGATTGGAAACCCCTCTTTCCTCTCTGGTTCGGTCGCACCAGCACTGACAATTGTTAGAGGGGTGGGACCCTCCATACTGCAAACACGCGTTCCGGAACCTACAGAAGGAATGAAAACACTTTCCCTCGTTGAAATCCCAACACGCAAGCGACTGCTGCCCTTTCTTTGACTGCTCACCCCGAAAACTATCCACTGGCTGCCAATCGCCCTTGATAATGATATGGCCACTGTCAGCATGCACAACTTCCTTCCCCTGGACACACTCCAACCATAGGTCGTGGTCTTTTACCTCCCAGTGCACCCCGGGTGTGATTGCCGCATTCTGGCGAAATGATTCGTCATACCGCAGCCAACCCAAACCCTCCTTTGTGAGGTATGCCCGCCACACTATGTCAAAGTATTTCCACAATGCCCCAGCCCTCTCCGGAAATGCTTGCATCACCACTCCCGCATAGACGATGAATGCCAATTCCCAGTTGGCCCAATTTCTATCAATCCTACACCTCTTTGCCCTTTCCAACTCCTTTGACTCAGGCCGCGTGTTAGGATCTGGAATCGGGTCGCAAAAGAGGATCCAAAACAGATCAATATAGTCTCCTTTCCAAATCTTTTCCCTCACCGATTGCAGGAGGTGCACCCTCAGAGGTGCCAAAACCTGGGCATACCCCCCCCTTCAAAGGGGAAACCTCCTGTGCAGCCACTACAGCTGCTGTTGCTGCACCCGGAATAGCCATACTAGCCAGTGGTGCAGCCTGTACAACTTCTGCCCCCACCTGTCCAGCCTGTACCCCGGTATCCACTGCCTGCCCAACCGACCCCTGTGGAGGCCACACATTATCTACCCACACTAGGCGGTTCGGGTCCTGCTGTACCAGCAATTGACCCAAACCCACCCCCAACAAACTCGTCCCTGGCTGACCAGCTATCGTTGCCCCGAGGGGTTCGGCCGTTCCAAGGCCTGTCCCCTAAGCACAGCCTGTCCCTGGTTGCCCAACCATCACAGCTCCAGGGGGTGCAATCGTTCCCCTCCCTGACCCCCCAGCGCTTTCCCCACCTACTGGCATCACACCTTGATGCTCCCTCAAGCCACCTCCATCCGTACCTGGCTCTGCTCTCTGGGCACCTGCCGGAGGCGGGAGCAACTCACCAGCACCAACACCTGCTGCCACAGCAGCCCCAACATCCTGCTAATCCCGCGGCCTGGCCGATGGAGCCACATCAAAATGAGGTCCAGCGCCTCCCTCCAACAGCTGGGTAATTCTTGTCATCTGCTGCTCCACCCTGTTGACCTTTTCCACCAGCGCCTTGACTGCCGGCCCTCCTAGCGCCTGTCTATCCCTATCACGAGACTGTAAAGAAAGATTGTGTGAGATCTGGCTCTGCCTTCCCCCCACCAGACCCCCTACCCTACCCGGGTCGAGAATGCCTGACGCCTCCAGCCTGGTCATCACATTGTCCCAGCCAGCCATTCTCGCCTCCATGGCCTGCAAAAAAGCCTGCCCATGTCCTTGCTGAAGCCACGCTGCAGGGGGCTGCAGAATCCCTTGGGCACCCAGAACTCCCCCTGCACCACTATGGGAGTTGCCTCAACTTCACTCCCAGGAGGGTTAGACACCAGAGGGAAGCCAGGCCTGAGTGGGTGCACATGCGAGACCTGTGATGCCCCCCCACTAGGCCCCGCCACCACAGGTGGAACAACTTGCTCCCGCAGGGCCTCATCACCAATATCCAAACCCTCAGATGCTGTCTGAGGGGGCTGCAAGGTTGCCCCCTGATGCTGCCCCTTCTTCCCTTGTGGCCTCCCAGCAACCTGCCCCTTCTTTGTTCTACCCATTGAGAGGGGGGGTCCTACACCAACAACCCCGCAGACTGGACCCAAAGGGGGAGGAAGGATTTACCCCCCAACAGCCCCAAAACTGGAAGGACCCCAAGCGCAGGGGGGTTCACCCGACCCCCAAAACCAACAAAACAACTAACCCGGAGCAGTGAGGGGGGCCACACACCCCCACACACCCCAACTGCCTGAGCCCCTTGTAGTGACAAATGTTGGGGGGCACTACACACCCCACCACCTGTTCCCCTCAAGCACCCAAACACCCCAGATGAAGAACCCCTCCCCGTTATCTCTGCTGTCACCCTCCCAGCTAGCAAAACCCCCCGGCTACTTTCCGCTCCTGGCCCGTTTGCAGCTCCCTCTCAGGAAGGCCTGCCCGGCTCTCAGAAAGCCCAACATGTGTCCTTCTTCTGGCGCTGCCTGCGGCCGAATGCCGCCACTCCATGCCTCCCCAACCATGTTGCTTGGCTGAGCCAATCACCATAGCGCCTTTTCACGCCTCCGCTCCGCTCGCTCTTTTGCAGGCTGCAACAATGCAAGTTGGAGCCTGCAAAAGAGTCTCTGCCGCCTGGGAGATCCTGAGGCAGCTTCCTGCCCCCCGTTCACAAGTGCCTGATTCCCCTGATGGGGTGGGCACAAATTTGTCCCTGCTCCACACAAGGCGGTTAGCAGGGCCCCTTATGAATGAATTAAATACAGCTAATGGTAGCTCTGGTGATAGATCTGAGCAAAAGATATTAGAAAGCCATGGTTTCACAGCAGCATCAAGTAAAGGAATAATATCTAGACATTTGATAGTCCACCACATGGGAGGAAAATCATATTATAATGGTTCACAAAGTAAACTTATACGTGCAAACAATCACACCTTCAGCTTACCATAGGCTCCAGATTTGAACCCTTGACCAATGAGTTTTCTGTGTCATCTTGTACCCACCAGAGCTACAGAAGAAAGGGCTAGCTGCCGTGTTTCATTAGCCAGCATGGGAAAGACTTTGGCTGCTTTCACATGAGATGCTTAGTAAGGGAAAACACTTTCTCTTGCTTTCGTGAATGTGTGAAAGGTTTAGGTGGCAGGATACACCAGGAGCAATACCCATTGACTCCTCAAAAATTAAGCATGAAAACAAAGTTTAATAATGGGTAAAAAAAACCAACAACCGATGCGACAGCAGCCTGCTGTGGCCTACTATGTCCTGCTTTGGCCTGGACATCACCTACACATGTGTGCAGGTGCCGCCAGCTGTTGGCCCAAGATTGCCCCAGGCCATGTTGGTGACTAGCCCAGCCTCTGATCTTGGAAAAACTGTGAGGTCACAACTCAGGCTAAGGCCTGCCTAACCAACCAGGCCAAAGCAGTCTACAGCAGACTATCCCATTTGTTCCTGGACTGCCAACCTGGCCCAGGTCAGGTCTGCCACGGCCGGATGTCATTACTGCCTATCATGATGGGGGACAGAGCACTGGGCACAGTCCAGGAGTGGATCTGGATGACCGCACATTTGTGCTTCTCACCACCCTCCTTCTCAGTGGCCCAGCCACAGTCACATTTGTTCAGTGGCTTGATCTGGCCTGCATCTACCGTGGTTTCCCTCCCCAGGCAGTGTCGGGCCACCACCATACCGCCACCATGTGTGTTTTTACCAACTGGATCTAAATTAGGGCTGAAATAAGATTTTGCCAAAATAGGAAACATTGTATAAATCCCAGTCTTGTTCAAATTGAGAACCTCTCATACCATCTTGAATGACATTTCATTTTTTGATTTACTGACTTTCTGCCTACCAGGATCCCATTTACCAGCTGGTTTTGCCATCCATTTCAAATCCCAAGAGGTAATATCAATGCAATACCACATTTCTTGCACTCTATTTTCCCTTGTAATTCCTTGTCACTCATTGGCACGTACGCCAATTTGCCAATCCAGCGGCAAATTGGTCAAAGCAAAGGGTGTAACATAAAACAACAATTCTGATAGGAGGCACTGGAGTAGAAGTTAAGGAGCACTTGAGGGAGGTTAAGAGTTGGCTATTTGCAAAGTGATTGACTCGGAATTGTGGAAACAACCAACCTGGAAGTTAAATGGAAATTTTGGCAAGCAGTAGATGAATGATTTGCAATTAAACAGTTAAACAGTAAGCAGAAAGTTGGTAAATCAGGATGGTGTCTTGTGGTATTGCAAGAATTAAAAAATCAAATTGGTATAGGGAAAGAGTTGTGAAATTGATCCTGGTTGCGGGTAGCAATTTAGCTGCTTGTGTCAGCCCTAGTCTAAATTCATCATCCATGTTAAGGGCGTGCACCACAGACCCATGTCGGTTTTTATTTTCATTTTTTGTTATTAAAAACTGTTGTTTTTGTTATCATTAACAAAATGTTATTATTCATTATTGGTGTTATCATCGGTAGCTATTCTGAACCATAACAGAGATTTTGTTTTCTGTATCGTTTCCATTGTGGGCTGCCACCAGTGGCAGAAATGCCAGCAGGCACCTGCCCCAGACTTCTCAAAAGTTGAACTCCTTCCTCCCTTTCTCATTATAATGCAGTAGTAATAAGTGAACAATGACAATATGAAAACTTACTAATATATATGTCTAACCTAAACCTACACCTAATACTGTATGCAATATATTCCTAAGTATCTATCTATCCTATCCTATAATGTTCATATAGATAATAAAAAGCCAAGTCTCTCTCTCTCTCTCTCTCTATCTATCTATCTATCTATCTATCTATCTATCTACACACAACTAATATCTATATATAATATGGACAGGGAGAGAGACAGGGAAGGGGAAAGGAAAAAACTATAAGGTATATCTAATCACTATCTCTATTATCTATATCTGGAATCTTTATCTGTCTAATCTCTATAAACCTATATCCATCCATCTATCTATCTATCGAGAGGGAAACAGACAGGGGAAGGTAAAAGGTAAAATAAAGAGTATAAGGAAAGGTAAGGTATAACAATGAGGGCTGGGGAAGATTTTTAGTGCAAGCACCAGAGTTCTGTAAATGCATCTCAACACAGCAAGAGCTAACACAGAACAAGAGTCAAACAGCCTGATCCTGCAACATAAAGGGTTTCAGTGCTCACCCCAGAGCCCCCATGATTGGTTTTGGGAGGAAGGAGGCATTGAGCAATCACAGGGTGCCATTCAGCTGCCTGGGACCTGCTTACTCGGCTCATTGGCCAGCAATTACATCCATCACAGATCCAGTTCAAGAGTTCAGCACTGTTTCTGGCTCCGAGATGTCTGCTCCCTCCTCCCCTCTCCACATTTCCCTCCAAAAACACCTGCCAGGTAATAATGAAATCAATAATGCCTGTCGTTATCATTATTGATTTTCTTATTATTTATCTTCGTTGTGTATATTCAGACGTTACGAGATCACGTTCAACCACAGTGGATCCCTACATGGTGATCGTGATCCCGTAATGTCTGATGAGGGGAATGGAAGTTCCCCTCCAGATGTTCACCCCCGTGAATCACGGGGGGGGGGGGAAATCACATTCACCATGCAATCGGAGGTCCTGCCCGGACCATCCCCGATTGCATGGTGAATGCGATTTCCCCCCCATGATCAAGGGGATCGTCACGTCTGTCCCGCTGCCACGGCCTGGAATCAGCGGCGGGATTCCGGGCCGTGGTCACTGCGGGTAGGTGCTGTGGCCGCATTGGTCGCGGTGCCCGCCCATCTCCCAGGAGGGTGGGTGGTGAGGAAGGGGGGGGGCCTGCGGCCGCACGTTATATCGCGCAGCCCGTCCCCCTCCCCAATTTCCCACTGGGATCAGCTGGCACGTCTGTTGGACGTGCCAGTTTGATCCCAGCGGGGGATCAAAGGGTGATTCCATGACGGGGCCAATACAGGCCCCGTCACGTCTGAAAATACCCATTATCATTATAGCAATAATGATATAAATGAGAATGTCATTATTGTTATCAATATAATGAAAAGAAAGTACACACCCCTAATCCGCATTTCATGTAATGTGTGAAGGGATTCATCTACATATCAGTCAGCCTTAAATGCTGCAGGAGTGGAATAGAAGTATTCTTTGGGAATAATTTCCCACTGTCTGCCTGGTGGAGAAAATGCATTGTTGATAAGAAAACTCATTAAAACCTGTATAATACTACAGTGAACTTCCTATTAGTGTTGAAGTTACACTACAACATGGCTGCCCATCATGGTAGGGGGAGGGGTGCTGGGCGCAGCACAGCGGAAGGGCTGTTGGCTGCATGTTTGTGCTTCTCCCTGCCCTCCCTTGTTGCCTGGCCACAGTAATGTTTGTTTGGTGGCCCGATCCAGTCTGTGTCTGCTGCAGGTTCCCTCCCCAGGCTGTAAGCTAATACTGAATCTGATGTATGACATATTAAAAAAATTATAACATTGTGGATACAATGTAGTATTTGCTCCCCCACTTCAGTATTAGGTTTGAATATTCATTTCAGTATTTTCATGTTCGGGACAGCTCTCACTTTGGTAGTTCACTTCTGCAGACTGCATATGAAATACCAAAGAAAATAATGAAGACGTGAATATACCAATTTTGCAGTGAAAAAGAATTGGATATTCCTTTGTGAAAGAGAATATGTGCATTATCTTTGCGAGTATAAAAGGCCACCTATTAGGAGTTACCTAGTGGGAAACATTTGAAGCAGGAAGGCACTTCTGAAGCAGGAGAGGAAAAAAATCAAAACACGCAAATGGAAACTCACGCAACATAACAGAAGAAGAGTCTTGTGCACTATTCAGAGGCTGAATTCACACAACAAAGTAGATAGCTGCTTGTAAGGTTATTACAGATGCAGCTGTAGCGTGGTGGGTAACTATGCTTTGTGGTAGTTGTGTCCGGGAAATGGATTCTAGTCTCTAGTCTACCTGTGTCATTGAATTTCCTTCCTATAATTTACTTTTTTTTTTTTAAATGAAGTCTCCAGTTCCATTGACCCTAATGAATGCATGATGTGAAACTAGGAAAGCTTAATCATTAAAGAAAAAAAAGGCAGTAACGGAGATAATTAACAGTCAATCAACAGGGCTTAGATCAGGTTACAGCATGTAAAATCAATGGTTCATATGATTCATCACATAAAATCAAGTGACTTAACTGAAGTACTACTTAAGTAGAGCTTCTCAGAAAACAAAATTTCTGTCCCATTGGGAAATTCCAATATGTGAGAATTTCTTTTCATCTCATTTTGGACTGAAAAATCAAAATTATCTGCCACATAGGAACTCTGTCACAGAGGGTGCTTTCAGATGTGCCAGGCCGTCCTTTGCCCATGGCACAGAATCGCCTTTTAATCCACCTCCGGAAACAGATTGGCCCGCCAACAGACGTGCCAACTGATTCTGGAGGGGGATCGGGGGAGGAGGCGGGTCTGCACGGCACAACGTGGGGCCACACAGCCCCGCCCCCCCATGCTCCCGAGGCCACCTGTCTTCTGGGAGACGGGTGGGCGCACTGGTCAATGCGGCCGCAGCACCCGCCTGCCCCAAGGGGTATTGGCCATGGCCCAGAATCGCCGGCGGTCACGGCCACCAATTCCGGGCCATGGTGCGGTAGCAGATGTGACGTTACCACAGTCAAGCATGGTGAATCCCCCCGTGGTTGACCATGGTAACATCACGTCTGTGGGGCCAAAAAGAGATTCCCGCCGGGTGTTCACCTCCGGAGGGAATCGCTTTGACCACACCTTTGGAGCTCCGGCTGCCTGGACCTCTGAAAGCACGGTCAAAGCGATTCCCGTCGGGGGTGAACATCTGGCAGGACTCTCTTTTCAGCCCAACAGACATTACGCCACCACAATCACCACAGGGGGATTCACCGTGGTTGACCATGGTGGTGTAACATCTGAAAATACCCAGAGAGACACCACGCAGACGTGCAAGGTAGTTCCCAGGAGTCGAACCCATGTGTCTCTGACAGGGCTGAAATGAATATCCAAAACTAATACGGAATTGAATGAGTGTGACATATTTGAAACATTTTAACACTGTGGATACAAAGTGGTATTTGCTCCACCACTACAGTTGTACTTTTGAATATTTGTTTCAGTATTTTCATGTTCAGTACATCTTTCACTTTGGTAGCTCACTTCTGCATACTGCATATGAAATACCAAAGAGAAAATAATGAAGACATGAATGTACACATTTTGCAATGAAAAAGAATTAGATATTAATTTGTTGGAAGTAATATTATCTTTGTGAGTATGAAATGCCATAATTTCCTTCCCTAGTCTGGAATTACAATTCCTAAAATGCATCATGATTCCCACACGTGAGATTGAAGTTGATCTGAGATGAAATATTTTAATTCAGTTTTGTGTGTGTGTGTGTGTGTGTGTGTGTGTATGCATGTGTGTGTGTGTTTTAAATGGTTTTGACTTTTCTAATGGAAAATCCCACCAAAATTCCTGAAGAAAATGTTACTTATGTTACTGTCACATCAATTTCATTCCCTGTTTTGGATTCAGGTGCTTGGTAGTGAGTGATACACAAGTGCCCATTTCTATCCTATCCCCTCCCCCACCCCCTTCATTGCTTGGTGTGGATATATCTGTCTGAGTTTTGTTTCTTCTGTTAAGTTGTTTCTCCATATTTTATCCGGTACTTTCTCAGCTTCCCATCACATTTTTAAATTTCTTACAAATGACTGAGTTTTGTTTCCTCCTGAAGTTATCTGATATATGCATCGTAGCTTATAATGTAATGCTGGTGAGGTATTTAGGTCATTCCTAATGGCCTATCATCGTTCCCAAGCCAAGAAATATGCAACAGCAGTTTAGCCAGGTGGTACTAGATTCTAGAATAGTCAGCTGCATATTTGTGATGCCTTTAGGAAAGAACCCAAAATAACAGTAGAAAGTATTTGAGTAAAAAGATGAGAGTCCTAGCCAGTGGCGATAGATAGATAGATAGATAGATAGATAGATAGATAGATAGATAGATAGATAGATAGATAGATAGATAGATAGATAGATAGATGCTTTGAGTAGCTGTTGCACAGACTTGCCAATACCTCTTGATAATCATTCACTTCAGGCAAAATCAAAGACAGAAACACACAACATCTCATTAAATTAGAGGACTTGTTCCAAGCTGGGATTTCTTACAGCCTTTGATCACAATTTGCTTGCAGTCAGAGTAGCAAGCTTCATGTTATCTCATTGTTGAGATGCATGGAAAATTGCTACCAAAGCAGAATAGCCAAATGAATCTGATCTTTCCACCAAGACATAGAATGATACACTACCTGTTGTGATGAGTTTATTACCTACTTTGCAGACAAAATTACTCCTATTGGTCATGACTTGGAGGCTGTTAATTTGGCTGCAGAGTCAGGGTTTGGAACTGGGAAATAGTCTTGTCCTGTTTATTTGGATCAGTTTCAGATGGTCTATACTTGGAGGGATAGGATGACCATTTTTAATTAGATCTATGCCTGTCCTAGCTGATGAAAACCTGTAGAACTGTAGGTTGTGGGATGATGTCAACTCTGTTTGTCCTGTCCCTGCTCAAGAAACCATCTCTAGGTCCCCGCACTAGGAATAAGGACACAGACACGAAGGATATTGGGTAAAAGCTGGCCGCAACTGTATTTATTGAATCCAATCTTAATTAACCTGTTAAGAAAAACAAAACCAATTAACCAAATGTATCCACTCTAATACGTTAAAGAGTGGTGGATGAGATCAAAGCCCAATTAGCCTGAATTGAATTCTTTAAACCTTCGCCTTGTGAAGTAAAACCAATATTAGCCAGTTAATCCCATTTGTATTATTACCATGTTAATTAAATGCCAATTAAATTGTTCCCAATTAAGGTGATCGAATAACAAGGGGAGTGCCATATCAAATCATTATCCAATCCAAATCTTTCTTCACTCCCCGCTTTCAGTACCATAGAGTTCCCACCTTTTGGATTGGAGATGCCAGTCTAATCCCCTTCCCATGGACCGCACTGATCCATTTCCATGAAGGACAGATGTTGCTGATGCATATTTTGGGACCGCATGGATCCTTCCCATATGCCCACAACATCTTCCCTTCCTTCCTGGGATCATCTGGGGTGTCCATCCCCTAATTTGCTTCCCAGGCTCCACCATGCCGGATGATCCTGATCATCCTCCACTGTACCCAGGCTATAAAGCCCTTACCAATTTACTGTATGGTACTGAAAACCGCCACAAGTTCAGCAGCTTCGCTTGCTTGGACATCCCCCAATTTAGCTATTTGACTACTTAACATCCAAAAAACCCCTCCCTAAATTAATGTTTAAGCATGGTCTTTATATTATCAATATACAAATCCAAACTAATCTCGGATAGGTGAACCCCATCCTGCCAATATAGTTCGAGTTTGGTCCATCGAATTTCAGGGTGATTAAACCAACCTCCCCACCCCCCTATGCGACTCTATCCACTTCCTAATTTTGACATTAACCTTTTTTCTGGCTCTATCCACCGCTCTTGGGTTAACAGCCCCAGGCCACCTGATTCCCTGCAACATTTCAGTGAACATCAGAGTGGCCTGAGGAAAAAGCTTCCGCAATCTGACCCAATCCTGCCTAATCATAATTGAAAGATCCAAATCAAATCCCCTGGTGAAATCATTCTCACCCAAATGAATCAAAATCAGATCAGGCGGAGGCCTTTCTAACCACCCCATGACCATTGGCATCAACTGGGGCCACAGCATACCCCCCCGGCCCTTCCAAACCACGACCGCTTTATCAGCCAAACTGAGCTGTGTGCCCCAACTAGTTGCCCGAACCCTTTTCTCAGCCCAACAAATGAAACTGTGGCTCAAAATACCCTTTTCCGATAATTCAGCTGGCCTCCTGAAAGGAACGAGGGAAAAAGAAAAAAGCATCACTCAACAGCCCTTTACGTATCTATAGCGCCGGGAATGGGCACACATAAGTTCTAAAAACCATACAACGCCACCGCCCAACCCTTTTAATTTCTCCATCAGTAAAACCAGCTGCAGCAGCAGAAGATGTTGCCCCAGTCTGAAATGAATGGGATCTAAAAACCACCCCAGATAGCCCCAGCAAACACAAACAATGCCGAAAAACTGCCATAAATTGATAACAAGTTAACAGCTGACCAGACTGGTGCACGAACAATGATCCAGGTGTGCCAGATCTGACCCTCAAATACTCCTCCATACATGCCACGGGACAAATGAGAGGCTCGAAAGATCTAGCCAGAGCAACCCTCGAGCCCCTGCCTAACTGATCAGTCTTGGAAAGCCTGATGCACACCTCCATACCTACTCCCCCCATGGTCACATAGCTGAGCTGCAATTCTCACCTAGAGCGGTCAGACCTGGCCTGCACCACCAATTCACTAACCCTTAGCGCTGCGAAAAAGGTTAAAACAAATGCCGCCTTAAACAGACAAACTTCCCCAGCATCAACACAGACCTCACCAAGTTTCCCAACAATATTCACCAGGAACTTTGGAGAGAAAGGAACCCTGCTGTCAGCCTGCATCCGGTCCTGCCCCTGCCAAGAGACAATCATTGCCTTCAGCACCGGCATCCGCTCTGACTCCTGTACTCCAAACATCTTTGACACAAAGGCCAATGCCGACCACTTTGCCGCTATCGTACCAACCGCCAAACCTCTCTTGTGAAATTCCAAACTGAACTGAACCCGCTGTTGTATAGGCACCGGGAATACCACAGGCCATCCCTTACCACGAACAAACATACAGAATTCCTTGATCGCCTTCTCATACATGAGTCATATCGCCAGAGACACAGAACCCTTTACTGTGTCCATCAGCTCTAACTTCCAAGGCTCCATAACTCCCTGGGTATGAAGTCCTGTTCCTTCCTTGCCTGGGGAGCAAGCTCCCCAAAACACCGTATCTGTAAACGAGAGAGGGTATCAACTATCTCGTTCTTCACTCCCGGGACGTGCCTGGCAAAAAACAGAATATTAAATTTCAAACAGCGCAGTACAAAGACCCTCACCAGCCGCATCACCCTCTCTGATCTCGAGGATAAAGCGTTGACCACCTGCACCACGGCCATGTTATCACACCAAAACATAACTTTCCTGTCCCTTAAACTGTCAACCCAAACATGCACCGCAACTACAATCAGAAACAACTCCGAAAAGGTTAGGTCTCTTAAAATACCTGATACATGCCACTGATCTGGCCACCTCTCTGAACACCAGGCACCCTGGAAATAAATCCCCAAGCCCACCGCCCCAGCCACATCCGAGTGCACCTGCAACTCAGTTTCCAACAGATACAGGTCATGCCACAGGCTAACCCCGTTGTGCATCCTGAAGAACTCCAACCACACCTCCAGATCTTCCCGCATCTCGTTCGTCACTCTGATGTGTTGATGGGGAAGCGAGACCCTGGCCATCCTGGTGTATAATTGAGAGAGGAAAGCCCGACCAGGGGCAATAACCCGGCAAGCAAAATTCAGCTTACCCAGCAGGGATTGCAAAAACCTCAACGTAACTTTACCAGCCTTCATGCATGCCCTTATCTCAACCCACAAATCCTGAATCTTAGCTTGGGGTAACCGCAACAATTCCCTGACCGAGTCCAGCTCTATGCCCAGGTAGGTTAGCACCTGAGCAGGGCCCACAGTCTTCTGCTCAGCCAAAGGGACACCCACTAACTCGGACACGTCATGGAATACACCCAACAAGTCAGTGCACTCCCATGACCCCGTCTTTCTGATAAACAAATAATCGTCGCGATAATAGGTCACATGAACCGGTTCCACCATTTGTTTGACAATCCACTCTAGTGCGGTGCTGAATTTTTCAAAAGCAGCACATGAGATGGAACATCCCATGGGCATAGACTTGTCATAATAGAATTGACCCTTGAAAGCGAACCCCAGAAGGTCAAAATCCTTAGGGTGAACAGGCAAAAGGCGAAATGCTGACTTAATATCACTCTTTGCCATGAGGGCACCCCCACCACAATCCCGCACCAATTCCACCGCAACATCAAACAATGCAAAGTGCACCGTGCAGATGTCCCGCAGAATCGCAGCATTCACTGAATTACCCCCGGGGATATGACAGATGATGTGTCAATCTGTATTCCCCTGGGGCCTCCTTGGGTACAATAACAAGTGGGGAAACTCTCAAATTGTCCATAGGTAAAACTGTGAAGGGGCCTGCAACCCGTCCTTCTAAGACCTCTTTCGTGTCCCGACGTCAACTCAAGCTAAACATGACTAAGACTGAACTCCTCATTTTTCTTCCCTCCCCTTCCTCTCCCTCTAACCTGACCATCTGCATTGATGGGGTCACCATCCATCCAGTTCTCCAAGCCCACAGCTTGGGCTTCATCTTTGACACGCACCTCTCCTTTAAACCATACATTGACTCTGTGACCAAATCCTGCCGATTCGCTCTCCTCAACATTGCCTGCATCCACCCCTTTCTATCTATCTCCTCGGCCAAAATCCTTGTTCATGCCATGGTTATCTCTTGCCTCAACTACTGCAACCTCCTCCTTGCTGGCCTCCCTCACTCCCACCTGTCCCC
>QEPC01001556.1:856032-898596 GCA_003113815.1 Sphenodon punctatus
GCGATCTGTTCTAGAGACTATGATTGGTGTTGCTAGATGGCTCTGTGCAGATGGGCCCATAGGTGATGTCCGGATCAAATTTTACTGGGACAATTCATTCACATGGGAGATATTAATATGGTGGGATCCCCACATAGTGCAGTTCCATGCAAGTCTTGTACGGCTCCGAGGAGCCTCAGGCAAAATGTACCCCATACTAGGGATGGAAAAACGTGGTTTGGAAGTTCGGAGCTTGGACCGAACTCGACCAGTTCGGTCGACCGAACCGAACTTCCGAACCAAATTTCTGAACTCGGCTCTGTTCACCCATCTCTAAAAGATAATATTCCATTTAGTTCAATGGGGTTTGAATTTCCAAACTTTGTTCGGAAGTTCGGAGTTTGGGCTGAACTTGAATAGTTCGGTGAACCAAATGAAATTTCCGAACTCAGTTCTGTTCACCCATTCCTACCCCATACTGTCCAGTGACATACTGCAAACATGCCCCATCCGCTGGGACTATGGGAGTTCGAACCACTTGTAGAGCCAGTAGAGGAGGATGATTAGACTCCTCTGGGTTACCAGAGATATGACGGGGGGAGGCATGTCCTTTTTGTCTTTGTTCCTTTTCCTTCTCTGCTGTTCCCTTTTATCTTTTCCCTCTTAACCACCTCCAAAGGTGAGGCCCTCGGCCTCTTTTGTCCTCCACCAGAATGTCCTGGATTTTATTGTTATGATGATATGCCTGGGTTGTGAATGCAAGCATTGACCTCTCCTCGGTAGGAAAAGAGATAGAAGGTCCGATTGTGCCCCTGAAGACATGGAGCTGTGTAGCCAGGACAGCGGTCCAGGGAGCAGAATTTATATGCAACATGCATGGTTTCTATACCAACACTGGCAACCTCCAAGCATTTAAATTGGACTACGTGTTCCATGCCCTCTCCAATGGGGGCATGGAACACGTGGCATGGAACCGGCTGCACATATAGGAATTATGCAAATTGCACCCACAAGGATTCAGGCGAAGAAGCAAGGTTCTGCTACATGCTTCCCCTTTCCGTGAAATCAAAGGCAAAGGACTCCAGTATCCGGCTACTCTGCAAACCCCTGCAAGGAGCCGACAACCCAGGTATATTCCAGAACAGCCGCTCAGGAATGTGTGACGCCATAGTGATGTCGACTGCTACATGGGCAGTTGACGCTCCCCTCAGCTCTGCAGTCGTTGTGGGCACACAAAGCCCTTGGACCCCCCCCGGGATGAACTTTCCGCACGATTGTAAATTGGGAAGCATATGAGTGGGAAATAAGGGGAAATGAATTACATAAATGAGGGACACCTGATTGGGTCATTCCATTGAAAGGAATGCACTGTGATATGCACTTGCCCATAATTAGGTTCAAATATTATGGCGATGTCTTCTTTAGTGAAGATGTGTCCCTGGAGGGGATGTGCCAATTGGAAATTGGAATAGACAAGCAAGCTACAGTGAGAATTCATCCTTTGATTGAAAATGTGGTATCCTTCCAGAAAATAAAAACTCCTGTCATGGGTTCCCACGTAATCAAACAGGACCAACTGGAGAAAATCCTTTTAAACCTTCAAACCTCACTTAAAGAGATTCAAGTATATTTAGGTGGCATGAACATATCTCAGACAGTACACAGGTGTGTGCCCTTTCTTGGAATCAGCCAACAAGGATAATCTAAATGGATCATTATGTGGCAAGAGGTGTCTCAGAAAACCTGGGTGAGGTGTGGGATAGCTGATTTGTTAGGCTCAATTGGAGCAGGAGTCTCGTTCATAGATGCATCTAACATTGAGGTGCCAATGAACAAGGTTTCTTATGCTACCAAAAACAGGCAAACTAGATGCCCCTGTCACAGACTCATTTGCTAAGCTCGCAGAAGGACAGAGGGCAATTAGTCAGATTCTGCCTACTTTGGAAATGATCTTAGAGAAGGATGACCTGCTCATGATTTCTGGAATACATTCACTCCAGAACAATGTGTCATTGGCACTGGCTTGCATTCAAGCCCAAAATTTAGTTCAAGATGTAGTTCTGGGAATGATTAGGCAGGCAAAAGAGGGATACATTCCTAGGAAACTAATCAATCTGATTTGAGTTAATTTGACCGAGGGTGGAAATGACCTCCAAGACTGGCAGAAATTTGTAAACGTTAGTTGCAGTTCTGCCCAGAATCAGCTGAAATTATTTATTATAACTGTGACCAGCACAAACACCTTGCTGGTGTACCCAGTTGTACGTCTGGGTTGGCAAATTGATCAGAACAATGATTCCCAGGATCCCAACAGATTTGCTTTCTCTTGGAAAGATACATTTAGGACTGTAAATATTCAGGGGTGCACAAGGAAAGAAGAGTTAGGGTTTATATGTGAAGACAACAAAGTAGAATTACATGTCCCTTGTTTTTTCCCCTCGGTCTGTAAATACCTCCCAGTATACCACAACAATCGGGCTATTTCCAAAATTGTCACTGCAGTTAGAGGCATGCTAACACGTATGGTGGGAATCTTTGCTGGGCTGGAGGTTGCAAGCAACTGATGTGTTTAATATTATGGTCCGTCCGATTGCTGTGATCTTAACACTTCATATAGGGCTCGTGTTATGCATGATGGAACTTGTTTGGTGAGTGAAGCAAAGCACGGCCAGATTACCAAATTTGGGTGACCGCCAGACCTTCTGTCATAACTAAAGGTGTGGGGGCATTGACTGTCAAGACAGCCCTGCCCCCAACGGGGTGAGTTGTTAGGAAGAGCCTAACACACCGACACCCCCCTTTTTTAAGCAATCTAAAAGAGAAGCAGTCTGGGGCACCCATATGGAATGTGGTGGTAGTTGAAATCATGATGACTTATATAATATAATAATAAATTGTATTTGTTTTGTGTACATAGCCATTGCAAATAAAAGAAGAAAGGACAACAGGTACACAAAAACTCATAAAAATAGTTGACTTAATAAAAATAGGTCAGAAACATATAAATAGACTATAATTAACCAATTTTCAAATTAATGTTTTAAAAGTGCGAGAGCAAATAAAGCAAGCTTTTCAACAATATTTACATTTTTTGTCATCATAAAGAAAACAATTAGTTGGTGAGGGAAGAAAACAATCTTTGATGAAGACACTGGCCCAGATAATAATCCCTTAAGTAAGCTTGTAACATGGTGACTTTGATAGCTCCCTTCTTTGTATCCCCTCATGCAGGACACCTGGCCTGTTAGTAATAAAAAATAGCTGGCAGGTACATTAATGAGCAATTAAGATGTCAAGCTATCTCTACTTGCATAACCACCAGGTGCATGGGTCCCTTCTGTCTAGTAAAGTGTCCTGATTCCAGCTAATCTGAATAGGCCATCAACCTCACCTTGAAGTGATCAAGGCATGCCCTGCTCCCAGTACCCGCCACCTGGTCATCTAATTCCCAACTCCTCCACTCAGTGTCCCCCACTTACCTGAGTGATCTCCCACCCTGCTCCTTTTTCACACACCCAGGAAGCTTTATCCAAACACCCATAGAGACTTTTTGTCTTGTATCCAAATACCCACTGAGAAGCTGAGACGTTGTCTTGTCTTTTGTCCAAAATCCCTATAACTGACCCAGACTCCTTTTGCTGTTTAAGTCTTGTTTCTGGGGTAGGGTTACATGGATACTCTCCCAGTCAGGGCACCCCTCATCATGTCTGTCTGCCCCGCATCTACCCTTGACCTCTACACTGGATATTTGGGGTGTCCCTGTCGCCTCTGCAATGGACCAGGAAAGGTAACCATTCCCCCATCTCTCTCTATGTTCACCACCTAGTCTCCCATCTGTTCTAGCTGTCAGGATGCTCCAACTAATCTTCTTTAGTTACTATTTAAACTTCCCTCTTCTCTTGAAGAAGAAACCCTTGTTCTGTCTCAGGGAACCTCCCCGCTTCTATTTTTGACAACACTGTTGCCGGGCCAGCAGGACTTTCTTGATTGGACCCACCGATCCTCTGGAAGCCAAGACCACTGTTGCACGGCAGCTGCAGAGCAACAGTGGCCCCAAGCACGTCACCAGGGCCCCACGTGGTTCTTGCCAGCACAGTTTGATCATGCCTCTCCCAGACACCTCCCCATGCTCATCTTTCCCCCCTGCGGCCTTACAAGTCATGGCGAGCTTTGCAGCGTTCACTGCCATGGCCTCCCCTTGATCCCTACTAGCCCCGCTACTGGATTCCCCACCCCCTACCTCCTCTCCAGTTCTCCCTTTTCTGCCCCAATCCCTGAGTTCTGTCCCAGGAGAGCCTGCTCCTAGCATCCGGCAGGGATCTGCATCTCGCTCCTCCACTGCATTAACCCTATAATCACCGATTCAGATGGTGACTGTATCCCTGTGATAAATAGAATGTTTCTGTATTGAAACCTTGTCTGTTTTATCTATCTGGGGGAGCGGGGTTCAAGGAGTCGCAGCACATCACATCTCCAGACTCAAGATTCCAAACACTCATGTGCCTTGATTAAAGAAGTAGGCTAACTTCCCCAAATTGATTATTTTTGAAGCACTTGCCTGGACATTGGAACCCCACTCCTCGGGTGACCCAGTGGAGAAGGCACACGTGGTAACAACATAAAGGAGGCAGAAGGTCTTTGTCAGAAAGTCCGTCTGAACTGGCTTGCTTTGAATTTTGGCTATTACAGACGCATGAATTCTGGTAGACCATCAAGTCTGAAATCAGAATAAGTGGAACTTCCCACAAAGTATAAACACAATGAATGCTTACTCTTACTTGTCTCATTTGAGCTTAAACACAGTGGTTTATATAAAAAAGTAGTCATTTTGTTTTGTGGTTTCAGCTATGCCTCTTTCTTAGAAATGCCAAGTTCATTTTTTTTAAACAAACAAATTATTTGTAATGAACCAATATTTCATTTGCTAGATTCATGTCTTTGGTGGTCAGCCAGCAAACAGCCTATTTTATTCATATTTCAAATCTGCACTGGTTGGATTCCGGTCAAGCAACAATGCCAGTTTCAAAGCATTAATTATTTGTAACTAAAAGGTTGGTCCACCAGAAATGAAAAGTAAAAAGAAAAAGAAAAAACAACAAAAAGAAAAACTACCTAACAACAGAAGACTGATGCATTGATGTATCTGCATGGTGGAATTAACTACTAGGGAAAGAACTGTATCCCATGACAGAAACACAATGGAAATATGTTCTTGAACATATGGAGCCACTTCTTAGAAACAATTGAATAGAATTCTTATGACTGGATTGCACCCTGCTCTTCCATGCACCTTCTCTTTTATCTTTTGCCTTGTTACCTTTTCCTTCTCTCTCTTCCCCATTCAATTATTTTTTCTTTTGGGCTTATTTGTAATATGGCGTGCATATCATTTGTAGTTTATGACAAATGATGATCAAGAATATTAAATATCATTTAATCGTTTTAAATATGCTGTAAGGAACAGATTTTTCCTTATAGTTAAAAACTCAATGAAAAGTTAATCTTAAAAATACAATGCCAATTTGCCTCACCTAGATTTTCAGCAATGTTATCAGTCTCTAGCTTGTGTTTTAGCAATGTCTTCAATGTCCCACTGCTTCCCTTTTAGATGTATCATTAAAGTGTGTGGCTAAATATAACCCTACACTATCTGGTGATGCTCCTATAGGAAGAAAGTAGGGCTGCACCAAATAGGCCTCTGGTACTCAGACAGAGTTCTAAAGTTCCAAGTACCCAGTCTGGGTACTCAGCTGAGCTTCAGAACTTTGTCAGAGGACCCAGAATTTGGAACTCCGGATCTTGGAAATCCCCAGAACATGGAACTTCAGAACTCTTTCCTTTAATGATTTTTAAAATGCACTCACTTTAAAATAATTATGCCAAGCAATGCCCAGAAAATCAGGCTAGCAAAAGTAAGACAATCACACAAGAAGACAAATCCAAACAGTGCAACTGCATGCAGAAATCCAAAAAAGTCAGAAGTATTCACAACATGACCCACCATCAACAGTGCACCCACTTTAAAATCATTATGCCAACCAAGCAGTGCCCAGAAAATCAGGCTAGCAAGAGCGGGACAATCATGCAAGAAGACAAACCCACAAAAGTGAGACTGCGGGCAGAAATCCAAAACAAAACCAGCAGTAGTGTACCCACAGCATGGCCCACCATCATCAGTGCACCTACTTTAAAATCATTATGCCAAACAAGCAGTGCCCAGAAAAGTAAGCAGAAGCAGCACCCAAACTTTAAGTACATTTGGCACTAGTGGCAACCCCTGGCACTGCCCCTAGTATATGGACAACACAGGTCAGGGGTAGTGAAGCTAGGCAGATCGCTCTGGCCTCCATGGTGCCATTCAGCAGGCAGCAGAAGTGGTGGAAACAACTAACCCCTTTCCCCAGCATTGCACCTATGGACAGGCCATGCCATGCCATGCCAGGCCAGAAACCCCTCCCCCTCCAAGCTAATTACTTACAGATCATCAGGGTAGCACGCACAGCCAAATTCAGAATGGGAAATGACGGTACAGTCACTTTTATTTTGCCTCTGTCACCCAATCAAAACTTGTCATTTGGCTTGTCCATCACTCAACTGTCTCCTCCCATACCCCCTCCTACCAAATATGGCACTAGGTTTAGTTTCCTAGCTCATAGCTTCCTAGCTTTAGTTTCCTGGATCACTCCAGTCATGAGCGCAATGGCACCAGTCCAGCAGCACTCAATTGAGACTTTTCTGAAGTTTTCCAGGGACCAGCCTTGCTATTCGGAACTTCAGAAATTTAGAACTGAGTATGGGAATCCTCCGTGAATTCTAACATTTTCCACAGACCGAGTTTCATCTCTAGAAGAAAGGAAGTAGATGCAGGCAAGGCATCAGAGAAGGAGTACCAATATCAGTGGTCGTTAAGTCTAGAGTAAAAATGGGTGGTGAATTTGTTTTTGTGGATATTAGGGACATTTTTGGGTAGCCAAACAATATCCGTGTCTGAACAGGTATTGTTTTTTTTGTTTAGGATTTTGGATTGGTTATCTTGGTGAGTTTGAAAATGGAGTTACACTATTAACAAGCTTAGAAACCACTGGTCTAATTCATTGTATTATTTATTATTATTTATTATTATTATTTATTCTCTTGAAGCAATACTGATTTGCAGCAAACAACAGCAGATAACTACTTTGGCTTTCTGAATTTATTATTAGCAATAAAAATTATTCTTCTTTTAAGTTGCACCATTTTATAGTTGGTTTTACTAACTTCAGGAATATAATAAATAAGGTTTTTACATTTTCTTAGCTGCTTTTGCTGCACACCAGCTATGTAATCTTTTCCACGTCACTAGGCCTGTTCTAACTATATAGTCCTTTTCAAAGCAACAGTGATCTGTCGCATTCAGATATAAAAATGGCCTGGGTTCTGTGTTTATCTATCGTAAAAGTATGTTCCAGTACTCATTTTTGCCATTAGATGATAATAATAACAAAATGCTGAAGTCACAGCCAATTGAATCTAACTGTGCCTCTGTAGCCTTTCTGCTCAAAGCAATCATTAATGCTCTCTTTAATGTCATCTTTTTCTCTAGACAACAGCTTCTTCTAAATTGCTGTTGACTCAAGACCACAAGCTGGCTTGTATCTTAAAAGTCCTTCCAAGGATGCACGCATTTTCCATCTCCCTGCAGGAAAAGTTCCCTCATCTGTGCCACAAATTGTGAGTTATACTGGGAATTTGAAGTGACTCCCTTTAGCTCGAGAGGCCCCTTCACAACTGCAGTTACAATTCACTTGGAAAGTGTTCAATGCTGAATAGGTTATAATGAGCCAAATTGCAAGGTCTTTGCCAGCTGGTAGTGTGGCCAAGTGGTAGAGCTCAATTAGATGGCTATATAAGGAAATTATGCCTTGTTGATCTTGTTAGACCTTTCAGCAACCTTTGATACAGTTGATCATGCGGTAGTGTTGACATGACTGTAGGACCTGGCAGGGGTGCACAGAACTCCTCTAGAGTGGTTCCATTCATTCCTGTCAGGGAGGTCCCAACAGGTGGTGATCAGAGATTGTTCATTGTCTCGTTGGAATGTGCTGTCCTGCGGGGCTCCATCTTGTCTTTCATGTAACTGAAGCTGCTGGGAGAGATCATTTGAAAGTTTGGTGTGAAGTGCCATCAGTATGCTGAATGACAGTCAGCTCTACCTTTCCTTTGTATCTGACCTGGGTCCTGTAGTCTCTGTGCAGTGCTTACCAATGCTTGGCTACGGTTGGAGACTGGACGAAGGTGGGCCAATTACAAGATTGAAGTGATAATGGTTGGACAAACCTATGACTTTGAGGGGACTGGGACTCTTGTTATTGAGGGGATCTGACCCCCCCTGTTTACTTGGCTTTGCAGTCTTGGAGTGCTTCTGGATCCCTTACTGTGCTTGGAACATCAGTTTGCAGCAATGTTCAGGAATGCTTTTCACCAACTGGATGCTGTAGCCCTTTCTTTCTGCTTTAGATCTGGAAACCATTATCCATGCCTTCAATATCTCGAGGCTAGATTGCTGCAATGCACTCTACACAGGGCTGTCATTAATGACTATTCGGAAGCTGATGCAAAACGTTACCCGGCTCCTCTCAGGGATGAGTTGCCATGACACCTGTGCTTTACACATAACACCTGTGCATTATAGTCTGCCCTGGCTACATGTAGCTTTCCGGGCACAATTCAAGGTGCTCATTATGTCCTTTAAAGCCCTAAATGGCCTGGGCCCCTCATATTTGAAAGACTGCTTTTCCTACCATGCTCCACCACAACCTTTGTGGTTGGCCGGGAGCACTTTCTTGTGGGTACCACCTGCCAATGTTGTGCGGAGAGGCGTTCATACAACAAGGGCCTGCGCAGGGAGGCATTCTCAGTTGCTGCCCCAATACTGTGGAAATCCCTTCCCTCCATCAAAGCCTGAGCCTGATCATATTCCGGAGGCAATGTAAAACCTTTCCTTTTGGCAATGCGTTTGTCGGGTACGGATAGGGGGGCTTTTATAGGGTATTTTAACATATTTTGTGTTTTTAACATTGTAAGCCACCCTGAGCCTCAGGGGAAGGGCATGGTTAAAAAAAATTAAATAAATACATTCCCATCCACGGGAGATTCCTTCTTGTCAAGCCCTGGCAGCAGCCCTGCTCTGCCCCAGTAGTGGGGCAATTCTTCATCATCCATATCCCATTGCTGGGGGAATTGCCTGGCAGTGAGAGCGAGAGCTTCTTCTTCCCTCACAAATATTTCTTCCTGAGGTGGCTGGAAACTGAGGAGAGGAGGTACAATGATCAGGGGATGGGCTTCAGAGGCTGAGGCTCCTGGAGTTCAGAGAGTTCCTTCTTTATTGGCGGCCATTTTTACCACCCTGCATGGGTCCACATACGCAGCCTGAAGTTGGCCTAGCAGCAGGATAAGTACATACGAAGTGCCATACTCAATGGTTTATCGAGCCCAGCATCCTGTCTCTGACAGTGGCCAGTCTCTCTGTTTCTTGGGATAAGTACCCAACAGGTCATAATGGGAGTGATTGGAGCTGGGAGTGAACATCAGGGAACAGATGACCAACAGTCACAGCTTATGGAATCAAGCACTAAGGCAACAGTCCTTACTATAATGAGGTATTTTCCACCTTCAGGCTATCAGAGTGCCTAGAATCAATAAGGACAGTACTATAGTACCATTTTATTGAAGTATCTTAAATTATTGGGGGTTGGTACTGTGCAAATGGAGGGAGCTGAAGAGAATTTTCTGCAATAAGAAAATGCCAAGTGACAACAATGTACCTAAAGCCTGGATTTAGGCTAACTATGACTTAGGGGGTATGTATGCTAGCCAGTGAGGAAGAGAGAAGTGCAACTAGCTCACACTGCCAAAAAGAGACTGGTCAGGTGGGTGCCATGAACTTCATGTAACTCTCATTAAGAAAAATCAGACTGAGATGGTTAGGTTATCTTACATGGTAAAAGGCAAGGTATGCTGGCCAGAAAATACAAGAAATTAGAATAGTCATGAGAAAATAACCATGCGAAAGAGCTAGGAAAAAATAGCTAGGTACTCTGGAGGAGAATCATGGAGAAGGATGATGTCAGACTGGTGATTGTGATTGGAAATCCTGCAAGACAAAAGAGCAAGGGCCGTCAACTTTGACTAATGGAACAAAGCAAAGAAGAAGTTGACTATAAATTAATGTGAGCATTCATCTGCGGAGCAGGTAGCCCTGTGAAAATTAATGGGATCAGATCTCCTGCTCCCAGCCAGCTAAACTTCCCTAGTTGAAATGAATAGAGGAAGGCTGATGGCCAAGAAAAGTCAGTTGACTGCATTGAGGATTAAAACCTACAGCTCATGGAGTAAAGAAACTATCAGGTACATGAGGATGTTTCTGAACAGAGAACTGCACCACTGGGTCACAGAAAGGATCTCAGAAGCAGGTTAGTGCAACATCTAATTAGGAAAAATGCTGTAGGAAGAACGAATATTGTAAAAGTGCTGGAGGAATGAACAGCCCAGGCAAGGCATATTAAAGGCCTGAAACCTAAGGGTGCATATGCCCACATGATCCTCTAGCTGCTAAAATCAATGGCTCAGCTCCCATTGACTTTAATGTTGGAAGGTAATGGTGCCATAAGTATCCTGTGAGTTAGCAACTGGGAGGGAGGCCTATGGCACCTGTGGTGTGGGATGGACTAGGTGAAGGGAACCTTGTTTCAAATGGTTGTAGGTATTGACAAGCCATACCCCACTTTGATAGCTATCTATTGCTAAGATTTACAAATGCAAAACAAAAGCTTTTCATTGTGTTGAGGAAGTGCTTTAATTAGTCAGCGATTTGTCTTCTGGAACTTTCCCTGGTGATTTTCAAACATCGTTTCAAACCTGACTTTCTCACTCTGCTACGCTAATTATTTTTGCAGTTCCGCCAGATGTGTTTCTATCAGACACACATTAGGAGTGTTTCATGACTTTTGCCTCCCATGAGAGCTCTCTTCTGACTGTGTTTGTAGGTCAAATTACAAGAGGATGATGGAGGAGAAATATCAATTGTCTTATGGCCTATGAACCAATGTAGTTCTCTAGCACTTAACTGAAACAAGGTCAAATATCTAATGTCACTTACTTTAGTATATGCAGTACCCTTCATGTGATAGTGAATGTCTCCTGCACTAAAAAAAACCCAGGCACACACAGCAACCCCCACACAAGAGCCAAATAGCATCAGAATGTCTGCTATAAAAATAGAACTAGGTAGTAAGAGAAGTCATTGAGTGCATTAAATAAAGCTATCAAGATATCAGTTACGCAGGTATCGAGAGGTAGAAATATAGAGAGACACATTGAGTATGTAATCTCTCTACCAATGCACATGCAAATATTGGTGATCTTAAGAAAATGGATTCCTATCATTTGAGAAATGCTGTTGGTTGCTGTGTTTTTTTTTAAATAGGCTGTTTTTACACAGAGTCTTCCCCCCCCCCCGCCCCACGGCTTGGTGTTTTGGGCGGGGGGGGGCATCCGTGTAAACAGCCGGCGGTGGGTGGGGGATGGTTATCCGCTCGGTGTTCACCCGTGTGAACACTGAGGTGAATGGGTGAGGTGCATGTGCACCACCTACCTCCACACCGCCATGCACTATCCACCTCCACCTATCACACACCCACCTCCACCCATCGCACATCCACCTCCACCCATCACACACACACCTCCACCCATGGAGCCCTCTGGAAAACCGGAGGAGACTCCGTGGGTGGAGGGGTGTATGTGTCCATGAACAGGGACACACACACAGCTCCACCCACCACGGCAAAACACCCATCCCCCCGCCCACCCCTGTCCATGTAAAAATGGCCATTGTTTAAATTTCATATTGGAGCAAGAGGTGGAAATATATATATATATTAAATTGAAGAAAAACTTCTGATATTTTAAATGGTGTTCTACAGAAAATTGATTCTTTTATCATTTGGAAGTGTTAGTGTTTTTTAAAAAAATAATAAATATCAATTTCATATTGGAGCAAGAGGCAGAAATATTAAAAAATGGGAAGAAAAAACATTGATGTTTTAAAATAAACAATAATTAACAAAAATAAACAAATAAACAAAATTAGTTTGAATTGATAGATTGGCACTCATGTCCTCAAAATATCCTTACAGACACACTTCCCATTAATTTCCACATTGGCTCACATTCATTTCCCCAGAAATCCTGGATCAAATTATTAGCTGGTATAAACTGTCATAGCTATTTCCATGGAGGTCTAAAGAACTACTCTGGCTTATGCCAGATGAAATCTCTGTGCCCATGAGGAGAGAGTTTCAACCACACATCTCGGTATTTTAAAAGAGAGTGGCGGGAGGGGGGTGTCCATGGTTGGTGTGTGAGGTGGCAGAGAGGTGCCCATATATGGGAAGTTCACGGGGAGGGCGTCACATGGGCGGCTTCCAGCATGGCTACCACTTCCACTGAGGTGGTCACCCTGGCCCGCACAGGACACTCTGGATTTTTCAGGCATGCTCTGTGCATGGCCACAAGTGGCCAGTGTGTGGATCACAGAAACGTGCCTCCCCACGCACCAATTCACACAAGCGTTTGGACGTGTGAAGAGTGGGGGGAGGGGTGGTATGCATGGACACGTCTTGTTTAAAAACACCCACTCTGAGGAAAAATGGGTCCACATTATGCTTTTGGATTGATACCTTCTACTTCCATTGGTTGCCCTTGGAAACATGAGTAATTGAGGGAATCTGGCAAACTGAATGGAATGTAAAGATATATTGTGGGTGCAATTAAAAACTGGGCAAAAAATATCAGCAGGAGTTAACATTATCCTGGTAGTTGCAGCTTTTTTGAATCTAAGTATAGGGAAAGGAGCAAATACCATAGCAAATGTAAATACCTCAGTGGAGTCCATGTCAATTTTTTTTAATGGCACACCATACACAGGCTTCAGTCTTTGACTTTTCATTCACCGCAGTTCCATAGAATGCTATTACAGAACTTCATTCATGATAAAAAAAAAAAAAGCCCAGTCTTTCCAAAAACATACTGTGGCAGGAATGTAACCCTAGCTGTAATCCTCCTGCAGGAGGAACACACAACTCGCTAACAGACTGAGCATACCAAACTTAATTTGCTGTCAATTAGACAAGCCATGCCTCCTTGTTTAACACCAGACTGGTGTTTACAGTCATCTATAATATGGTAAACCTGACACAACTGACTACGATAAGAGGATTGAGTAAGAGGATTGATTGACTAGGAAAGGTTTATAATACTTTCCACTATAAAGCACTGGGTGGTGGGATGTTGGTATGCAATCCTGAGGAAGCTGGCCTTTGGTGGACCACTTCCTTGGACTTAGCTGTCCTGAACTTAATTGGCTTCACCTGACAAGGGCAAGAGAACATAAGAAGTAGGGATGGGACTATCGAGGAATTACCGCGGTTACTAGTTTTACCAGTATCGGTTTTATCCAATACCGGTTTTATTGGTATCGTCATATCGGTTTTTTAACATTGCCAATTTTTCGGATCTTTAACATTGCAGCCATTTTTAAAAGATCCAAAAAATTGGCAATGTTAAAAAACCGATATGCTGATACCGATAGTATCGGTTTTATCGGATTAATCTGATATCGCCGATTATCGGCATTATTGGCTTAATCCAATACCAATAGTCCCATCCCTAATAAGAAGTGTCACAATGTGTTAGACCAATGGTCCACCAAGCCCAGCATACTGTCTCCAACAGTGGTCATCTTTGCTCACTTCACAGAAGTACATAACAGAATGCTCTATTCCCTGCTATTTCCTTCCATGTCCTGACAGTCAGAGATAATGGATATTTTTACACACACCTTAAAGTGCTGGTCTTTCAGTCTTCTGGGTTTACAAGTCCACAAGTAAGTTCCAGATGCATTTTTCACACAAACACTGCCCTGAGGCACTTCCTGGGTGCATTCTTCATACACACACTGTTGTGAGGCAGTCTAAAGAAGCCACAACTGTAGATGTGAGGGGCTGCCATGGAAACCAAGTGACCACAACTGCCTGGAGCAAAGCAGTTTACTAGGATAACTTTTTACACACAAACTTTCTGGGAGAAGTTCTATGCAGAAGTTCAAAAGAGCCAGATGTTTAAGATCTGGGTGAGTGATTTAGACACACAGAAAGTTCAGGACATAACAGCAAACATACAGGAGAAATGTGTGTGTAAAAACACCCAGTGTCTTCTGACCAACTTGACCTATACTCCAAGAACTTATCCAATTATTGTTTAAATCCAGTTATATTACTGGCCTAAACAACATCCTCTTGCACCAAGTTCCACTCTATGTTGAGTGAAAAGGTACTTCCTTTTCTTTGTTTTAAATCTGCTGACAGTTAGCTGCATAGAGTGTCCCCTAGGAGGCTTTATAAAGCTGAACTAGAAGCTCAAAGGGCTACTAGAGAAGATACAAGGTGATTGGTGTCATACAGTCTAATTGTCTTTGTGTCTGAAAACCTGCAACAGAGACTGCACTGGCTCCCAAAAGCTTTCAAGGCAAAATTCAGGGTGTTGGCTTTGACCTATAAAGCCACACATGGGCCTGGGCCTGGGCCTCACATAACTGAAAGACTGCCTCCTCCCTAGATGATGATCCTTGAGGTCGGCAGGCGCACCCTCTTGCAGGTACTATCTGCTCATTAGGCTCATATGGCACGGGCACACAGAGAGGCCTTCTTTGTGACTCCTTCGCACCTCTGGAGCTCCCCTCTGCTGGAGCTTTGTCAAACCCCAAACCTGAGCATTCTCTGCAGGCAACACAAGACCTTTCTATTTGGCAGGTGGAGATAGGGGTCAGGGTAGTGGCTTTTAAGGGGATTTGATGCATTTTTATTCTTATGTGTTTTTAATATTTTGTTCATTGCCCTGAGTCTTTGGGAAGGGGTGTCATATAAATCAAAATAAATAAACCCATTATTAGGGATAGCTTCTGGTAAAAGAGAGACAGCTGCAGGTGCAAAAGCCAGGAACCCAGAGAGACTCAGAGGCTTACTTTCAGTTCAAAAGGGTTGGAGGTCAGGGAGGGGCTCACCATAGAAGGGCCCCAGGAGAGAAGCTGTGAACTGGATTACACAATGCTAAAGAAACGTACTTGAATAGACCTGCAAGGAGTCTCCCAGAAGTGCATGTCGTTTTATTTTATTACAGTAACGATAATTAAAATTGTCATTTTCATTATTGATATTGCAATAAAAAATGATAATTAATAATAATGAAAATAGAAACAATTTTTTATTTTTGTTTTAAATAAAGTGAAAACACTGAAAAACGTATTTCTGGCTATAACCTTTTTATTTCTTATTTGATTATGATGAAACTTGGGAAGGATGTACCCCTGGGAAGGAGGGCACTATGTGTACCTATTTTCAAAAAGATTAAATAAAGGGAACCAATTTTAGAAGCAATTGAATATTGTGATTTTAAGAAAAGCTCCATACACATTCATGGCTACATATTAATTATATTATTATTATTATTATTATTATTCAGAGAAGCATTCTTGGTTGTTGCCCCAGTGCTGTGGAACCCCCTTACCCTGAAGGTACATCAGAGTCAGTGCAAAACCTTTCCATTTGGCAAATTGTTCAGCAGGAGGTGATAGGGTTTGGGATGGTTGGGTTTAAGGATGAGGGTGGGGTGGTTGTTTTTTTAAAGGGATTTTAATGTATTATGTGTTTTTAATATTGCAAGTCACCCTTCGGGTAGAAATTTATTTATTTATTTATTTAAATTGAATAAGCAGAAACATTCATTACTTAGAAAGAAAGACGTGTTTCTCAGATATTTCAATGTTCTGCTGGAAAGGCTAAATAGTTCCACTGGAATTGTCATCTCTCCAGATAACAAGCGCCTGATTTTAATTTACAGAGTAAACACCAATTCTTTAGTTAAAATATATCATGCACTTTGTATTTTCTGATGGAGATGTGTCATTGGTAAGGCGTCAGTGGTAACTGAAATACCAAAATGACCCAACTAGCCAAAACAAAATATCCAAATATACAGAAATGTGAATATTGTTTCAGTGGTGATTAGTTATTTGGATATTCAGACACCTATCTAAAAATGTAAATAATATTTGCAAATAGAAAAATGTCAGTTCATTTCAGTTCTAGAAATGAAGTGCATGACACCCAGTGAGGTGCTGTTTAAAAACTTTAGTCCAAAACATTTAGGGATTGTTGACACTTAGAGCACAGCCATACTGCCAGACCAATTTTTTTGCCCAAATAAAGAGAATATACAAAAACTCCTATAGAAAAGTAGAGCTGAATCAAATATTCATCCAAATTAATATATTAGTTGAATTTGAACTATTCATTTCATAAGAACATAAGTACCACTATACTGGGTCAGACCAATAGTCCATCAAGCCCAGCACCTGTATCCAAAAGTGGCCAATCTTGGTCACTTGGGAGAAGTACCCAACAGGTCACAATGGGGCAATCCATTCACTGTTGCCCACTCCCAGTTCCCGACAGTAAGAGGTTACCTGCCTCATACGTACTTGGCTAATAGCTAATAGACATTAATGGCCCTGCTCTCCAAGAACGTATCCAAACCTTTTTAAAATCAAGATATACTACTAGCTCTGGCCAGATCTTCTAGCAACAAATTCCACTAGTTAATTGTGCTTTGGGTGAAAAAAACACTTTCTAGATCTACAGTATCTTTTTTTGAGATGGAACTGCACACAATATTCAAGTTGCGGTTGCATCATAGATTTATATAGTGGCATTATGATATTTTCAGGTTTTTTCCCTATCCCTTTTGAATAATACCTAACATTCCATTTGCTTTTTTGACTGCCGCCATGTATTGTCCAGAATGACTCCCAAGGTCCTTTTCCTGAGTGATAACTCGTAATTTAAAAGCCAGCATTGTGTACATATAATTTGGATTATTTTCTCTATGTGCATCACTTTGCACTTGTCAACATTAAATTTCATCTGTCATTTAGTTGCCCAGTCACCCAGTCTCGCAAGATCCTCCTGCAGTTCTTCACACTCCTGGTTTTTAATAACCACCTTGAATAACTTTGTGCCATTTGCAAATTTGATCTCCTTACACTTTACTCCCTTTTTCAGATAATTAATGAGTATATTAAACAATACCAGTCCAGCATGGATCCCTGAGGTACTCCANCCCCTCTGCTGGAGCTTTGTCAAACCCCAAACCTGAGCATTCTCTGCAGGCAACACAAGACCTTTCTATTTGGCAGGTGGAGATAGGGGTCAGGGTAGTGGCTTTTAAGGGGATTTGATGCATTTTTATTCTTATGTGTTTTTAATATTTTGTTCATTGCCCTGAGTCTTTGGGAAGGGGTGGCATATAAATCAAAATAAATAAACCCATTATTAGGGATAGCTTCTGGTAAAAGAGAGACAGCTGCAGGTGCAAAAGCCAGGAACCCAGAGAGACTCAGAGGCTTACTTTCAGTTCAAAAGGGTTGGAGGTCAGGGAGGGGCTCACCATAGAAGGGCCCCAGGAGAGAAGCTGTGAACTGGATTACACAATGCTAAAGAAACGTACTTGAATAGACCTGCAAGGAGTCTCCCAGAAGTGCATGTCGTTTTATTTTATTACAGTAACGATAATTAAAATTGTCATTTTCATTATTGATATTGCAATAAAAAATGATAATTAATAATAATGAAAATAGAAACAATTTTTTATTTTTGTTTTAAATAAAGTGAAAACACTGAAAAACGTATTTCTGGCTATAACCTTTTTATTTCTTATTTGATTATGATGAAACTTGGGAAGGATGTACCCCTGGGAAGGAGGGCACTATGTGTACCTATTTTCAAAAAGATTAAATAAAGGGAACCAATTTTAGAAGCAATTGAATATTGTGATTTTAAGAAAAGCTCCATACACATTCATGGCTACATATTAATTATATTATTATTATTATTATTATTATTCAGAGAAGCATTCTTGGTTGTTGCCCCAGTGCTGTGGAACCCCCTTACCCTGAAGGTACATCAGAGTCAGTGCAAAACCTTTCCATTTGGCAAATTGTTCAGCAGGAGGTGATAGGGTTTGGGATGGTTGGGTTTAAGGATGAGGGTGGGGTGGTTGTTTTTTTAAAGGGATTTTAATGTATTATGTGTTTTTAATATTGCAAGTCACCCTTCGGGTAGAAATTTATTTATTTATTTATTTAAATTGAATAAGCAGAAACATTCATTACTTAGAAAGAAAGACGTGTTTCTCAGATATTTCAATGTTCTGCTGGAAAGTCTAAATAGTTCCACTGGAATTGTCATCTCTCCAGATAACAAGCGCCTGATTTTAATTTACAGAGTAAACACCAATTCTTTAGTTAAAATATATCATGCACTTTGTATTTTCTGATGGAGATGTGTCATTGGTAAGGCATCAGTGGTAACTGAAATACCAAAATGACCCAACTAGCCAAAACAAAATATCCAAATATACAGAAATGTGAATATTGTTTCAGTGGTGATTAGTTATTTGGATATTCAGACACCTATCTAAAAATGTAAATAATATTTGCAAATAGAAAAATGTCAGTTCATTTCAGTTCTAGAAATGAAGTGCATGACACCCAGTGAGGTGCTGTTTAAAAACTTTAGTCCAAAACATTTAGGGATTGTTGACACTTAGAGCACAGCCATACTGCCAGACCAATTTTTTTGCCCAAATAAAGAGAATATACAAAAACTCCTATAGAAAAGTAGAGCTGAATCAAATATTCATCCAAATTAATATATTAGTTGAATTTGAACTATTCATTTCATAAGAACATAAGTACCACTATACTGGGTCAGACCAATAGTCCATCAAGCCCAGCACCTGTATCCAAAAGTGGCCAATCTTGGTCACTTGGGAGAAGTACCCAACAGGTCACAATGGGGCAATCCATTCACTGTTGCCCACTCCCAGTTCCCGACAGTAAGAGGTTACCTTCCTCATACGTACTTGGCTAATAGCTAATAGTCATTAATGGCCCTGCTCTCCAAGAACGTATCCAAACCTTTTTAAAATCAAGATATACTACTAGCTCTGGCCAGATCTTCTAGCAACAAATTCCACTAGTTAATTGTGCTTTGGGTGAAAAAAACACTTTCTAGATCTACAGTATCTTTTTTTGAGATGGAACTGCACACAATATTCAAGTTGCGGTTGCATCATAGATTTATATATTGGCATTATGATATTTTCAGTTTTTTTCCCTATCCCTTTTGAATAATACCTAACATTCCATTTGCTTTTTTGACTGCCGCCATGTATTGTCCAGAATGACTCCCAAGGTCCTTTTCCTGAGTGATAACTCTTAATTTAAAAGCCAGCATTGTGTACATATAATTTGGATTATTTTCTCTATGTGCATCACTTTGCACTTGTCAACATTAAATTTCATCTGTCATTTAGTTGCCCAGTCACCCAGTCTCGCAAGATCCTCCTGCAGTTCTTCACACTCCTGGTTTTTAATAACCACCTTGAATAACTTTGTGCCATTTGCAAATTTGATCTCCTTACACTTTACTCCCTTTTTCAGATAATTAATGAGTATATTAAACAATACCAGTCCAGCATGGATCCCTGAGGTACTCCACTATTTACTTCTTTCCATTATGAAAACTGACCATTTGTCCTATTCTTTACTATCCATTTCCTATAACATTTCTGGGGGAAAAACCAGATGATGATTGCTATTCACTTCTGTTTCAGCGGAAACCCATTTTGGATATTTTGTTTAGTTTTTTCTTTCTTTCAGTATTTCTGTTACTTCTAGAGCTGAAAAGAATACCCGCAAAAAACAGGTACACTCGTTGAATTTCTGGTACCCAAATCGACTTGAAAATTTCTGGTATTCTGTGTATCTGATTAGACCCCGATTTGGGTACCTGATATCCTAGAATGTTGACTTTAGTCTTTCAGTCCTGATTTTTCAGTTTTCCATCCCAGTTTACCAATCGGTAACAAAAAAATTGGTAAATGGGTAACCAAAGTTACCGATTTTTTTGGTATTTGGGTACCCAATTGGTATTCAGGTATCCCACCAGATACCCAGCAAAGTACATTAAAGTTAAGGTATTACATGTGGGCACCAAATTAGGTACCCATTTCAACCCTAGTTACTTCCTTTTAGTTTTTCGCATGCACAATAGCACAGATCATGCCAAAAGAAAGCAGCCAAAATACCAAAATGACTGAAGTGACCAATAGAAACTACTGACAAAAGTGAAGTGAAATATCAGAATAAACTAATATGCGTTTAATCATTTGGAGTTGTTTTAATATTTGGATGCTATCCAAAAATGTTGTCCTCATATTAATTATATTATTTATTATTAATTATTATTATTTATTATTCTTAATAATAATTATTATGCATTGCTGGGTATTTTCAGACATACTGAGGTCAATTCGCCCTGGCACGGAAACAACCGATGGATTCCCCGCCAGGGTCACCACGTAACCATGAACAGATGCGGTGGCCAATCCTGGTGGGGAATCGGGAGGGGCGGGGCTGCGCGGCCCCACTTCCGTTCCCCCCATCAGATGTTCCGGGATCACGATCACCGTGCGGGATTCACCATGGTTGACCGTGATCTGAAAATACCCAATATAGCACAAACAATGTACCTGGCACTATAAAGTCAGTAGTTACAGTGAATCTATCTACCATTCTTTTCAGTCCTATAATAAAATCCATTTGAATCTGAACAACATGTTCCTGGGATTATTTAAAAGCAAATCTCAATAAAATGATTTTGGAAATGTGCTCCTCCAAGAATGGGACAGAATAAAAACACAAAGTGAAACTGCCCAGCTTGGCTTCACTGTACTTATTTAACGAAGTGCAGTCTAAACACAATAAATTTGATCTGACTGGCACTTTTTGAGTTCAGAAGTTACAATGAACTTTTCAAACTTAGAAAAAAAAAATGAGATTTTTTTTTAAAAAAAAATTGTGAAAATTTGTTCACCTTCAACTAGTTCTATAACTGAGTGAAAATATTTTGTTTCATCTGTCTATGCTATAAATACAGGGACTCTAATTATTCCCTGTTGCTGCCAATGGGGGGAAAATGCTGTGAACATGGGCCCCTGGTTAAAAGGAAAAAACTTTTGAGATATAGAAGTCTTACATATTTTCTCTCTGTGTCCCTCTCTATTGCCTCTTTACAGTGTTCCTTTAACGTTGATATTCCAATATCTTTTCTCTCTTTGTGGTTCAGTCTGTTCCCTCTTTGGTTCGGTAGTTAATTCTTATAGCACATCACAAACTTACACTAAGGTTTGCATCTGGAAAACACTGCTACTTTGGGGGGAAACAAGCTGCACAAGTATAGAACGTTCAGCAAGTGCAAAGGCTAACTTCTGAATAGTGATGTGCACCCCTGGGAGTTTCTGAGGACCTTTGCCTTTCGCTCACTTCAATGTAAGACAAGGACATTCAGCAGCTCAGCAAAAATGCTCAGCACGTGAGCCCTGAGGGCTTGATCCTGCAAGATGATGAGCACTCTAGGTCCAATCCAACAAATTACTTAAGTGTTTAACTTTAAGCATATAAGTGTTTCAATAGATCTCTGCCCTTGATGACTGTTCGGAAGCTGCATGCGTGGTGCAGAACACAATGCCCCATCTTATGCTGGAGGTAACTCACTGGGTATCTTTGGACATAACAAAGATTGGGTGTCAAAACCCCTAGGCACGTGTTTGGTTGTTGTGTGTAAGCACCTTAACAATCCCAACACCAATTTGGCCACACGTTGAACACGCGATGTGAACACCATTGCATCACAAGGGCAATTTGTGTGTTCTGGCTGAACACGTGGCCAGCGTTGTGTCTAATGATATCATGTGGCATGTTAGCAGGTACGACACAGGGAACAAGGCGGCAGTGCTTGCGTGCCGAGTTCAGGTGGCGAGCAAAACACTGATTTGCCCCAAGATGGGCTGTGTGTCTAAGCAGCGCCGCATGGTGAACAAAGGGCCAAACCTGTGTTCATATCAAGGTCGAAACACACATTCAGACACCCACTGTGGCTAGAGACACCCACTGTGAGCATGAGCACATTATATCAGTGCTCCAGAGACTGCACTGGCACTACCTATAGCTTTTCTGAACTCAAATCAGGGTGCAGGTTTTGCCCTACAGAGCCCTAAATGGCCTGGGTCTCGCATAGCTAAAATACCACCTACTCCCTCATGTCCCACTGTGGCTTCTGAGGTTTGCTGGGAACTCCCCCTTGCATAGTCCATCTGCCCAGTGAGTTCACACAGGAAAGGGATTTATAGAACTCCCTCCTTCAGGAGGTTCATCTGAGCCCAAGCCTGCTCCTCTTTCAGAGGCTGTGTAAAACTTTTATTTTGCCAGGCATTTGGTAAATGGGGTTTGGGGATTTTGTGTGTTGTGGAATCTGTTCTGAGCACTTGGGATAGGGCAGAATAATAAATTTAAATAAATAAATAAATAAATTTGTTACCTAAAGTTAAAATCAGAGTTAAGTAGTTTGGACTGGTGCCAGAATGCAGGATCAAGCCCCAGTTCAGAAAAATCGCCCCTGTCCCAGGAGAATGCCTAAGCGGAGACTTAATTTTAAGTTAGATGTAAGCACATGTATGTGATGACGCTGTTCTGAACAGTAGCCTGAGCAATGTTCTCTCTCCACAGAGTAGCGATATGCCAGATGTATTGGCTTCCTTTTGAGAGGTGGAAGAAAGGCACTAAATGGGATAGGAGTTTCACCTGATCAAACAACACTGAGTTGTGTTACACAGTGGAGGCAATACAGTAAGCTTTGTATCCCAACTATAATACGTAAGTCTGAGAGTTTATAGCCTGTCCAAGTTATCCCCCACATTGCTGCTAATGGGCACCGATGTGCTCTAGGCAGTGGAAAGATGGAGGTTATGAAACTGAAAAGGGTGGAGATAAAAGGAAAGAAAATTCAAGGAACAACTATATGTATATTAAACTTTTTTGTTAGACAGATGTAAAGTTTAAACATTTTAACAAAGACCAGGCCACTCTGAGCTTTCTTTGCACCAGTGTGAGAACTTCAATGTTCTGATACCTCTTAAAGTATTTGATGAGAGACTAATAGCCTGACAGGCTAACACTTCACTTCCTTCCAATTAGGAGAGTTTAACATCAAAGCCAAGGTCCTCCACTCTGCAAGGGCTTACTTGAATGAATTATAGAAGAGAATAAGTTCAGTAGTTTCTTGTTTTTTTCCCTTGTGGAGACACAGTCCGGCCTAGGCTTTAATAAGATGTTTGAGGTCAAAAGGTTCAGGTTCCTCACTGTGAGCACTAGGAAACTGCCAGAGTGTTTCAATATGTGTGGTGTTTGTAATGCAATCAGGCAAAGCTGAAAACTCTATTACAGAATGTCATGTGGCTGACTTCCTTTTGGAGTGCTCTTGTGTCTAGTTAAAAGCAAAGAATATGGGAGTTTTAGTACACTATGAAACTTAAAGGTTGCCATTTGAATGTGCTGAGACAAATGATGCCTTTTACCACCATTCTTTTGTTTTCTTCCTCTTTGGGCAGTGGAAGTAGAAAAAACATGTTGCTCCCTTAGTTGTAATATAGTGGTTGTTTCAGTATGGGCTGGCAGCAAAACTTCAAATGCCCTAGGTCTGTAGGGTGAAATCATAATCATAGTTTATTTTAGCATATTCCGTGATTTACTAATTCATTCTTTGCAAACTGTGAGAAAGCAGAGGATAACAACAGACTAGTCCAATATGACTTAGCCAGTACTCTAAGCCAATGCTTCCCAAACTGTGGTCCGCGGACCCCTGGGGGTATGCAACGCACCCCCAGGGGATCCGCGGGCCCCCTCTTGCGTCCTGCTTGTTTTATATTTTTTTTGGGGGGGGTGTTTGTGTTGCTGAGGCATGCAGCATGGTGACTGGGCTCAGTGTTGGCACGGCACAGACTCTGAGCTCAGCCACTGACAGAAGCGGAAGAAGTTTAAGGCACTTCTGCCCTCAGCAATCCCTTCAAAGCAGTGGGTTTAAAAAATGAGCAGGTGCAGGCTGCAAGCAGGCAGCGGGCACAAACTTTGCAGTGTGGCTTGCCTCGCTCCTGGGAGGAGTGTCTGTCTGCAAGCCCAGCCAACAAGTCTGGGGCTGCAGCGTGCAGCCTGGCAGGGGAAATACCACTTCCCTCCTGCCCTACTTAACCGGAGGAGCCAGCAGTAATGGAGCCACATCCTGCTGGAGCCTGACCTGCTGCGACTACTGGGCTGGGCTGCGGGACATCAGCATCACCCGCCCGCCACCCAGCTCCCCGGGACCATATGACAGCGGCAGAGCAGAGGAGGGGGAAGCCGGGGGGTTTTCACTCTGAATCTCCCATAGTTTTAGTCTGGGCTCGAAACTCCAGTGAGGCTGGAGTGTAGGAGGGAGCTGGGCGACAGGCAGGTATGAAGGGGTAGGGGGGAATTAACATGGAGAAGGGTGGCTGAGGAGAAATACTGGGGTATGAAGGGGGGGAATTAACATGGGAGAAGGGTGGCTGGGGAGAAATACTGGGGTATGAAGGGGGGGAATTAACATGGGAGAAGGGTGGCTGGGGAGAAATACTGGGGTATGAAGGGGGGGAATGAACATGGGAGAAGGGTGGCTGGGGAGAAATACTGGGGTATGAAGGGGGGGAATTAACATGGGGAAGAGTGGCTGGGGAGAAATACTGGGGTAGGAAGGGCAAAAAATTAACATGGAGAAGGGATGACTGGGATAAGATAAGAAACCCCTTTCTGGCAGACTGCAACTCTAGGTCCTGTCTAACAGCAACAGAAGAAGAACAGTTGCTTGAGTTATCCTCTGATGGGGGACTGAGACTTGAATTCAAGCAGATACCTCTTGTTCAGTTCTGGCTGAAAATAAAAAAGGAGTACCCTGATTTGGCAGATAATGCTATCAAAGTTATTATGCCATTTGCCACGACATACTTATGTGAAAGTGGGTTTTCAGCCTTGGTATCAATGAAAACAAAGTACAGGAATAAACTGGACATTGAAGCAGACCTACGACTTAAACTGTCACCTATAAAGCCAAATATTCTTTCACTTTGCAACCTTAAACAAGCCCACCCATCACATTAGTACCCTGAAAACAGTGAGTTAATTTTGGTACATACCCATAACTGTAGTAAGTTCACAGTAATTACAAGCATTTTTATCAAGTCTATAAATGTACTTGTTTTTTTCTACTTGTGATTTAATTGTAATTGTTGTAATTGTAATTATCTAAGATTTTATCTTGTACTTGGAATTACATTTTGTTACAAGCATTTTTTCACAAATGCTTACATTCATATTTGTTGTAATATGCAAATTTAGGGGTGTGTCTTATGCAAATTTAGGAGGGGTGTCTTATGCAAATTTATGTACATTTGGTGGGGGTCCACGGCTCATTGGGAAATTTGAAAAGGGGTACATGGTCACAAAAAGTTTGGGAACCACTGCCCTAAGCCAAAGGAGTAACACGATTCTTGTAGAGAATCAATTCCCTTTTCTTTTAAGGAAGAAGGTACTGGAGCCAAAACAAAATATTGCATTTTGTATTTGCAGATATTATTTATTCACATTTACAGATAGCCTTCTGAATGTTAACTGTAACCAAAATGGCTATTTGCAATCCAGGTTATTTGCTTGCCTGTTTTTATTATTAATTATTCATTATTAATTATTATTATTTCAGTTACTGTGCATGTGCAATAGTACAAATAGTACTGGGAAAATGAGCATCCGAATAACGGAATAAACAAAATAAGAACATCCAAAATGGATAGCTAATTAAGTGAGAATCAAATAGTGGTTATTATTTGCTTCAGTGGATCTGGATCAAAGCAGGTGAATTTGATAAATAAGATATTTACCACAGAAAGTTACTTCAGCTCTACAATGTATTTTTTAGATTTAAAATGCACACAGTTGTATACCTGTTATAGTGAGGAATAGGGAAACTTGTGACAAAGGCCCTTTTTACGCAGGTGCCCTCCATGCATGAACACCCAGGAATTTATTTATTTACTTATTTATTTGTTTATATTAAAATTTATATGCCGCCCCATCCTGCCTCAGGCATCTCGGGGTGGCTAACATATTAAAACATATTAAAAAAACATAGCAATAAAGCTACAATTAAAAACAACCTAAAATCCCAAAACAAAAAACCCATACCCACCCTAAACCAACCCACCCACTCCATCTCCCTCCATAAAGGCCTGGTGGAACAACCAGGTCTTACACTGTCTGCAGAAAGAGGGGAGGTCAGTGGTCAAGCAGACCTCAAATGGGAGGACATTCCACAGCTACGGTGCAGCAACAGAGAATGCCCTCCTCATGGTGGACACCCAGGAAACCTGGGGGACCCCAAGGAGGGCACCCTCGGCTGACCGCAGGGGCCAATCCAGGACTTGAACTGTGAGGTGGCCTGCAGGTAGGTGGGACCCAAGCCATTTAGCGCTTTAAAGGTCAACACCAACACCTTGAATTGGGTCCGGAAAACTATTGGCAGCCAGTACAGAGAACAAAGTATTGGTGTAATGTGCTCGCGTCGGCCAGTCTCAGTTAGGAGACGGGCCGCCACATTCTGCACCAGCTGCAGTCTCCGAACCAGCACCAAGGGTAGCTTCACGTAGAGTGTGTTACAGTAGTCCAGTCTCAAGGTAATAAAAGCATGGACGATTGTGGCCAGATCCAAGTCCGAGACATACGGCCTAAGCCAACGCACCAGATGCAACTGGCGAAATGCCCCCTTTGCCACAGTCACCACCTGCACATCCAGACAGAGTTGCAGGTCCAGGAGCACCCCAAGACTCCAGACCTGAGAAACCAGGGGAGGATGGACCCCATCAATGATGGGAGCCATCACTCCCTCGGCTTTCCCCACAACCATCACCTCCATCTTGTTAGGATTTAATTTCAGGTGGCTTGCCCTCATCCAAGTCCCCACGGTTGACAAACACCGGGTAAGCACCAAGACTGCTGGACCTGGATCTAATGAAAATGAGAGATATAGCTGGGTGTCATCAGCATATTGATGACACCTCACCCTAATCTCCCTAACAACCTCCCCCAAAAGCTGCACATACACATTGAACAAGAGAGGGATAGAATGGAACCTTGCGGAACCTCACACCTGAGGCCCCGGAGAGAAGATGAAAACTTAGCCAGCACCACACACTGGTTTCTCCCTGTCAGGAAAGAGCTGAATCTGGGTGTTCATGTGTGGGTGCTGCCCATGTACATGCCGCAGCTGTTGGGTGTGTGGGCGTGCATGCGTGCTCCTGTGAAACATGTATGCACACCCACCTCCAGCCATCATCCATGCATGGAATAACCGGCAAAAATTGTGATTGATCCATGTGGGGGTGATGGCTGGAGGTGGGTGGAGATTGGTGTTTGCCTGTTTGAGCCCATCTGTACTCCCCCCACCGCCCCTGCAGCACTGTGCACCCTCACCCTCCCACCTCCCGTGGCCCATGAAAAAAGGGCCAAAGAAACTACTGGGTGTCTGTTTTTGGTATCTCCAAATGTCTGAAATTCCAGAGTATGGGATAAGGGGTAGATCATCATGGTTATTACCACTCAGGGATAAGCTTCCCCTAATGTAATATATGAATGCTGTTAAGGGTAACAATTTTGAAGACAGGAATGTGTAGTAGCTTATCACATCCAAAAGAGCATTCATACGTTTGGAAATACCAGAGGGTGGATACCCAGTGGTTTCTAGATTCCCTCCCTATACTGTGTGAAAAACAGCCCCCACTCCACCACAAGCATGAAAATGTAAAACTTAACAAGTCAATGCTGAGGGCAGAATAGCTAGCTGGATAACACCACCTATAGCTTCATGGTCATCTGTGTGGTTTGAAGCTAAAGTCACTGGATCTAAGCCATAGACAGCCAGACTTTTGTCACTCCCAGTCTGTTGGGTCAGAACACCAACCTTGGGTGGTCAGCCACCCGAGGCAGGACCCTGGTTGAGGCCAATCATCTCCCCACCTGTCTGCAGGACAGGAAGGTGGCTCATAGGGACCCCAAAACAAGGCATTTTTACATGGGGCTCTCCCACTCATGAACATGCAGATATCTGCATGTTCATGAGTGGGAGAGCCCTGTGCGAAGGACGTGGAGTAGGCGCATGTGGTGAGTGGGGGTGCATGCGCACGCTCATCTAACACATATCCCTACTCACCTCCCACTCACAGAGCAACTGGGGAAAACTGAGGTTGCTCGGTGTGTGGGAGGTGTGCCCACCTACCCACCGTGCACGCACCAGTGCACCCATGCTCCCCACACCCAGGGGTGCCGTGTAAAAATGGCCCAAGACTTCTTGAAGAGAAGTGCCACCACATGGTGGCCCAGAAATGATATGCACTACTAAAAGCAGTGATGCATTTCAAAGAGGGCAGATGTGAGACAGTGAAGGATGGTGTTCTTTAAAGAGCCAAGAACAGTAGTTCAGAAGCAGTAGCCGACTGAAACTTCTCTATGTGATCTTGCTATTAAAAGGAGAGACAGTGCACAGTGTGTTAGTGGTCACATACAAGAAGGTGTGTCCCATATTTTCTAAATTCTGTGTCCTATTCTATTTTTTCCAAAAGCTGAAACTTTTTTATTACTGAAAATTAAGCTGGAGACAAAAGCCTACAAGTGTCCAGTTTTCAGTACATTTCAGTTGTAGGAATTGCATGAAGGATGGTCAAAAGGTGGTAGAGAAATAATCTATCCTTCTGTAATAATGGTTTCATTCCCTCTGATTGCATGAAGTGGTCCACCAGGGAGTAGCACAGACCAACAATTTGAAGAGAGTTGTTGTGACTATGGTCATTCCCTCTCAGTCATCCACACCCACATTTTAGTAACTCAGCAAAGCGTCTACATGACTACTTTACAACACTAACGGAAATTGCATGTCTCTAAATTATGTCTGACAATACAGTATCCAAGGACTCTTCAAGGAGAAACAAAATCCCCAAAGTGTAGTTGTTTAACTTTATCCACTTATCCACTTTCAGAAGTCAAATTGATATTTTAAAAATTTAAGTTGATTTTTTTTCTCCTCTATTTTGCACAAAAGCCTACTTTTGCGCGCTCGTGCGGCGGGTGGGTGGGGGAGAGGACTTCCTTGCTCTCTTCAACTACTCCAGTGCCACAGCTACTCAGTATACCTAAGTATATTTTATTTTCTCAAAATTATTCACAAAAAATCAATTTTTATATTTTTTCACAGAATCATCACATTTTCAGCATTTAGATGGAAAAACAAAAAACGGTGTTTTGAAAACTAAAAATGAATGATTATTTTGTTCAGGATTATTTTATACTAAATTACCCATTTTTCCTTTTCCAACTTGCTATCAGAAAATATCCTAAAAAAATAATAAACCCTCCAAATTTTTCATTCTGGCTTTTTTATTTTTTAACCTAGTTGGTTCCTGGCCCTTTATGACTTCCTTCATATTTCCATAAACCCTCTCTGTGTGACGAGAAGGTTGCTGACTCTGTAGCTTGTGCCTCACCCTGCCCTGCCTGGCTGAAAGCCAGTCTTGCCTGTCTACCTCACCTGGCCTCTGCTTGTGCTCAGCACAGTTTATTTCATTTTGCCTCGGCCTGAAGCCAGCCTTGTTATCTAAAGTCTGTCTCTCACCTTAGCCGTGATCTTTGAACTGTTTTTCTGGTACCAACTACTGCCCATCAGACATCATTGAGTATGATTGTCCTTTGACTTTGGACTTCTGATCTCCTGGCTTTCATCTTCCAACCCGTTCCTGGATCTGCAGCTTGAACTGTCCCTCTAGGTTTGGCTCTGGATCTCTGATCACCAGCTGCCTCTGGACCTGCCATTTGGACTACCTCTTGCGGTTACCTTGAGACCTGGGGACCTTGCTGTGATGTGCCCTTTAGCCCTGATTCTGCCATGACTTATCCAGAACCTGACAAGTGTTTCTAGCTCATGGTTCCCAAACTTTTTCTCTACATGACCACATTTTGAGAATGAAATATAACTCTAGAGAGAAACAATGATCTGCAGGACATATCAAATATCTATCAGGATCATGTCTGTGCCTGCAGACATCATGACTCCACCTGGGATCATCACCCATCATTTGGAAACTTCTACTCTAGCTCTATTCAAACAGCTAGGCAGCATAAAACCACACTTTCCCAGTTGGCTAAGAGATGAAGCATTTTTCTTCCTACCTCACATTTTTGTTTATTACAGTTTTCCACAAGCAGCACTTTGCCTGACGCATTGCATTGAGCCCAAACGGCTCTTTCTGACTCCTTTGATAGGTATGTTATAAAAGGAAAGCAACTGATTTTTGTCCCCAAAATACCTGCAAAGCAGCGCCGAACAGTCCGCTGCTGCTCAAATCAGAGCTAATGCACTTGATATTAATATGCGGATGTCATAACCATTTAAAAAGGCTTGTCTAGTAATTCACAGCCTTAATTAACTAGATCATGATTTTAAAGTGTTATCAATAAATCTCTCTTGCAGGAACAACATTATGCCAATGAAATTTACATGCAAATTGCAAAATGCTCAGTTATAAAAAAATAAAAAAATTCTCTGCCTGCACTTGCAATAAAACATACCAGCAAATCTTATGAAGCATTTCTTGACTCCATGCAGTGGTTGATGTTGAGCAAAAGATCATTTCAAGTATTATTTATAGTCTGTTTTCATTTTCATACTAATCTTGTTATGCCAGAATCTCAGCCTTGTTTTAACCTGCCAGTTCCCCCTGGTAAAAGACAATATTTATCAGGCTAAAAGAGACATTAGACTATTTTTGAAGCAGGATGGAAATGATTTAACAATAATTTATCTTCGTGTTTCTTAACTGATTTAAAAACCTCAGCTCTCAGCGGGGGGCCGCATAAGCGACATAATGAAATGGGACAGTTTGGCTTGCCCCCCGTCGCACCGGCTTCTCCTTTGCGTGCAGAGTTGTCGTCTTTCCTCTTTATCGTGCCTTTTCTCTTCGAGAATTAGGTAATATCCCCCAAGCAGAGAGATGTTGTCCAGTATCTCGTGTGTCCAGCTGGCGATTAACTTCAACAAATTAAAGACAGGGTACTTTGTCCAGCTGGATCTAAAGTTTCAGATGCAATTATTAGTGTTACCAAAACAAGAGGCAATGGGAAATGCCACTAACTATTGGCTTTTAATGAAAACTTTAAAGCTTTCCCTTTTTATTTATTTATTTATTTATTAAAACAAAAGCCTGGTTTCCAACAGAAAGTATGCTTAGGCGATCACTGCATTTGTATGAGTGAGTGCAACCCTCCCCCATTAAAGTCAATGGGAATTTAGCCATCGACTTTAATGGATGGATTTTTGTATGTATTCTTAATAACCTTTGATTTCACAGCTCAATTTCGGTCAAATTTAGTAGAGGTGCAACCAGGCATTTGAAAAAAAAAAAAAAAGGCACCCCATCGAAGCTGGGGTGCTTGACTCACCCCATTAGCCTTTGGTCACCAATTGGTGCCCAAAAATGACCCAATGGGCTACTCGCTTGCACCCACATGGCCCCTGGACTGACTCACCTTCCCGGCTGCTCTGCCCAGCCACTCCACTGGGCAAAGTGGAGCCAAGGTCTTCCTACTCCACTTTTCTGAGCACAGGAGGGAGGGGGAAAGTGAGGAAGCCTCTCCCAGCATGCTAAGCCCTGGCTTTCAGATGGAAAATCAGTGGGCACACAGCACACAACAGTTCCCATTGCACACATGACTTGCTCTGCTATTTGCTTACCTGAAATCTCTTTGCCACTGTTCTTCTACTGCATCTGGATACATTGGTTTTGCTGGTCCACTGACCCCAACTGTTACCTGCATGCATCTTTGGATGAGAGCAAAGAGTGCTGGGATGGACATGGAATTGCAATGCTGGGACAGCTGGCACTACTTTAGTCTGCAGGAAGGGTTGAGAGAAGAATGATTCACTGCCTTCTTCTTGACCCTTCCTCCAGGCACTTCTGTTGTCCGCTAAAGCTGGAGGAAGGGAAACATGCACCAGACCTTGGGAAACTCTGCACAAGTGTCACAGGCAAGACTAAAATGAGAATCTATTTTTTTTCCCCCTCATGAGACTCTTGCGAGATTTCATGTCAGGGACCAAGATCTCTCCCCCAGTATGAAATCTTGTGAGGTATCTTGGAAAGAAAGAAAGAAAGAAAGAAACCCCCAAACACAACAGTGCATGAACAAATGGCCACCGGGGCTGTTCTGCGCATGTGCAGCCATTTTCCATAATGGTGCCAGCAGCATCGCCACCATTTTGGAAAAAGGACAGCTGGTCTGTGGATGCACAAAATGGCCACCATGCATGCACAGAATGACTGCCCTTTTCCAAAATGGCACCAGCTGCCCTTTTGCAAAATGGTGGCGACACTGCCGACACCATTTTGGAAATCGGCTGAGCATGCGCAGAATGGACCTAGTGGCCATTTTGCACATGCACAGTTGTCTTTTGTTGTTTCTTTTCTCATATTTCTTGACGAGAATGCAGTTGAAATGCTGCTGATTCTTGACTCATTCTCATTTGTCAGAACAAGCCAAGAACTGTGATTCTCATTGAGAAATACATGAATTACGAACTGAAGTTTTTTAGTTCTATCACAGGATGGGGAATATTTGGGTCATGGGCAGAAGTATGTTTTTTGGGGTCTAGTTCAGGGCTAGGATTCAGGATCTGGGGAGCAAGGCTAAAGGGAAGCAAGACAGGAAAAAGACAAGAAGGAGACAAGACTGGGAGCAAAGCTGGGGAGAGAAAAACAGGAATCAGGAAGAGCAAGAAGAAATGGGGGGCAAGAACAAGGAGTGAGGGAGAATTGTTCCGCCCTATCAAACAAGATGATAACCCACACCGGGTGTGTGTCCACCTGCTCACCAGATGTTAACTCGTACCTGCCACCTAGCTGCCACATTGCCACCACCCACCCTCCACTCATAGCATAATCCAGGGCATTGTAAGTCCACTATGCAGGTGAATCCAGGCTAATGTGCACCCATGTGGCCACATCCCATAATTTAGGTTATGTGCAGCCTCCTTATGTCCAGGTCTGCACCACAGAGTCGTGGGAAAGGTGGGAGGCTTGGAGGAGTGGGTGCAGTGGAGAATGGCAGTATGGGTTAGTGATAAGCCACTTTGCGGGCGCTGCTTCAAAAGCTCTCTCCACAACAGAGAGGTTGGTGCCAAGTTAATAAGTTAAGGATGTCCCATTAATCTTGAGGAATAGCCCTTTGCAATGGGTAAAAACAGAAGTGACAGCGGACCACTGTGGCCTGCTTTGTTACCTTCGTCTCGGACCTCACCTGCACATGTGTGCAGTTGCCGCGAGATGTTAGCCCGAGATTGCCCAAGGCTATGTCAGCGGCTACCCCAGGTTCTGACCTTGGGAAACTTCCTAAGTCATAGCCCGGGCTAAAGCCCACCTGACCAGGCCATAGTGGTTTGTAATTTCTGTTCCCGGGCCAGCACACATGACCTGCAAGTTCCATATGCTAACTAATGCCCCAGCTGTGGGAATATGTGTTCAATGCCCTGACCCAGTTTGGAACATTCTGTTGCACCTTCCTGACCTAATCTGGGTTGGGTCACCACCACGCTGGCTGCATGTCTATTTTTACCCAGTCTCTCCCTAATGGCTATTAGTCCAGTGCTACTTCAAAGGTAGCTTTGGAGCTCACTATGCTCATGAGCTCAGTTATTTGGATAATGAGGTGATAAACCTAATCCACATCACTACACGATGGAAACAACATCCAATTAGATGTCTGTGAGTCTGAGAAACTGGGGGTGGGGGGGAGAACATGCAAAGACTGGCTGCTTTTGTTTTGAGTTTTTACTTTACTCTTAAATTTTCACTGTAAGCACTCAAAGTATGTGATTTGCTCAATAAACTCAGAATTCTTTAAATAACAAAAGTGCTGCTAGATATAAATGTAGGTATGAACCCCTGTGGGTGGGTGAGAATAGCAGGGACTGGACCACATTCTGGAGCCATAATTGACCGGGAAGAAAGAAACATCTGGTGTGGCTTCTTCCCGTAGTTCACTATGGCTGTGAGTCATGTCAAGGGGCAGGATACTGGGAAAGGGGGAGGTGGTGAGCAGAGCACTGACCTGCTCATGTATTGGGTTTCATGGACTAAACCTGTGAGTGGAGTGTGAGTACTGGCTTCCTGCATGCAAAAAAACTACACACAGGGGTGGCTTGTTTATTAGCTCTATGTGCTAGAACATAGGAGTGGGGGTGGGTGAGTGGGGGCTTTGTGGACCAAAAACTTGGTGTTTAAGGCTGAGATGTTACCCTATACACATGAGCCCAGAGATCCAACTGCCTGTCTGAATGTCAAGCAGCTGGATGTGCCCTCTCATGAACCATGGAGCACTCACACTCTCAGCCACTCATGGAGCATTGACGGGAAATCTGGAGTGCACTGTGTGCAGCAAGCCAAATAGATCCATGGCAGTGGGTGGCTACGTGGTCCCTGCCAGTATGAACGGCCACAGCCATCCAGGCCAGCAGACAGATCCGCCACTCATAGGCACTGGGGGCGGGGGAAGCAACCATTGCATGTCACAAGCCCTGGCCGGGAGTGCTGGGGAGCCCAGTTCCCCAGTCCGTATACCTAAGACATGTCCTTTACAAAGGCCAGTCTGGTGCGCTCTCCCCTCCCCCATGGTCTGGGGCAGGGAGCATGCATGGTGGTTGTCTTTGCGACTGTAGTAGTCACGCTGGGATCTGCCCATTTCTGTTGCTCCCCATACATCCCACCTGAGTGGGTGCTCAACACTGTCCCCTCCCCCCCCCACCATCGACTTGTTTGTCTGAAGACACCCACAGACTGCAGTGGGCTCTCATCTCATTTTACCTATATATGATGACTGGCAACAACCAGGAAGCTGGGAAGTGTGACAGACTGGAGACAGACAGGAGGGGCTTGGCTAAGCTTCAGACAAAAGCAATAGCACTACAGGCCCAGCCATTTCTCCAGTCCTCTATTTGACCACATACCTAGTTTGTTGAACAGTGCCACTCCCAAGTTAAGAATGTCTGGTGAAAATACTCGTTAAAATAGAAGCCTCTATGGAATATGCAAAACTATTCTAACTAAGTGGCTTTCCAAAATTAGAGCAGAAATGAATATTTGCGTTGAAAACTGCTGTTCATTCCTGCTCTGTTGGATATACATTTTGGTTACTTGGTTAACTTTGGAATTTTGATTATCTCAGCTTTGTCATTTCAATGTTTTGGTTGTTTTGTTTCAGCACTATCAGTACCACTATTGTTTCTGCTCTGTTTTTACAGAAATGAAGTAGGCAAAATACCAAAATGACTGCACCGGAAAAGAGAGCAACACACCACCACAGAATGCCCACACAAGCAGATGTGAAAATAACCATTTTGGTTGTGAATATTGTTTGGATATTAGAAGACTATCTGAATTTATTTTTTTTCTATTTTTTTTAAAAAAACACCAAAACCTTAAGGCAAAGGCACTAAAAACACAAACCCTTTCTTTAAAACAAAACAAAAACTAAAATTAAAATTACCATTAATTTTCACTAATTTTTAAAAGGACTTCTTTTTTTTGAATGAAAGATCTTTTCTCAAAACATTTTGAGCAGCTCCCACTACACTCAGGCAAATAATGGAATAAAGAGAAATATTATTGCTACTTTACAAATGGAAGCCTGAGACAGACTCTAAGGGAGGTGACAACAATCATACAAAAACAGTTTTGAATTCATCTGAATTCCATCCCTATTCTTCAAACTGTAAGACCATGCTATGCCTTACGCTGGTGTTATGGAACATTTGTGAAGTTCTCCTCCTAAGATGTGTTTGCACTAAGTGCCAACATTGCTCTGTCTAAATTTGAATTCTCTTTTTGTGCACTGAGACTTAAGTGCTCCTAATTGGCAGTGCTTAGAGTAAGAATATTTAAGTCAAGTTGCATTCACAGCCATGGGGGCACAAAGCTGGAATAACTCAATAGAAACCCAAGACATTTTAGTGCTGAATCCAATGAGAAAGCACTGAAGTTAAGAAACTCCATGGATGTTACCAAACGTTATGCTAATTACTCATTTTTGGTGTCAAACACTCATTTTTTCATTATGTCTGTATGTGCAGCTTCCTCTGCATCTGCAATGCTCTTGCCTTGGATATTCTGCCTGCAAATGCTTGCAGACCAAAACAAAGAGCACGTCAATTTCATGTAGCTGCTATTACCTCCAAACATGTGCATTGCCCAGCTACATTTCATTGGTCATCCAGGTGACCATAGAGAGATGTATTTTTTGTAAGGGATGTGGCCAGGCCAGTCTACTTCCTGTACATCTCCATGGTTTCATAGAAATGTTCCCAAAAATAATAGCCAGGCTTAACCCTAAATCAGGGGCTTACTGTGGTTATAATGGGTCTTGGTGCAGAAAATGGAATGGGTTCTCCCTCTCCCCATGCTTACCCCCACTGCATCAATAAAAATATGTGCAGGTGGTGCAGGTGGGCCTCCAGTCTACACAACCGAGATATGTAATACCTAGATTATTTTCCTGTTGCTTCTCCACTCAGGAGCTCACAACTAATAATGCTATTAATAAAAAAATCCTTTAATTGAAACCCCTCCTGATCCATGACCACTTGGATGGGGAGACAGGGGAAAGAAAGCATGCACATCTAAAGGGAGTGTGGGAGGATTCAGACTGCAAAGTGTGATTCATGTGACAAATGGCCACGAAAGCTTTGAAAAAATAGGAATGAAACTAGCACTTCCATTGCAAGCCAAAAATGCAATGAGTGCAGTATTATGGAATGCATTGGGACATGCCATTATGAGATACGGTGCATCAAGAGTTTTATTTATTCATTCACATTTTTACATCATTCATTCATTTGTTCATTTACATTTTTATCCTGTCCTTCCCTTATGGCTGAAGGATATCATGCAGGGACAAGTTTTGGGGAGGGGACTATTGGATAGCCAATCAAATGCACAGCATCAAAAATAACTACTCAACCAGCAACATGCTTGCGGTGATGTCACCTGATCCAACGCATGTCAGAATGACTCCTCCCTCCCTGTTAAAGGGGGAGTTGGCTTGCTGGCGTAGTGGAGGAAGGTTTCCTCCCCCCCCCTTCCCCTCCACCACCAGGGCAATGGCTGGTGGGGAGGGGAAGGGGTTGGCAGAGGGAGGCAGGAGAGCTTCTGGCAGCAGCTGTTAGCTGCATTCCTTGGCCCAGGTCATTGGAGCCATGTGACAGCGGGGAGCCCAGTCAGTGCTTTCAGTGCGGTTCTCCCCGCTGTTGGGCTCAGTCAGTTTCAGCAGCAGCAAAGCGCTGCACCCTCCCTCCCACACTTTTTATTTGTTCGTTTGTCTGGTTGGTGCCAATGAGTTGGCAGGCACGCCAGTAAGGGCTCTCCACAGCTCTGCTATGGACATTGCTAACCGCTTTATTAGGAAGGAATTTTTCTTACCCCGCTGCATTGGCAATTGGTTGGGGAGTTTTTTTTTACCTTCCCCGTAGCAATTTGTGTAGGGCCCCTGGAGTCGGTTATAGATAATGGTGATTAATTTGGCTGCGGGTAGTGTCCTCACCCAGCTATCCAGTGAGGAGTGCTCGGAGAAGCATCACGGGTTAGGAAGGCCTCAGTTAAGGCAGCAGTGAAGGGGTCAGCATCTGCCTCATGCTTGTCCGGCCTGGGGTCCTTGCTGCCTTAATGCTGGGCAGGTAGGAAGTTAGGCTCATTGGGCTGCCCGACTGGCAGGTGGGAGCCTCTTGCAATTTTAGATGCCACTTCCAGTCCTGTAACCTGGGAGGGGGAGTAACAAGCCAGCAGTATGAGACTGAGAGGCTGGGTGGCAGCCCTGCCATTGAGAGGGCCTGGTTGGCATTGTGGGCTGGCTGCCCGAGGCAGGCGCACTGTGGTGTGAACTGTGCTGGGGATCAGACTCGTAAAATGTACCAGATACCCTGGAGAAGTGAAATTATGTCACTGGGCTAGCTGGTGTGTGTTTGTGTATCAGTTTTCAGAATGTCCATGTTGAAATAGGTTTGATAGTTTGGTATTGTTGAAATAAACTGCAGCCCCATTTAACTCCAAAGCATGTCTCCTGTCTTCTTTCCATCCACCCACGGCAATTGTACCTTTTCAGTTTTACATCCTATATTGAAGGTGACTTGGGATGAAGGCGAGAGCCAATATCCCTCTAATAAAGAAGAATTGAAGATGAAGGGCAATGCTAAAGGACACCCTTTAGTATTTCCCTTCAGTGGTGGTCAAGGTGGTGCTAATAGGACTACTGGAAAATAATTTAATTTCTGTATTTAATTAAATAATGTAATGAAAGTTGGGAGAGTTGGGTTGGGAAGGGTAGAGTGGGATGGACTTGGGTATCACCATGACTCTGTGGCATGGATTGGGAGGAGAGACTCCAGGTAAAGTCACACTTGGACCACTGACCCAGGACGCGGCAGCCTGGGCAGACAGGGTGTGCACCCGCCAGAGCATGGAATAGACATGCACAGCCCAGGGGTGGGGAGAACAGGAATGTGTGACTGGACGGCCCTCACCCACGCTGCACCACCCATCATAACAGGCAGTCATGGTGGCAGTTGACAGTTGCCGGCTCCATGTCAGCCCACTTTGCCCCCGTCCGGCGGGTCCTAGCCTGGACAATTAACTCAGCTGATTGCACCTGGGATAGCTGCCAATATGACCCAGGATACCCCGAGTCAACATCTGGTGTCCAGGAACTACACATAGCAGCAGCCCATGGGAAAAGAAGTTCTATGCAGGCCGCTGTCATGTCTGTCTTTAACCTTCCCACTGTTCAGAGATACGGAAGTGAATTGAGGGTGGGGAATTTCCATGTGAAAGAGGCATGAGAGTGAGGGATGGGGTGGGGTTTTTCAGGGGTTGTTTTTTGTAAAGGGCCCAAGTTTATTTATACTGTGAAATTGTTTTTCCTAACATATTGTAAGATGCCTTAGGTCCTTTGGGAAAAATCATTAAATGCAAGATAGAAATCTAAAATAATGATGATAATAATAACAGCAGCAACCCCATAAATGAGTGCAAAATCAGACTGAATGCCCATGCTGGGAAAAGTACACAAGTTAGACATCCATAATCTCCAGGGGTAGGGACTTCTGGGAAGTTGGCATCAGCAATCTATGGCTGTTTTTAAATGAGACGCAACCACGCAGGTCCACCTTTCCCACACGCATCCAAATACCTGTCTGAAGGCGATGGGGTGTGTGTGTGTGTGTGTGTGTGTGTGTGTGCGCGCGCACACACTCCTGTGACCCATGCACCACCCACGGCTACTCACAGAGCATTGGAGAAAAATCTGGACTTCTCATGAGGAGAAGGTTAACGTGCGTGCACACACGCAATCCTGGGCCATGGTTGCGTCTCCTTTAAAAACGGCCATAGTTTGAATCCCTCCCCACTCACTCCACATGGGTGGGAAGTCCTCAGCCATCTCGCTCAGCACACACTGACCCCCTCCCCAGCCGTGCTAATTTAAAAACGGTCTTGGTCTGTCTAACATCTTACCACAGGGTATGAAAATAGCTATCTACTTAGCTACAGCATGTTCAGGCAGCATCAGATAAGGAAAACAATTGGTATGTTCATACCTGCTTACACTGAAACTGTCTGCTTTACTGATGACACAGAAACTACTCTCTTCATACTGTGACACTAAGATAAATGTAGAGGAAATGCAGCTATCGGGCAAAAGAGCTAAATTGGAAGATTCCTTTAAACTTGGATCAACAGATGGAGGTCAACGTAAGCAGTGGAAACAAAGGGGGAATCCCCTACGGTGGTTTTGAGGACGAGATGGAAAATTTGCTTTGCTGCACCACCTACATTTGACCCCTCGGCATTTTTGACTAACGGTGGACATACTCTAATAGGCAGCAAATGTTAGTCTTCAAGTCATAGTCATGCAAAATACAAATATGCAAAAATTATTCAAGTGTTCAAAAGCACTCATCTTCCAAAATGTTATTTGTGACACCAGCTAAGTTTTTGCCTCATTTGATTAACTAAAACCTCTAGGCGCACTGGAGTTGATTCTGCCCATGAGTGGAAATCCAGAGTGAATCTGCAGACAGAATTGGGCCCCACTGTCTTTTCTCACAGTTCCTTCAAAATAAACCTATCAAAATACTTCCTCATGCATTATGAATGATTTTGATACCACATGATGGGTCTGGGCCTGACAAAGAAGTACTTGGCATCGTCACCTCCAATCAGGCGTGGCGTGAAACCGAGGGCGTCAGGGGCAATGCCCGTCCTGTGCCCCCTGTATATTGCTGCTCTGCAGGGGGGGCACAGGAGCAGGGCATTATTAGCTAGTAACTTACTCCGAACTCCTTGGTTCAGTGCTGCCTCTCCGCCACTCAGAAGAACTCTTCAGGGGCCCCCAGCAGTAGCCACTGCTTATTTTCAGTGAGGAGTGGGCCCTGCTGTGAGGGGAGGAGAAGAAGCACTGGGTAAGGAGTCCCATAAGGGACAAACCAGTGTGGAACATGCTTGGGTGACTGGAGTAAACTGTCCAAGTGCACAGAATGGGAAAGTTTCCTATTCTATCCACCGGGGGGTGAGGAGCTCAGTGAGTCCATAGGGCTCTATAATAGAGCCCTACAGGTTCACTTTTTAGATAGTGCCTGGCCACCCGCATAGGCACCCAGGCAAGATTTGCCATGGGGAGGAAAGTCTCTCAGAGTGCCCAGAGAGAGACACATGGGGGAGGGGGTGCAACAGATGTGAAGTGAACCATGTTTTGGGGAACAAGTAGAACTCCTCGCTGCTGCTTTTGTGGTGTGTTGAGGATAATATGGTTGGCTTAAGAAATGGTTTCAGTGGTTTGCTTTTGCTTATTGTGTGTTTGCTAGTGTACTGCTGGTTTCCCCACCTCCTCTCCCAGGCATGTGCAAAGGCCGTGGCCATTTTCTGGGGCCCCACTGGCCATGACTACTCTTGGTTAAAATTGGTCCCTTTCCTATTTTACATGTACATTGTCTGCTTTCTGTTTTCTAGGTGGGGTACCTAGGGTCTTGGATGGAGGAAGGGTTTCCAATCCAATCTTTGATGGAATGTTCCTTGCATTTTAAAATGGCCCTGCCGTTTGCAGTTTGGTGGGATGATGTGAGTAGAGACAAAATGGCCTCCACCTCTCTAGCAGAGAGACCATATTGTGAATTTGTGGGTCTACTGGTCGTGGCTACTCTTTTTTAAAATGGTACCTCCCTTTGCTGTGTCACTGCTGCTGGAAAGTAGTTTGCTTGCAATGCAGGCCCGCAACAGGCAACCTTTTTTTAAAAGGCCTGTGTGCTTGAACAGGCATTTGGCTGCTGGGGATAGGGTGTAGCTACTAGGGATGCTGGTCTGGATGTGCCTGGTTTGGTGGCAATGTAGCACTGAAACTGTCCAAATTTTTAAAAGGCCTGTGTGCTTGGACAGGCGTTGGCTGCTGGGAATAGGGTGTAGCTACTAGGGATGCTGGTCTGGATGTGTCTGGTTTGGTGGCAATGCAGCCCTGAAATTGGCCAGATTTTTTAAAAGGCCTGTGTGCTTGGGCAGGCGTTTGGCTGCCAGGGATAGGGTGTAGCTACTAGGGATGCTGGTCTGGGTGTGTCTGGTTTGGTGGCAATGCAGCCCTGAAACTGGCCAAAATTTTTTAAAAGGCCTGTGTACTTGGACAGGTGTTTGGTTGCTGGGAATAGGGTGTAGCTACTAGGGATTCTGGTCTGGATGGGGCTGGTTTGGTGGCAATGCAGCCCTGAAACTGACCAAATTTTTAAAAAGGTCTGTTTGTTTTGACAGGAACTTGGTTGCTGGGGATACAGTGTAGGTACGCTTTACAGTGTATGTACAGTGTAGCAGAAAGTTGTGAACAGAGGAGAAAGTAGGTAGGAGCATGGCAGAAGAGAAGACTGCTGACAACAAGATGACCCCTTTCCCCTGTGCCCCACGAACCCATCGTTTCTTCTTCCTCTTCTCGTGAACCAAAACCAAACCCTTTCCCTCCTACTTCTCTGTCCTGTCCCTCTCTTTCCTTTCATTCTATTTGATTCAACTTGTTGCAGGACAGGGAGCTAACTCAGTCCTCACAGTTCTCCAAGCCAGAAGGAAGGCTTGTCCCAAAGACTGCAGGTGGCCAAGAATGCCATGAAAACCGAGGATTCAAGGGTTCAGGATAAAGGTAGGCGATGGCAACGTGATCTATTTTTTTAACCTACTATGGTTAATTTGGACCTGGTGGGAAAGAGAGAGTGGGCGGGACCCCAGTAAAAGGGCTCTCTATCCCCCGGTGGCAGTGCTTCACACAGCAGCGTTCCCAGCAGTAACTAATGTAATGTCCATCCAGTGTTAGCCCTGGAAACTCCTTGCTGCTGGGTTATGCCCTGGCTCTGCCTACTGTTGCCCTGGCTCCGCCCCTAGGCCTGCCGGGGTGCACTGGGAGACATGGGGTGGGTG
>QEPC01001556.1:898701-930698 GCA_003113815.1 Sphenodon punctatus
GGGGTGGGGGGAGTGGGGTGCACTGGGAGACATGGGGGTGGGAGGGGAGGGGGACTTAGGGAGTCTGGCTGGGCAATGGGGTAGGGAGGAGTGGGGGGAAGGGGTGCACTGGGAGACAGGTTCAACCTGCCCATGGCCCCACCAGTCTCCAAACGCACCAGCCGCCTCTCCTTCCAAATCAGACCAGTCGCCACAGTAACACAGTGACAGAAACAAAAAAGCTTATGCACTGATATAACATATCAGCAGACCTCAACAATGTGCCACCAAATCAGAGTTGTGTTGAAACACATCTTTGTTTCTGTAGTGAAGAATAGGCTTTAATCCTTCTCTTTGATTTCTTCCCCCTAGATCTAGATGGCTTAAAACAGTGTTTATCCAAAGACTACTGAGAAGCTGAGGGGCAAAAGATGCTGAATGAAAATTACACCACCAGGGACAAAATCCTAGGACAAAATTCTGCAGCAAAGTCCACATCTTTTGCTGAAATCCCACAAGGGCTTAAAAAATTGCCAATAAAAATAGACTTAAAAAAAAAAAAAAGATGGCCATCCTTAAACCACTTACATCAGAATAGTTCCAAATGGTTTAAATATTACAGTGTATGACCATAAGTGATTTAAACAGTAGTCTGTTTTGTTTTGAATATTAAATTTAGCTTTTTTTTAATGTCCCCATACTTTCAATTTTCAGTGTTATCAATTATTTGTATTACAGTAATGTGTTAAAGTAACTAATATGATTTGCCATATATTTGTTTGTTGGTTTATTTTTTTATTTTTTTAAAAAAAATGTACCCCTCCCATCCTGCCACAGGCAGCTCTGGACGGCTTACAAATAATAATAAAAACACTTAAAACAATCAACAAGGAGGAATTAAAATATAACCAACCACCCCCCTACCCTAACCCATCCCCCCCACCCTACCCATCTTCCCCATCAATGGTGTTGAAAAGAGGGGAGATCTGGGACCAAATGGACCTCCACTGGCAAGAGGTTTCACAGCCATGGAGCAGCCACCGAGAAGGCCCTCCCCATTGTGACCCCCTGGCAGACTCGGGGGACCTTGTGGAGAGCACCCCCTGTTGACTGCAGGGGCTGATCCAGGACCTAGAGGGTGAGGGGGTCCTGCAAATAGCTCTGGCTAAGGCACTTAGGGCTTTATAGGTAATCACCAACACCTTGAATTGGGCCTGGAAGACTATAGGCAGCCGGTGCAGAGACCGAGGAACTGGTGTTATGGTGTAATATGTTCCCGGTAACCCAGTCCCACCAGGAAACAGGCCACCATGTTCTGCACCAGCTGCAGTCTCCGAACCATCATCATGGGTAGCCCCACGTACAGCGTGTTACAGTAGTCTAGCCTAGAGGTGATGAAATCATGGATGAAAGTGGCCAGGTCAGAGTCCAAAACATATGGCCGAAGCCAGCGCACCAGATGTAATTAGTGAAAGGTACTCCTTCCCACAGACTCCACCTGAGCATCCAAGTGGAACTGCGAATCAAGGAGCACCCTCAAACTCCGTATCTGGGGAACCAGTGGAGGACAGACCCCATCAATGATGGTGGCCGTCACCCCCGCCACCTTACCCACCAGCATCACCTCCATTTTATCAGGATTCAGCTTTAGTCAATTTGCCCTCATCCAATCCCCCACAGCCGCCAGACACCCGGTAAGCACCGAGACTGCCGGGCCTGGGTCCAATGAAAAAGAGAGGTAAAGCTGGGTGTCATCAGCATATTGATGACACCACACTCCAAACCTCCTGACCACCTCACCAAGCGACTGCATATACATGTTGAACAGGAGAGGGAACAAAACAGAACCCTACGGGATTCCACATGAGAGGTCTCGGTATGGTGAAAAATAATCCCCGAGCACCACTCACTGAGTTCTTCCAGACAGGAAGGAGCAGAACCAGTCAAGAACCGTACCACCCACCCCCACCTGGTCCCGCAGGCGGGTCACCAACATCTCATGCTCAACTCAATGGTATCAAAAGTAGCCGACAGATCTAAGAGAATCAGCAGGGTGAAATGACCCTGATCTAATTCCTGGCGCAGGTCATTGACCAACACCACAAGCACAGTCTCGGTGCCATAACCCGGTCAAAGTCCTGACTGCGAGGGACAAAGAAAGCCGACACGATCCAGATGCTCCTGCAATTGCCGGGCCACCACCCGCTCAATAAACTTCCCTAAAAAGGGAAGGTTAGAGACTGGCTGATAGCTGGCAAGGGAGTCAACATCAAGCAATGGTTTCTTGAGCAGGGGCCATAGCACTGCCTCCTTGAGGCAGCCCGGCACCCTGCCCTCCCTAAGGAAGGCATTGACCACCCCACCAGCAATGGCCCCATCGTCTCCCAGCAGGCCTTTACCAGCCAGAACGGGCAGGGGTCCAGTTCACAACAGGTAGCCCTAACAGCCCCAAGAACATCCTCTGCATCGGTAGGGATCACCAACCGAAACTGATCCCACAAACATGGACAAGGCGGGGATTCCATAACTTCACATTGCCCCACTGCAGAAAATGTGGTGTCAAAACCATGGTGAAACTGAGCGATCTTATTTGAAAAGATGTCCCAGATTTTAAAACCCCATGGCTCCCCAAAACATAGGACATCCTTTATTTCATAATGTTCCCGCTCCATAGAATATAATGGATACCCCTTATTTCAGAACCCTATGACTCCACAGAACATAATCGACAGCTCTTATTTCAGAATCTTCAGCTCTGTAGAAGATAATACATGCCCCTTATTTCAGAATCCCACAGGATATAAAGGATGTCCCTTATTTCAGATCCCACAGCTCCACCACAGAACACACTGGTCATCCCATATTGCAGATCCCTGCAGCTCCATAGGACATAATGGAATGTCCCTTAGTTCACAACCACATATCTCCATAGAACAGTATGGCCATCCATTATTTCAGGACCTTCCAGCGCCACAGAACATAATGGATGTCCCTTGCTTCCGAACCCGCTCTCCTGCTCCACAGCATCCCTTGTTATTGAAATGTTGATGTTATACACTTATCTCTAATGGAGGACTGAGTTCCATTGCTCAAAACATTGTCTAAACTCATTGTAAGAGACAGTGTTCGTCAGAGACAACTTTCTAAACAGACAAGAGACCAGGAAAAGTGATTTGGAAACAGAGGCACAGAGATGCACTGGAGCAACTTGCCCACACAAGGTCAGTGACAACTGCCTGATCAGATAGGAAAAAGAGCTTGCGATTGTGAGACCAACACATTGGTAAGGTGATTCTGCTAAAACAGTCCCTGACCAAAGCACTTAAACTCAGGTCATGCCCCAAAGAATGTTTGCAGCAGGGCAGCACGTTGCCCACTGTGGGACTAAGTGATGGGGAGTCCGAATGCAACCATTTTTTCTGTTGAATAAACTACTTTGTATAACTGAGAAGAAGCTTGGTCTGGAGAAACCAGATTGCTGCAACCAACCTGATTGTAACCAAGCCAAGCACACGCACCTGAGACTTCGCATCTGCCTGAATGTTTGTTTGTCTTCTCCGCTGTCTCTCCCATTGTCCCCTCTCCCTGTCTCCCCCCCTTTGTCTTTTAGATTGTAAGCCACAGGCAGGGACCGCATCTATTTCTATGTTCTGTACAGCGCCAGGTACATGACCGGTGCTATATAAATGTTTATAATAAAATAAATAAATAATAATAATTAATAATAAAGGCAGTGTGCTCATGGTGCCTCGTAATGCATTGCTATGACAGAACAAAGTTCTAACACACATAGAGGCTGTGCACTTCCTCTCGTAGCAGAATCACCGTAGTCAGCTTCCAGGCAGCAATTTATGGATCAAAAAGCAAGAGTAAGATATTCTCTCATATTGTGTTTACATGATCAGAGGTTGTTATTCCCCCCCCAGGGTAATCACTCTGGAGTAACAACTTCATTTTATACAGATTCCCACAAACACAAAAGGGGGAGGCTACTCCAGGGATACATTTATTTATGTATGTAATTTATTATTTATTCATTATTATTATTATTATTATTATTATTTATTTATATAGCACCAGCGATGTACCTGATGCTTTACTGAAAATAAGATAGACACGGTCCCTGCCTGAGAGCTTACAATCTAAACACAGGTAGGGATGGGCGTACAGAACTGAGTTCAGAAATTCGGTTCGGTTGAAAAATCGAGTTTGGTTCGGAAGTTTGGTTTGGTCGACAAAACTATTCGAGTTCAGTCCGAACTCCGAACTTCTGAACAGAGTTCAGAAATTCAAACCCCATTGAAATAAATGGAATATTATCTTATAGGGATGGGCGAACAGAACCGAATTCGGAAATTCGGTCCTGTTCAGTCTGAAAATTGAGTTTGGTTCGGAAGTTCGGTTCGGTTGACCGAACTGGTCGAGTTCGGTCCAAACTCTGAACTTCCAAACCACGTTCCCCCCTCCCTAAAGACAGGGGGAGGGGAGACAGGAAGGGGGAACAGAGGGGGAGACAAGAGATGCAACATTCATGAGGATGAAGAACTCAGGTACACGTTCTTGGCTTGGTTACAGTAAATTCAAGGAGTTTACAGATAACAGGTGGGGAATAATCCTGGGTGGGGATGATTAGCAGAAGTTAGGAAGGGCGGAGGGGAAGAGGTGGGTTTTGAGGAGGGACTTGAAGGTGTGGAGGGTGGGGGCAAGGTGGATGAGGGTAGGGAGGGAGTTCCAGGCATACGGGGCAGCGAGGGAGAAGGGACGAAAGCAGTTGGGGAGCAGGGGAGGCATGGGAGGGTGAGGGAGGGGATGGAAGAGGAGCAGAGGGTTCGAGCAGGGGTTCGGAGGAGATCAGGGCAGAGCGGTAGGGGAGAGCGAGGTTGTGAAGGGCTTTGTATGTGAAGATGAGGAGCTTGTGCAGAATACGCTCAGGAAGGGGGAGCCAGTGGAGAGAGGAGAGGAGAGGCTGCACGTGGTCAAAGCGACGGGCTAGGTGGATGATCCTGGCAGCAGAGTTTTGAACAGAGATGAGGAAAGAAAGGTGAGAGTGGGGAAGGCCAGCGAAGAGGAGGTTACAATAGTCGAGGTGTGAAATGACTAGGGCGTGGATGAGAGTTATGGCAGAGGAGACAGACAGAAAAGGGCGGAACTTAGCAATCTTATGGAGGGAGAAGTGGCAGGATCCATTTCTACCCCACCCCTCTCACCTAATGGTGACTCAGGGTAGCACACAATCAACAGTTTCATACAATAAAATCAACAATTAAAATTCATACATGATTGCATGTTCTCTGTGCTACATTTACTGTGTTGATTGCCCCTTAATGTGTTGTTTGTTCCCACAGAAAAGTTATTCTGAAGTAAGAAATCCACATCAGTGTACCTTCTGTTTCTTCAGGGTCTATAACATCACTTTTTCACTTGCTTTAATGTCATTTAACCTCACTTTTTTGTGAGCAAAAGTGGGGTTTAAATGAGTTAAAGGGTTTTAACCCTGGAGTAAGTGGTTGTGTGAAGAAAAACATGAAGTTTTGTCAAGGATCCATTTCATGATCCTGCCAGTATGCAAAAGTACTCACTGATAGTAAGAGATCCAGATATTACATTCCAGGTTTTACAAAGAGGTTCTCAACCTTTTTCAGTCATGAGCACTGAGGTGATGTATGTGACTACTTGGGAGCACTGCGTAATTTGCATGAATAATTTTCATAAATTAAGACTCCCCTCTACAATTCAGTTTAATTCTATTCAATGCCTCACATGTGTGTAAGTGCTCAGAGCGCTAGTGACAGCAGGCTTGGGGAGCACTTTCACGCATTCCCTGAGCACTCTAGTGTTCCCGAGCTCCAGGTTGAGAATCTCTAGATTAGGAGATAAGGGACAGTCAGGATATTGTTAGCAGCTGGCTAGGCTGTGTAGGTTATGAGCAGCAAGAATAAAATTGCCTGTCTTTTTTAACCATAAACGGATGCGTCGCCTATCATTCATTTCTGAAACTCCCATTATGCTGGGACAACGATACACTCAAGAGAAAAATCATTTTCTTTGAGCATTTGACTTTTGGAACATATTTTCTTTCTATTTTACTGCAATTGCTGCCCTTGTTTCTGTGCACTGTACGTGGCCTACAGCTAGTCAACGAGCACCCACAAAAACAGGTATACCCATCAAATTTCTGGTACTCGAACTGACCCAACATCAGGTACCGATAGGTACCTGATTTCAACCCGATGTTCCAGAATGTTGACTTCTGGTTCTGGAATGGTGACTTCTGGTCCCACAACATTGATTTCTGGGACCAATTTTGCACTGTCCGATACATTTTTTTTGTTTGTTTTCTGTCCTGAAAAGTTGACTTCCCATCCTGGAATGTCAGTTTATAAACCGATTAGTAATCGAACTCTAAAAACCAATACCAGAAATTACTGATTTTTTCAAGTTTCCTGGTACCTGGTCAACAATTGAGTAGCCCATCAAGTACCCAGTGCAACACATGAAAATGCAGACATTAACCATGGGTAGCAAATCAGCTACCTGTCTCAGCTTTAGCCTGGTGTAATCAAAATGGGATCCTTCCTTCATTTTTCAAGGTTCATAATTTTTCATTAAAATGAACATTATCCATTGTCAAAATTACCCCATGAGTTTTCAGTTTTCAACACATTTTTGTTACCCAAAATTGTAATGCAAACTAAACAAAAATCTGAAAAATTATTTACCCTGTAAAAGAGGCGGGGGGGAGGGGGTAATAAAATAGTCTTATCAGGAAAATTAATCTTGGTTCAAAATGCTTCTCTCCTGTTCAGCATATTACATGGTCAAACTCTTTGAAATATTTATTTTTTTAATCAGAAACCAAACCTAGAAGAGAACCAGTAGGGAAAAAGAATACAAGGCAAGGTTGCTTTCTGTAAACACTTTGTTTGCAGAGACTGTCAGGCACAAGAACACTGAAATTTGTACTGACAGTCTTTGCTAATTAGTTGCTACATGAAATAAAAAGTCTGGTGTGCCCCAGGTAACCGTTGTTGTTGTTGTGATGAGCCAGAGAAGATATCATCTGTTTCCTGTAATCATTTTGAAGGCTCTCTCATCTCCATCACTCACCTTTTGTAATCAGCAGGAAATCTCTGCAGATGCATTCCTTACTTAAAGGGGCCTAGGGCCTTCTTGGATCTACAGAGATGAAGAGATAGGAGTGCTCCAGAGACACTGACAGACATAGTTGCGGTCTGTTTTCCGATCACATTTTAAAAGACAAGATAAATGTTAGGTGAGACAAAACCACATGTGTGTAGTGTCTTAAAACAGGGCACAAAATTTGCGGGTGCCTGGGAGCCATTGGCACCCAGAAAGCTGAGGCCCCTCAATGTGTGTTTGGCACAATATTTTTGTTGGGTAGCCAACAGAGCTACTCATGGCTCTTTTAAACCTACAGGACAAGTGAATTACACTGTGTATGTGTATGAGGTCTGAGTAATAAGGCTCTATTTGATTGGAGTACAGAGTTTGGGGACATAATAATCTCTCGTAAACAAACTAGAGAACTGGACTTCCATCCTCCTATCCCATGGATGGTAAAACAACTACAGTCTCTCTATGAAACAGAATATTAAGACTTGGGCTGAAACTCGGTCTTTGGAAAACTTCAGAATTCACTGAAGATTAAGGTATTCGGTTCCAAAAGTCCAACGTTTTGAGGACTAAGGCCGTTCTTCGTAAAACTTCAGAAACTTCTGAAACTGCTGTGTGCGTGGGGGGCTGGTGGACAGTTGAGCTTCTTCTGGAAATGAAACTTAGTGCCATATTTGGTAGAAGGGGGTATGAGAGGGGACAGTTGAGTGATGGGAGATGGCAATAAAAATGGCTGCAGCCATTTCCCATTCTCTTTGGTGAATTTGGCTGTGTGTTACAAAGCTGGATCTGTAAGTAATCGGCTGGGGGGAAGGGGTGCCTGGCCTGGTTTGGTCTGGCCTGGCATGGTATGCTTTGGCCTGGCCTGTCCAACTCCATAGGGCCAATGCTGGGGGATGGGGGTTATGTTTACCTTTACCATGCCATGCTTTAAAAAATAATAATAATTGGATGCCACAGTGCTTCTAGTTCTCTCTGCTGCTTGGTTGGCACTTGGCACCATGAGGCCAGACTGGGATCTCTCTGCCTGACTCCACTTCCCCTTGCCTGGTCCAAGTTGCCAGTGCCACAGTACCAATGCCATTCCAAGAGGGTGCCCCCGGGTGTGTGTGAATGTCTGGTTTATTAATTTTTTGACTGTTGGGCTTGCTGGCTTTTGGTGGAATTTATTTCTCCATGCAGTTACACACTGTTTTGTGGGGTGGTTGTATTCTTCTTGAGCGAATGTCCCATTCTTGCTAGTCTGCATTTGTTTGCACTGCTTGGTTGGCATAATGATTAAAGTGTTTGGACTCACTGCTGATGGTGGGCCATGCTGTGGGTACACTACTGTTGTTGAGGGATATTTTTGATTGTAGGAATGCAGTTACACTTTTGTGGGGTTGTCTTCTGGAGCGATTGTCCCACTCTTGCTAGCCTGCTGTTCTGGGTAGTTCTTTGACTGTGGGTTCAAGAACTTTGCCAAGATGTGACCAGCTGGAGCACTGAGGGAATGCTTTCTAGTTTCTTTCTGGCTAATATGGGTGGGGGGAGGAGGGGAAGGAGGAAGGGNCTTAATTTTTTGACTGTTGGGCTTGCTGGCTTTTGGTGGAATTTATTTCTCCATGCAGTTACACACTGTTTTGTGGGGTGGTTGTATTCTTCTTGAGCGAATGTCCCATTCTTGCTAGTCTGCATTTGTTTGCACTGCTTGGTTGGCATAATGATTAAAGTGTTTGGACTCACTGCTGATGGTGGGCCATGCTGTGGGTACACTACTGTTGTTGAGGGATATTTTTGATTGTAGGAATGCAGTTACACTTTTGTGGGGTTGTCTTCTGGAGCGATTGTCCCACTCTTGCTAGCCTGCTGTTCTGGGTAGTTCTTTGACTGTGGGTTCAAGAACTTTGCCAAGATGTGACCAGCTGGAGCACTGAGGGAATGCTTTCTAGTTTCTTTCTGGCTAATATGGGTGGGGGGAGGAGGGGAAGGAGGAAGGGCTGCATGTATTGTTGTGCACCCTGATTGGCTAGGCAATTAAACGGCTGCAGCTGTTGCACATGGCAACAGCTGATGAGGCGCTGACCTGGCGCTGAATAGTTCTGAAGTTTCCAAAGTTTTCCGAAGTCTGGAATTCCGAGTCTGTATTCTGAAATTTCAGAAACAGCATCGAAGGGCTGCCGAGTACTCGGGCCAATTATGTGGAACTTTTGAATTTGGCCCGAGTACTCAGAAGTACTATTCAGTACACCCTAATTAAGACTGTGCAAATGGAGAATTGTTGGCCTCAATCCTGGCCTACTTCAAAACAAGAGCTGACACAAATAATACTTGTGAATATTATTCTCATTTTCAAATAAGCATCTGAATATCCAGATGATATCTGCAATCCAAATGGATATTTGCATATCCACTTGCTTGGTTATTTTGGAAGTGCAGGTATTTCGGTGTTTATTTTGGACATTTGGTATTTCAGTTACTTTGTTTTTGGATATGATGCATCCACAATAGCACTGAAATTCAGGCCACTTGCAGATGAGGCATGGGGCGGAGTAACTTCTGGCAGCAGAGATCCCGGAAGGAGTGATTCTGGGATGCTCCGCTTGCACATGCGTGCGCACGTGTGTGTGTGTGGTTAGCCCGTTTCTAGCGTGATTTCCATCACACACTGCAGGGCTGGATTTTTTAGCTCTGCATTCCATAGTGGAAATCACGTTAGAAATGGGCTAAACCTCCCCACATATGAGCGGAGCATCCCAGACTCGCCCCTTCCAGGATCTCCACTCCCAGAAGTTCCCCCGCCGGCCGTGCTCGTCTGCAAGTGGCCTAAGTGACCAAAATATCAGAATAACTGAATTAATCAAACCAAAATATCCAAAGTGGATATCCAGCAAAGTGAGACCGAATATCCACTTTGTTGGATCTGAATTGAAGTGGGCAAATTCACTGGCTATTCTATTCACCCTGAATATTCATTTCCGCTCTCTTCTGTCAACTAGTCTGGGGGTCCTTTGCACCCTGCATTGGCATAAAGATTCTTTGCAAAACCCATACGGTGTGTGTCGAGCACAGGTTCTCAAGCTATAGGTTGGGACCCCAAATGGAGTCACAATGTCTCAAGATGGAGTCATGATTCTGATTTATATTTGCTACACTCCCAGTCTTTGCTGCTGTCTGGAGTCATGAGATTATAATTAAATCTCAAAATGGGGTCATATGGGCAAAAGGTTTGGGATTGTCACTAGACTAGTGTTATGTAGCTCTTAATCTATGGCAATGCAGAGATTTCCACAAGCTTCTTCTCACCCTCTGTCCTAAGTCTTGCACTAGCCCTTTTCATCATAGCCAAATGTTATCCATAATGCAGATGATTCTTTGTGTCACCTAGTAACATAAGATCTGAAGTGAACTTCACAGGAAGCCAGGGAGTTGTTTTCTCATTTGCTAGCATTTGGCCCTAGGGTTTGGATATTTGTAACTCTTAGCTATCAGAGACATGGCAAATTAGCATCAAAGCAAAAATAGCTTAGTGGAGATGGGGGGAAAAGGTCCCTAGATTAAGATCCAAATAAAAACACTCTGTGTAAACGTTCACTGCTCATCTCAACAAGATGCGACAGGCATATTATACAGTGAGCAGCCAGTCCTGCACTTGGGAAGACAGTGAGTGTGCTGCCATTGGCTACAACAGGAGCAGGGTAAAGCCTTAAAATGGAAGTGGCTAAAGAGTCAGAAGTGCCATTATTAATTCTTCTCCAAACAGATACATGCAATAAGCCTTTTGAGTGCACAGTTTCCCTCAAAAACCTTGTTCTCCTACTGGGGTCAGGAGCTGCAGTCAGACTCATTCATCTCAAGAATCTCAGCAAGATTCCATTGAAATAGCCGTGTGGCTGAGCCAAATTTTATCTGGGAACCTGCCAATGTCACTCCATCCATTTACCCTCCTGCTGCCACTGTGAAGTCAGGCTACAAAAACAGTTAACAGGGATGGCTGGCATTTCTGCTGCATGTTACCGGCAGCCCAGAGTGACAGAGTATTTGATCCTACTGTGGCTTTTCCCAGGTAATTTGAGATGAGATGAGTTTTACTGACTTGAGATTGTATTCTCACTTTTCAACTCTACTAGCAATAAGCTGGAAATTTCAATCCACTGATTTTGTCACAGTCCCATTTCCTCCAGGGTAGGTGGTTTGAGAATTATGGCCAATAAACAGAGCTGAAGCAAATATGCCATTCCTCATTTGCAAAGATTATTTGCATATTTGGATACCCTACCCAATAGCTGAACAAACGTCTTTAGGATATGTGACATTGGTATATTTGTTTGCTATTATTATTAGTGCAATATAGCATTGTTGTGCAACTGTTTGGTATATTACTGTAATAAATAGTATTGATAGAAGGAATTCCAAAATACTGAAATGATTGAACTGAAATGACCAAAATGAACGAAATGACCAAATCAAAATATCAAAATGGATGAATGTTCATTTCAGCAGACAAAATTGTGTGTGTGTGTGTGTGGGGGGGGGGGGTAGCTGTTTGTATCTTGTTTGTGAGAGATGAAATGAATAGATTAAATTTGATTTTTTTTTGTATTCACACAAATAATTCATTTCAACCCAACCAATAAATAGCTCATTATATCTGGAAACACCACTCAGGGCAAAAAAATCATAAAGACGTACTCAAAGATAGTGTTGGCTAATCCAAAGGGTAAAAACCTCTAGGAGCTGAGCTATTGAGTGTAATGGATAGAGGACTGCATTCAAAAAGGTGATATTTAGTGGAACAGAGAAATATGGGAAACAGTATGATACAAAGCCACTAACCCCAAATAATCATACTGCCTTCAAATTATGAATTTAGCTTAAGAATCATTGGTTTTATACATCTCTGTCCGTCTGTCTAGGCTGAGTTCTTTGTATTGTCTGTTGGTGTTTGAGCCTTCATGGTGTTCTTGAGTGGAGTTTTCAAGCATCTCTCATGATTTCATGGGGAATGTTCCCATTTCAGACTAACGAGAACATCAAAAAGCACAAGATTTACAGTAAATCAGGAGGTGACAGTGACCGATTTAAGGCAGTAGTAGATATGATTTTGAAATACAGCCCGAATAAATTTAGAATAAATCTCCTGACATTTTGGACTATGTTAAGGCTTTGGTCAAAGAGAGACAGCTCTGGTTGGGCCAGTACCTCCTAGAATATTGTCTTCCGTTCTTAGTGCCCCATTATCATATAAATACCAGAAACCTAGAAAAGATTCTAAAACAAATAAACTGATGGAGAGACTGAATTATAAGGCAAAATAAAAGGTAGTGTATAGCTTACATAGTCTATATATTAACTCCATCCAAGGGTGACATGGTTATCCTATTGATGCTTGAAGGCTACAAGATTTAGGGAGGTAAAGACCACAACCCTAAACACAATTACTTGGAATTTACAAGAAAGTGTGCCTAAGGTTGTGGCTAAAAAGGAAGTAGAAAAATATGAGGGTGGATGGTTTGTATTTAAAGAACTTGACTAGGATTCAGGAGTTGAGTTTTCTGCCTACCCAAGGCTTCCTGTGTGACTTGAGCAAATCACTTATTCTCTCTGTGCCTTGATTTCCTATTAATAGTTTTTACTTCCTACATTTATTTATTTATTATTAAATTTACAAATTTACATGCCTGAAGAATGGCCCTGTCTGGCCTGAAAACTTGCAGTCTCACCAACAGAAGTTGGTCCAATAAATGATATCTTAAATGAACGACTTTCTTTTCAAATGAGATGCTACTATGCATGGCAACCCAGTAACCACTCATCCAACTACCCGTCGGAAGGTGAAGTGGGGAGATGCACACTCCTGCGAGCCATGCAACACCCACTCGTGGCCGCTCACAGCACACTGCCAAAAAATCTGGAGTGCCCCATACAGAGCAAGCCAAAAAGTGTGTGGCAATGGGCGTCCATACATCCCATGCTTGAATGATCTGGGGCAGCCACCCATCCCAGCAGACAGGTCTGCCTCTCAGAGGGCCTTTGCAAGTCACAGGAACAGGCTGCGAACGTTGGGGAGCCCAGTTCCAAAGCACTCACAGCTGGGACATTTTAATTTCAAAGGCCAGTCTGACACGCTTCCCTCTCCCCTATGATCTCTGGCAGGCGGAGTGTGAGGTCAGTGCTGAGGTAGCCACACTGGGAACCTCCCATTAGAATCCCTCCACACACACTCAACCTGAGTGGCTGCTCTGCAGAAGGATGCCACCCAAGAAGGCAGATAATGGTGGGATCTTTGATCCAAGTGTTCTTTATTCACAGTGTCCGATCATCATCCACAGTCCATATATCGTCCCACACTACTCATAGCCTCCCCATGCCTTTGCAATAAGCCCCTGGCCAGGCCCATTGCTTCCTGTAGCCACAGTCCCAGAGCCAGCCCAGCCCTCACCTCTGGACTGTTCTGTCCTTGAAGAAGAACGTCCCTCCAGTTCCTGCTTCTTCCAAGGTCTCTCTGCAAATAAGCCCAGCTCAGACTTTCTAAGTTTTGGGCTGACCTAGCCATGACCAAGCCGAGGTGTAAGGCATCAGACACTATCCTCACTTCACTCCAGCACCTGGGCCTCAGATAGCACCTATAGCTCCCTCTCTGGTGCTACCTTCATTAGAGGGCCACTGTCTCAAAGCCGAGGTGTAAGACATCAAACGCAATCCTCACTTCACTCCAGTGCCTGGGACTGAGACAGCACCTGTAGCTCCCTCACTGGTGCTACCTTCCTTAAAGGGTCAGTGTTCCAAATAGCCTGCTCCCTGCTACAATAGGCCACCACCTAGTGATCTGACCCAGAACCCTGCAATTAAGGATCTGCCATGCTCTACTGACTGAGCTAACCAGACTGCAAACACTGATGGCTCCCCTTCCACTTCCCCGTCATCCATCACGGACCATCCCAATACTGATACCATGAGAAATCAGCACGGCCAGCCCCCAGCCCCCATCAAACCTGACACCGCTGAGAATACCTAAGAGAGAACTAAACAGTCAGCCCATCTCCTGGCAGGCGGCACAGAGCTACCTCCCCTGCTGGTAGCTTTGCCAATGTAAATCCCCATCAACAAACATGAAACCACTGCTCACCGAGAGGTTGAACCCCAAAGCCTGACATATAAAATCTCATGCTCTTTCGACTTAGCTAGCCCAGCAGCACGCTCTACCACTCCCATGCCTCATTCTGATGCTTACACCTTGAAAAACAGTAGGCCCACCAATCCAGCTCCCTACCCCGCTGGTGGGCACTAACTCTGGCCCCGCCAGTAACACCTAAATGAAAACTAAACAGTCAGCCCCTCTACCCAACAGGCAGCATGGAGACACCTTCCTGACTGGCAGGTCCGCCAATGTAAAACACAAGCCACAGCAAACATGAAACCACCACCTAGAGTGGGTCTCAGAACTAGGTCTGAAGCTCAGTTTCACTAGGGACGTCTTTAGACATAACAATGATCGGGTGTCAAAACCCCTAAATGCATGTTTGGCCATTATGTGTAAGCACAATCCCAACACCAATTTGGCCACATGTTGAACACGTGATGTGAACATGATGGTATCACGAGGACAATTTGTGTATTCCAGCTGAACATGTGGCCAACATTTTGTCTAATGATATTGCGTGGCATGCTAGCAAGTACAACATGGGGAACAAGGTGGCAGCACTTGTGTGCAGAGATCGGGTGGCGAGCAAAACATTGGTTTTCCTCAAGCTGGGCTGCGTGTCTAAGCAGTGCCGCATGGTGAACACAGAGCCAAACCAGTGTTCATATCAAGGTCAAAACACACATTCAGACACCCGTTGACATTATATCTAAAGAAACCCTAGGTTTTACCTGAGGACCAGAGTATTCAGCTCAGTTTTACCGAATACTGAGAACCTGAGGAATTGTCACAGTACTCAGTAACTCCTCAATTGAGCAATGCTTACCTGATCCTGTGATCTGCGCTGCTGATCACCGTACCCTGCCTTCCTGTAAGGTCCCATGATGCCCCCCCCCCCAGCAAGTGGCAGTTCATGGCTCAAAGCAGCCGCTGCTGTTCCAATGCTGGGAGGAGATCAGGATGCCATCTTTGCTCTAGGAGCATGCTGGGAAATTTAGTCCAGCATGCTCCCAAAGAGCCAGCAGCGGCAGTGGCTCCACTTCATAGCAGCGCACTGGATCCCTCTGCTTCGACTCCATGGGCTGCATCCCTCCTCATGTGGAGTTTGTTCTCCTGTGTCCCTTTTCCTGCCTCCTTTGCTACCCCTAGTAATTTTCCTGCTATCCCTCCTTCCTTCCCACTGTGCCTACCCTAGTAATTTTCAAGGAAACTTATAAGGGGACTCAGTAAAATACCAAGTAGCTCCCCAAAATAGGAACCCAATCCTCGACTACTCAGAAATATCTGTGAATAATTACAGCCCTGCTCATTTCATCCCTAGCTTGAACCAAGGGCCCTAAGATTTTGGCTGCTTTTAGACGAGCGGTGGTCTGTTTCGCGTCAGCGGCGCGCATATTTTGAAACTTCCACCTGGTCTAATTAGATGAGATGGAAGTGGCTTAATATGCACATATTACGGTGGAGGCGCATTTTTTAAGTGCACAAATTAAATACCTCGATTATGAGGTATTTAATTAGCGCACTTAAAAAATGCACCTCTGCCGTAATATGCGCATATTAAGCCACTTCCGTCTCGTCTAATTAGACCAGGCGGAAGTTTCAAAATATGCGCACCGCTGATGCGAAATGGAGCGCCGTTCGTCTAAAAGCGGCCTAAGAGTCTCATGCCCTACCAACTGAGCTAGCCAGACTGTCGGCATAAATGCCCTCTCATCATTCCATGGGTATAGCTAGGTTGGAATGGGCCCAGGTGCAAGAAATAGACTTGGCCTCCCCCTTCGAGTCTGGTGATTCTGCTGCTCTGACTCCAGAGATACTCCTGACACTTTAGTCCTCTTTGGAGGGACTAAAAAGTCAGTCTTTCTGCTGGATAGGTAGTACAGAGGCACCTCCCCTGCTGGCTGGTCACCCAAAGGAAAACCCCAGAAAGACCAAACATGATGTCACCACACAATGGGTGTTTTTACACACATATTTCTCCTGGATGTTTGCTGTTACATCCTGAACTTTCTGTGTTTCTAAATCACTCACCCAGATCTTAAACATCCGGCTCTTTGAACTTTTGCGTAGAACTTCTCCCAGAGCTTTTGTGTGCAAAAAGGTCTCCTGGTAAACTGCTTTGCTCCAGGTAGGTGTGGTTATTTGGTTTCCATGGCAGCCTGTCACATCTACAGCTGCGACTACTTTAGGCTGCCTCAGGGCAGTGTTTGTGTAAAGAATGCATCCAGTAACTGCCTCAGGGCAGTGTGTGTATGAAAAATGAATCTGCAACTTACTTGTGGACTTGTAAACCCAGACTACTGAAAAATCCAGAACTTTAACTTGTGTGTAAAAATGCCTGTGGGCCTCAAACCCACAGATTATTAATTTTATTTATTTATTTATTAATATTTGTTAGCTGCCCCCACATGTCTACGGCATCTCAGGGTGGCTCACAGCATAAAAACACACAATAAAATTAATTAAAACAATGTTTTAAAAATACAACCCCTCTCAACATAAAAACTTTTCAAAAATCCACCCCCCCACTCCACCCTCCCCACCAAAGGCCTGTGCGAACAGCCAGCTCTTGCAGGCTCACCGAAATGCCAACAGACCTGGGGCCAGATGGGCTTCCTCCGGGAGTGAATTCCAGAGCCTCAGCCCGGCCACGGAGAACGCCCTCTCCATTGTGGCCCCCCGCTTTACACAGGGGACCTCCAAAAATGCACCTACGGTAAACCGCAGGGAGCGCTCAGAGACATGGAGGGCGAGGCGGTCCCCAAGGTATGAGGGATCCAGACCGTGTAGGGCGTTATAGATCAACACTAGCACCTTGAATTGGTCTCGATATGCTATAGGCAGCCAGTGCAGAGTACAGAGCATAGGTGTTATGTCCTCCCACCTTCCCGTCCCCATAAGGAGACGGGCCGCCTCATTCTGTACCAGCTGCAGCCTCCGAACCAGAAACAAGGGAAGTCCCACATACAGCGCATTGCAGTAGTCTAACCTTGAAGTGATGAAGACATGAATGAGGGTGGCCAGGTCGGTCCTGGAAATGTATGGACACAACCTTCGTACCAGATACAGCTGGTGGAAGGTGGCCTTAGTCACACCATCTCTATCTGCCGATCCAGCCGGAGCCCTGAGTCCAACACCACCCCCAGACTCCGAACCGGCTGGGCTACAGGAGGGCGGACCCCCTCATCAGGGGAGCCAGTACCTCCCTTGCCCTACCCACCACCATCACTTCCATCTTATCAGGATTGAGCTTCAGTCTGTTCTGCCGCATACAATCCGCCACAGCCTCCAAACTTTGGGAAAGTAATGTGACAGCAGGTCCTGGGTCAGTTGAAAATGAGAGGTACAGCTGAGTATCATCAGCATATTGGTGACATCGCACCCCAAATCCTCTCACGATCTCCCACAGGGGCTGCATATATACATTAAATAACAGCGGAGACAAGATTGAACCCTAAAGAATGCCACAGGTCAAGGCCTGGGGGCTTGATGTTTCAGCCCCAGCACCACCCTCTGGCTTCTCCCCAAGAGGAATGAGCGGAACCACCCTAGGACAGTCCCGTCCTGACCCCCCAAGTTTCTCAGCCATCTCATCAGCAGCCCATGGTCCACATTGTCAAAAGTGGGTGAGAGATCTAGCAGGATCAAGAATGTAGAACATCCTGCGTCCATCTGCAGGCGGAGATCATCCACCAAGGCCACCAATGCCGTCTCTGTACCATCACCAGGACGAAACCCAGATTGAAAAGGGTCCAGGAAACCGATACTGTTCAAATGCGCCTGGAGCTGCAGTGCCACTGCCCGTTCAATAACCTGCCCTAAAAAGGGAAGATTAGAGATGGGTCAGTAGCTGGCGAGTGCGTCCACATCCAAAGATGGCTTCTTCAGCAGGGGGTGCACCACCGCCTCCTTGAGAGTGGGTGACAATCTCCCCTGCCAAAGAGACGCGTTCACTACCCTCGCCAGCACTGTCCCCAAAGTCTCCCTTGAGGCTTTCACCAACCAGGACAGGCATGGATCTAGATCACAACTAGTGGCTCTAACAGACCCCAGGACACTCACAGCATCAACCGGCGTCACTTCCTGAAACTCATCCCAGAAAGATCGACCCTCCATAACCTCATATCCCTCACTTACTGCTTCCAGATTAAAAGGCTCATGTTCTACCAGATGAGCTAGGCAGGCTGCAGACATGGATGTCCATCCCCATTCATCATCCCTGAAGACCATTCTGATGCTAACGTCATGCAAAAACAGCACAACTACCACCCAGTCCCTCTGAGACCACCTAAATGAGAACTCAACAATCAGTCCTTCTACCTGATGGGCAGCATAGCACCACCTCTGCTATGGGTCAGTTCCCCAATGGAAAACCCCATCATAGAGCTTGAACCCACAACCCTAAGATTCATTTATTTTACCAAGTTATACTCTGCACCTTCCTGCTAACAGCAGCTCAGGGAGACTAACAAATACAATTAAAAAAGATAAAATATAATAATAAATATAATAAATATAATATAAATATAAAAAATATAAAAGCCACATAATGGGGTGTCAACAAATACAAAAAGAAAGAAACTCTCTTGCATAATCCTCAATCCCCACCCCTCACTGAAAGCTTGGTGGAACAGCCAGGTCTTACATTGTTGTCAAAAGGAGGAGAGGTCCGGGGCCACATGGGCCTCTGCCGGGACGGAGTTCCACAGTCTCGGTGAGGTCACCGAGAACACCCTGTTCATTGTGCCCCCCCCGAGATATCCGGGAGACTTCAAGAAAGACGCTCTCAACTGACCACAGGGGTTGATCCAGAACCCAGGGAGTGAGGTGGTCCCACAGATAGGTAGGACCCAGGCCATAAAGGACTTTATAGGTAAGCACCAACACCTTGAATCGGGCCTGGAAGACTATAAGCAGGCAATGTAAAGAACAGAGGGTATAATGTGCTCATGGTGACCCATCCCCTTGAGAAGATGGGCCGCTGTATTCTGAAACAGTAGCAGCCTCCAAACTGTCACAATGGGTAGCCCCACATACAGCACGTTACAATAGTCCAGTCTTGAGGTAATGAAAACATGGATGATAGTGGGCAGGTCAGAGTCTGAGACATACGGTTGAAGCCGCCTCACCAGATGTAACTGGCAAAACGTACTGTTCGTCACAGCCCCCACCTGGGCATCCAGATGGAGCTGAGAATTGAGGAGCACTCCAAGACTATGAACCTGAGGGACCAGTGGAGGAACAACCCCAACAGCAATGGGGGACACCAACCCCACCACCCTCCCCACTAGCATCAACTCCGTCTTGTCGGGATTCAGCTCACTCTCATTCATTCACCCACAGCCAGTCAGCCACCAGACACCAAGTAAGCACCAAGACTGCCAATCCTGAGTCAGATGAAAAAGAGAGGTAGAGTTGGGTGTCATCAGCATATTGATGACACCGAACATCAAACCCTCTCACGACCTCACCCAGTGGATGTATATACACAATGAACAGGAGGGGACAGAATAGAACCTTGCGGGACTCCACATGAGAGGTCGCGGGGAGACAAAGAACAATCCCCCAGCACCACTTGCTGAGTTCTCCCAATCAGGAAGGAGCGGAACCATTCAAAAACAGTCCTGCCCATCCCGGGTCGGCCCTGCAAGCAAGTCACCAACATCTCATGATCAATGGTATCAAAGGCAGCCGACAGATCTATCAGCAGAGTCGATCGACCCTGATCCAGTTCACGGAGGAGGTCATCAACCAAGGCCACAAATGCAGTCTCAGTGCCATAGCCCGGATGGAAGCTGGGCTGCGATAGATCTAGAAAACTAGTGCAGTCCAGATGCTCTTGCAGCTGCTAAGCCACAACCTGTTTAATAACATTCCCTAAAAAGGGAAGGTTATAGACTGACCGATAACTGGTGAGGGAGTCAATGTCAAGTGATGGTTTCTTGTCATGTCAAGCAATGATTTAGTCTCTGTTATACCAACTGAGCTAGCCAACTAGAGAAAGGGATAGCTTCATGCCATTCACCAAGAACCATTCTGATGCTGTCACCATAAAAAACCCAACAGCCCCACCTACCCAGCTCCTGCCCCTAGCAGGCACTAACCCCAGCTCCGCCAAGAGCACCTAAATGAGAATGAAACATTTAGTTACTCTTCCTGATGGGCAGTATGAAGCGGCTTCATACTGCCCATCAGCAATGATTTAGAGTCTCTGTTATACCAACTGAACTAACCAGCTAGAGAAAGGGATAGCCTCATGCCACTCACTGAGAACTAGGGATGGGTGAACAGAACCTGGTTCCGATGTTCGGCCGTTCAGCCGTTCAGTTCGAAAACCAAGTTTGGGTTCGATTGTTCGGTTCGGCGGAGTTGGGGTCAGCTGAACATTGCTGAACATTTGAAAATGCGCTATCAGTACTGATACCGAAACCAATTTTTTTTCGGTATCGATATCATTTGGCCCCGAGACCACCCCTGGTGCCAGGAAGTCTGCTCCTCAGCTGCCCCCCCTTCCAGTCACGTTTTCCCACCTTCCAGTCATGTTTTTCCCGCCCCAAACTCATCCGAACCCACACGAATGTGACCGAACTGTTCGGTCATTTTCGAGTTCGGTTTGGATGTTCAGTTTGGTCGTCCGAACAGACCGAGTTTGGTCCGAACTCTGAACATCTGAACTGCATTCGCACATCCCTACTGAGAACCTTTCTGATGCTGCCACCATAAAAAATACCAGCAGGCCCACCTACTCAGGAGCCTCACAGCACCAGAAGAAGTCTAGCTATGACAGGGAGTGGGGATAACAGCACTAGTGTGTGAGTTTCCTGTGTGTTCAGAGGAAAGCCCCCTCCCTCCCCCCAATCTGGGAAGTGGTCCTGAACCGAGACAAAGCCTAGGTGGAGTTCCCTGCGACAGGAGGGTAAGCTCCCAAGACTAACACACTGGGTGTTTTTAGACACACATTTCTCCTGGATGTTTGTTGTAACAGCCAGAACTTTCTGTGTGTCTAAATCACTCATCCAGATCTTAAACATTCGGATCTTTGAACTTCTGCATGAAACTTCTCCCAGAACTTGTGTGTGTAAAAGGTTCTCCTGGTAAACTGCTTTGCTCTAGCTGTGGTCACTTGATTTCCATGGCAGCCTGTCACGTTTACAGCTGCGGCTACTTTAGGCTGCCTCAGGGCAGTGTGTGTGTGTGAAGAATGAATCCGGAACTTACTTGTCGACTTGTAAACCCAGAAGATTGAAACATCCGGAACTTTAACGTGTGTCTAAAAATGCCCATTGAGGAACTGTGAGTACTCAGAATTGTCTGCTTAGGGAGTGGCAAACGTACCAGAAATACAGGTTGCATGGCTGCACTGGAGCCAATGCAGCCCCGAAAGGTGTATTTCTCATAAATGTCCTCTAAAATTTGAATATATGGCAACCCTAAACGCAGACCACCTGGGAACAATTGCTGGATTTGTGGAAACTTTAAGGATGGAGAAATCTGTGGGGAGGGATTTGTGAATATCTATTGCTTTATTGATATTGTTTTCACTGTGTGTAAAGTTAGAAGTAAAGTGCCTGGGGTTTCCCCCTATGATTACTTCATAAAGAAATTACCTGTAATGGTCTCCAGAATCTCTAGGGTCATCAAAACCCTGGTTGGGAGTCCCTATTTTGCACCTCTTTGTGCAATGATGATCCAGGGTGGAGGCACTGAAGCTTTATTTCCTAAATTAGGTTACTTAGGATCCCCCTTCCTCACCACAGAGGAGATCCCAAACTACTAGAGGGAAAAAATAACCTGATCCCAAGTCCCCAAAGTCCCTTTGACAGTAGAGGCAAGAACAATCCCAGGGGGGGTGCACACACCTGGTCTGAGCCCTGTACCACTAAGGGGGAGACAAAGATAAGAGATTATTACTATTTTATTTTTGTAGAGCCTCACTGCTGAATTGCACTTGGAGCACTTCACAGCAGAAATACATAATATAAAATTCATTTAAAACATAAGCCTGTTTAAAAAATAATAAAAATTTCTGCCTTTACTGATATCCATGTCAATGGATGCATTCTCATTTATCCAGGAGCCCAAGGAAGTTGCAAGTTGCACATGTGTAAATTGCACCTCAAAGTGCCTCAGAGTTAAATAGGCGTCAAATCCTTACTTGTAGGGAGAGGCATCATTGTCCATCATCACCCACTCTCAGGTTATGTTCATATAATACAAATAGTTAAATTGGTCTATTAAGTCCTCGATTTGCTTATACCTCAGTATCATTCACACATCAAGCAACAGCATTCAGTAGTAGGAAGTGGAGTATGTACTCCAGAATAATGAGCAGATAATTCCCTTCACTTTCTGAACTGAAATACCTTGCAATGTGAACCCTTTTTGTGTTTTGTTGATGAAAACAGTATATAAATCATTCTCAGTCTGCAGTGCAAAGTGTCTCTCCTGCTGAGAACTCTGTGAAATTCATCCCAGAATCAGGGGCGACTGGTGGGTTTTGAGTTTGGAGGGGCAGTAAGGCCGACGAGCCGGTGGGCGGAGTCAGGGGGACACTAGGCGGAGCCAGGGGGATGGTAGGCCAGTGGCATGGCATAACGCAGCAGCAAGGAGCTCCCATGATTAACATCGGATGGAAGAAAACACAATCTACATGTACATCAAGCTTAAAATAAATAATGTATAAACCCAAAACACAGGGAAACACAGAACACACTGGCAAAACACAGCAGCAACGAGTTCCCAGGGTTAACATCAGAAAACACAGTCTACATGCACATCAAGCTTAAAATAAATAATGTATAAACCCCAAACACAGGGAAACACTGGCAAAACACTGACAAAACACAGCAGCAAGGAGTTCCCAGGGTTAACATCGGAAAACACAGTCTACATGCACATCAAGCTTAAAATAAATAATGTATAAACCCAAAACACAGGGAAACACAGAACACACTGGCAAAACACAGCAGCAACGAGTTCCCAGGGTTAACATCAGAAAACAGTCTACATGCACACAAGCTTAAAATAAATAAAGTATAAACCCAAAAGCACAACATTTCTAGCATTGTGAAGGGGTGGGAAATAGCCTTGGGGTGTGTGCAGGGTGCCTTGGGGTGGGGTGGGGTGGGAAACAGCATTGAGGGGGTGCCGGGTGGAAACAGCCTTGGGGTGTGTGGGGTGCCTTGGGGGGGCGCAGGGTGGGAAATAGCCAGGGGGGGTGCAGGCTGGGAAACAGCCTTGGGGTGTGTGGGGTGCCTTGAGGTGGGTGGGAATCCTCCTCTGCACCCCCCCAAGACTGTTTCCCACCCTGCACCCCCAGACTGTTTCTCACCCCCCCAGACTGTTTCCTAGTGGGAAACAGCCTGGGGGGGTGCGGGGTGGGAAACAGCCTTGGGGGGGTGCAGGAGGAGGATAGGAAGGAATCTTATTCTTACCTGGTGCTGGGAGCGGAAGCAGCAGCCATGTTCTTGGAGGAGCATGTGAGGCAGGGACCAGCGCGCATGCGCGCAGCTCCCTGCGTCAGACCCCTAGCCCAAGGCATCTCTCCAGGGAGCTTTCAACAAGCACCCTGGTGAGAGCTTTCCTTGCGCCCATTGAGCGCAATGGAAGCCCTAGCTCCTCCCTCCATGGCATGTCCTATATGTGCTGTGTAGATGGAGGAGCTCATCCGGGCTGAGCGCTCAGCCGCCCAAACCGCATTTTCCATTGGAAAACGCGGTTGGGCTTAACATTTTTGAGCCTTCTGGGACCCAGTCCTCTGGAGTGGATCCCAGAAGTCAACTGAAACAGCGCCACAGCAGCCTCTGCCTTGCCTTTGCTTCAGAGCGGAGGCTGCTGCAGCGCTGTTGTCAGTTTCAGTGAAACTGACAACAGCGCTGCAGCAACCTTTGCTCTGAAGCAAAGGAAAGGCAGAGGCTGCTGCGGTGAACTGACAACAGCGCTGCAGCAGCCTCCGCTCTGAAGCAAAGGCAAGGCAGAGGCTGCTGTGGTGCTGTGGGAAGCGGCGGCGGTGAGTTTTTTTGTTTTTTTAAAATGTGTGGCGGCCGTGGCGCCAGGCGGGGCGCTTGGGGAATCAGCACCCCAAATGCCCTGGGAGGCCAGCCACGCCTGCTCAGAATGCTTTGCATGAAGGCATGAAGGGCTAGGTGTCATCATGTGCACTTTCATGACATGGCCACTAGGGGCAGATGGCAGCAATATTATTCTGTTTAGCAGTGCAGTGTGAACAATATGACACAAACCTGAATAAATGCTTTGAAAATTTGTATATGCAAACATGGCCTCACTTGTGCATGCATTGTCACACCCCAGAGCTGAGCATAGCCCCGCCACATGGTCAGCAGTTAAGTGTGGTCTAACCACTTGTAAGGATGCCCCTGGTACACAGGTACATTCTGTACTCCCATATTACAGGCAGCAGCACAGTAACCATGGTTACTCGCCTAAGTCTAATAGGGCACTTTGGTTTGCAAGTTACATGCGCACAGCTCCCTTCTGCACTTGGATAAATGAGGATTATGCCAAATGTGTTTTGCCACCGACTTCAATGGGCCCAGAATCAGTAAACCCATTTCACAGTACAACGCGGATCCTACCAGATTTACTCTACATTCACATATTTATTTATCTATTTGCCATTAGTCAATACATCAAAAACAACGGTTAACTATACAATAAAAAATATGAAAGCAGAATACAATTTCAGTTAGCATATCAATTAGAGAACCTTCCTTTTGCACCAAGCTAATTGAAAATATATACCTACCTACTGCTTTCAGCACCGCAATTATTGTTAATGTTAATGTTAATGTTATTAATAATAATAATAATAATAATAATAATAAAGCATTTATATAGTGCCAGCAATGTACCTGGCACTTTACAATTTTAAGAAAGAAACACAGTTCCTGCCCCAGCAGGCTTACAATCTAAGAGAGAAAAGGGGGGGGGGGGCAGGACACAGAGGGTGGAGGAAACAGAGGAAGAGGCAAGGATACATACATGAACTCATGAGGTCGCAGGTGCAGGTGCTTGGCTTAGTTACAAAGGTGTAGTTTCTCGTTTAATGTTACACAAGATACAATGATTAAGGTAAGTCAGCAAGGGGGCGAGGGGAAAGAGGAGCCACAGAAAGCTTGATGGAAGAGGTGGGTTTTCAGGAGGGATTTGAAGATTTGGAGGGAGGAAGCTGAGCGAATTTGTTCAGGGAAGGAGTTCCAGGCATGGGGGACTGCCAGGGAAGAGGAGAAGATGCGTTTTGAGGAGCAGGGGAGCTGTGAGCAGGTGAGGGTGGTGTCAGAGGAGGAGCAGAGCTCCCAAACAGGAATGTATTGGGAAATAAGTGCCGAGAAACAGAGGGGAGCAAAGCCATGAAGAGCTTTGTAGGTAAAAGCCAGGAGTTTGTGCAGAATGCGTTCAGGAAGAGGGAGCCAGTGGAGAGAGGAGAGGAGAGGCTGTACGTGGTCAAAGCAGTGGGCAAGGTGGATGACCTTGGCAGCAGAGTTATGAACAGAAATGAGAGGAGCAAGCTGAGAGTGGGGAAGGCCAGTGAGAAGGAGGTTGCGATAGTCAAGGTGAAAGATGACTATGGCATGGACAAAGGTTTTAGCAGAGGAAACAGTGAGGAAAGGATGGATTTTACAAATGTTGTGCAGAGAGAAGTGACAGGATTTGGCAACAGACTCGATCCGAGGTTTAAAGGAGAGGGAGGAGTCAAAGAGGGGACTGGGCAGGGATCCTGCAAGAGCTGGATGCACAAACTGCCTGGATTCCTTGGAACTGTGTCATTCTCTTCTCCTCCCTCAGGTAATGCCATAAAGGGGAATTGCCCGCGTCCTCTGGGTGGTGGCCTAAGGGTGAAGAGCCCTTTGGTGGGGTGTTAGTGGGTGGAGATGGTGGAGGCGGAAACCCTAACGAGTGAGAGAACCATCATGCTGTTTCTGCTACCCTGCTGCTGCCCTGCCACTTCTGGAACCCCGGACCAACATGGGGGCTGGGTGCCAGGGACACCAGCTGGGCTGTCAGCCCCACCACTGCCATCGCTGCCTGGAGCCGGGACCTAGGAGAGTGTTGGGAGTAGGGATTGGGTTGGGAGGGGAGGTCCTGACATATGCACCCAGGTGTGAGGTGGGGGCATATGGAGGGAGGGTTGTTGCCCGGTGTGAGGGGGCAATGGGTGGATAGGGGAGTTTTGGGGGGGGGAGGGATGAAGGGACTGGGTTAGGGGGGAGGGGCAGCTCCCCTTGGTCTGAGGGAGGGGTGGAGCCCCTGGGGGAGCAGGAACTGCACTCCGATGCTAGAGGAAGGCAGGGGGTGTAGTAGTGGGTGGGGCTCTCCCTTGGGAGGCTGGCGGGATCGCCCCTGGGGGAGTTGGGGGGGCGGACTGGGGGGTGCAGTTATAAAGGTCATCTTGGGCCAGGGGAATTATGGTCCCTCTGAGAGGCAAATCAGAACTGTGAGGCAGGACAGATGTTATATTCCTGTCCCGCTCACTAGGCCCCAGACAGGCGGTGAGGTGATTTGGGATCAGAGGGCCCCCGGCCTTGGGTTACTACTGCTGAATGTGAGGTCAGTGACCAATAAGTCAACTGCGGTCCGGGAGATGATCCTGGACCAGGCAGCTGATCTTTCATGTATCATAGAGACCTGGCTGGACAATGAGTCGGGCCCTATATTGCCTGACCTTGTCCCGGCTGGGTACTCCATGCAGCATCAGCCTCGACTGGGGGGTTGGAGGGGTGGTGTAGCCATTGTTTTTAAGGATACATTGCCTGTGAGGAGATTTCCTCTGCAAACCATCATGGGAATAGAAGGCCTGCATTTGTTGTTGGATTTGACTGGAGGGATACTGCTGATATACCAGACACCCACCTGTATGGCAGCTTCCCTATCCGCACTAACTGAGTTGGTGTTGGGGGTGGTCTTGCGGTCTGCCAGGGTGATAGTCCTGGGGGACTTCAATATCCATGCCAACGCCTACCTTGGAGGAGCAGAACGTGAGTTTTGGCCGCCATGGCAACCAGAGACCTGTCTCAGAGGATGGTGGGCCTCACAAACATTGGAGGACATACCCTAGACATGATGTTTTGCACAGGCCTCGAGGAGGGGTATCCGTTAGTGGGGGAGGTGTCAGCAGAACCCTTGTCATGGATGGATCATTATCTCCTCCGGGCAGGTATCCTGGCGCATGTCAGCCCCCGGGAGGGTGAAGAATCAATTAGGATGGCTCACCCCCAACGGCTTATGGAACCTAGAAGGTTCCAGATTGTTCTAGGGGATGTATCCTCTGATCTCGATGGCTGCTCACTTGATGACTTCGTGACCATGTGGAATTCCATCTTGGTGGAGACCATTGACTGGGTGGCTCCCAGGCGTCGCTCCTGAACTGCCGACAACACATATCCCCATGGTATATGGAGGAGCTGAGACATGAAACAGGAAGGGTGGCGGTTAGAGTGACGGTGGCATCACTCGCATGCTGAAGTTGACCGATTTCGGCATAGAGTCTGGTTACGTACCTATGCCATGGTGGTGCAGGCAGCAAAAAAAGTTTTCTTTGCTGCCCTCATTGCGTCTGCTAAGTCACGTCTGGAGGACCTTTTCTGGGTGGTGAGGGTGCTGGTCAGTCCGACCTCGCTCCGCCTGGATTTAGAATCATCGAATGCCCGCTGTGATTTGTTTGTGGACTTTTTTGCAGATAAAATAGCTCAGATCCACCACAGTTTTGACGCAACACTTTTAGTAGTAGGTGAACCAGAGGCAGTAGAAGCCCTGTCTTGTCCTGTTTTGTGGGATGAATTTCAGAATGTGTCACCCTCAGATGCGGGGGCCCTGGGGTCTGTCCAAGCCACTTATTGTGAATTATACCCATGCCCGTCCTGGCTGGTCAAGGCCAGCCGGGAGACATTAGGGCCGTTGCTAGCGGGGATTGTCAATACCTCCCTGGGGGAGGGCAGGGTGCCGGACTGACTTAAGGAGGTGTTGGTGCATCCCCTGCTCAAGAAACCATCATTGGATGTTGGCATCCTGGTCAGCTATTGGCCAGTCTCTAACCTTCCCTCTTTAGGGAAGGTTATTGAGCGGGTGGTGGCTCAATAGTTGCAGGAACATCTGGACCGGATTAACTTTCTCAATCCCTCGCAGTCAGGTTTTCGTCATGGATATGGCATGGAGACTGCACTTGTGGCCTTGGTTGACGACCTCTCCTATGAGTTGGACCGGGGTCATTCGACCCTGTTGATCCTATTAGATCTCTCAGCTTCATTTTATACTGTTGACCATGAGTTGTTGGTGACTCAGCTGTGGGACCAAACAGGGATTGGTGGGACCGTTCTTGAGTGGTTCCGCTCCTTCCTGGCTGGGAGAGTCCAGTAGGGATGTGCGAATGCGGTTCAGGGTTCGGACGGCCAAAACGAACATCCGAACCGAACGCTAGAACCCCCAAACAGTTCAGTCGCATTTGGATGAATTTGGGCAGCATTTGGGTGGGAAAAAACTGGCTGGCAGGCCCAGGGAGGGGGGAGCAGCTGAGGAGGGGTGGGGACTGAGACTTGGACTAGCAGCCAGCCTGCCCAATCACCATCCCTCTTTTCCTCAGACCACTGGCTTGGCAGTCTGCAACTGGCCACAGGCTAGGCTGCATGGAGCCAATGGGACTTGTGCTAAGGTGGGCACAGCAACTAACAAAAGTAATCCCCCCCCCCCTTCCATATTGTTCTGAGATAGCCACTGATTTTGTCAGCAGGCGTTTTCAGAACTCTCCCTCTCCCAGCAGCTTGTGTTCCTCCCAATCCATTGCCATCCTCCTCCTATTTCACCCATTTCGACACATTTACATCCTTTCATTTATTTAGATTACATTAGATAGATTTAGGTGTTATTTTTTTTAATTTTTTACCACTCCCTGTGTTCTTTCTTCCTCCCCTCCATTGAATCCTTCCCTCCTCCCTGTATATATTCCATCCCTGATTCCCTTCCCCTGTTTTTGGATTTTTTTAGAGTAGGGTTAGATTAATTTAGGTTTCATTTCAGTTTTGTACCCCTCCCTGTGTTGTTTGTTGTGAGCTGTCTGTGTTTCCCCCCCCATTCCTCTGTGTGTGTGTGTGTGTGTATGTGTGTGTGCAGTACATATACACAGTCTCTTGGAACATCTGCTTGCCTTCTCTCAGTAGCTTTGGAATGGCAGCAGGTATGTCTGTGCCTTATTTTATTATTATTCAATTCATGCCCCCATTGGCTTTTTAGCTATGTATGTCATTTTTGTACCATTTAATTTGTTATAGTGCAATCTTTGGATATTTTTGTTTATGTATGTATTATTTAACTTGTTATAGCATAATTGCTGGATGCAATAAACTACTACTACTATTGGCAAACTACTACTACTACTACTACTACTACTACTACTACACCACAGACAGACAGACAGACAGACAGACAGATAGATAGATAGAGTGTAGTGAATCAGTTTTAATATTGTATAGTGTGTTTGTAGGACTAGGCCTTTGTAGATATTAGATAATATTCCATTTAGTTTGATAGGTTTTGGAATAGTCAATAGCAGTTAGAGTTAGTGTAGTATATATATATATATAATATTCAAACTTTGAATTATATATAATATACATCTTTGATATATATATATATCTTCCTCTGCATAATTTGGAAAGGAAAAATTGAGAAAGGAAGCAGGAGAGGCCTTTCTGCTGCCCATAAAGTAGGCATGTGACAGAGGTGGCAGGGGCTGTGCCAGCGGAGTGGCAGGGATCAACAGCAGCCCGAGCCCATCACCACATCCTAAACCGCACAGGCCTGATTTTGGCAGACAGGATTCAGAGGCTCCCAGCAGTGGCACTATGGGTGTGGTTCTTCTGCGCCTCCTGCCAGCGTCCTCCACTGCCTTGCAGGGCACTTGAAGTCCTGCTGTCCAGGAGGCTGCAGCAGTCTCTGCTGCAGGAGCAGGAACAGGTGCAGGTGCTTCTGGGTTGGATATTGATCATGGGCCACCATTGTCCCCGATTATTGATGTGATCCACAGCAGTACAGGGCTGATGGATCCCACCCCGGCTGCTAGAGGCAGGGCCCAATCCACGGGCAATGGCAGCAGGGAGAGGACCAGCAGTAGCAGCAGCAGCTATAGGGGACACAGGGAGAGTGGCAGCAGCATGGGCAGTCTATCAGCCTCAGAGTCCCAGTGCTCCCCTTCATGGGACATATCTAAGATTGGGGACAGCGAGGCAGACAATAGTCCTGTGGAGGAGATGTCTGGTGCTGAGGCAATGACTGTCCCTCCAAGAGCTGTGTCGCTATCATATTCTGCCCCTCCCAGCAGCGTTGTCAGTGGTGCGTCATGCAGTACGGGCCAAAAGGCAGGAGGAGCAAAAAATCCTCCATCTGGGTGCATTTTAACTTGGTGTGGGCAGATCATCCCAGGGAGGTGCAGTGCAGTTTGTGTAAGAAGTTGGTGAAGCTTGGGCAGGTGCTCACCAACCTTGACACAACTGCCATGGCGAGGCACCTGAAGGCATGCCACAGTGCTGTGCTGCTAAGCGGGCAGGTAGGGCCAGTGGATACCTGCAGGTTCCCGACTGCAGCATCCAGTCAGCTGCCTCCATCAGCGGGCAAGCGACCTGCTCGAACAGCTGCCTCTAGCAGAAGCATCAGCAGTATCAGTGCACCATCGAGGAGGTGGGGTGGCGGCAGCTTCCAAGTCCATCGGCAGCTGCAGGATGTGGAGGGCAGCGTGGCTTCCAACTAAAAGCCACGTGCATGTTGGGAGAAATGATAGCGCTGGATGGGCAGCCCTTCTCTGTGTCCAGGGACATGGAGTTTAGGTGCCTGTTTGGCTTCCTGGACCCCAGTTTAAGCTGCCCTCATGCACAACCCTGAGTCGGCAGGTGGTGCCAGCCTTGTACCGGGCTTTAAAGGAGTGGGTGAAGGAGCATCTGGCAGGGGCTGGGGGTGCCATTGTCGACAGCACCACCGACCTGTGGTCGAGTAGGAACGCACAGCACGCCTACCTGTCAGTGACGGCGCACTGGTGGCAGGACGCAGAGGCAGCATTTGGGAGTGGCAGGAGGGGTCCCAAAGCAGGGTATAGCTGAGCCCTGCTTCAGGCAGAAGTAATGGATGGCCCCCACATGTCTCGGAACATCGAGGCAGCCCTGACTGCCATGGTGAGGGAGTGGGTCATGCCAGGGGTGCATGGTGATGGACAACGCGGCAAACATATTGAGGGCAGTCTGTGAGGGGGGCTTCACCAGCATCCCTTGAGCTGCACACACCCTTCACCTGGTGGTCAGGGATGCTCTGGGCTTGGGGGAGAAGGGGATTGGGGCAAGCACCCTTAGCTCCCTGATCGAGCAGGGGAGGAAGCTGGCCGGTTTCTTTAACAGGAGTGTGAAGGGCAGCGACCTCCTCTGGGCAAATCAGACTGAACAAGGGTCCCCAGTGCACCAGCTGGTGCAGGATGTGTCCACCAAGTGAAATTCCACGTTTCTGATGCTCAAGCGGCTTCTCTAGCAGAAAGCCGCCTTGCATCAGGTTCAACTGGTGATGGACAGCGGGGCACCTCCAGGGTACAATCGGGTGGAATGGGAGATCCTGGCTCACATGGTCTTCATGCTAAGAATAGATCATTCCTGGCCATGACGGAGACCATCAGCTCTTCCACAGCCACCATCAGCCAGGTGACCCCTCTGGTCCAGAGTCTCCTCAGGAGGCTGGAGGAAATACTCCAGGGGCGGGATTGTGGCCCTCAGGG
>QEPC01001556.1:931014-943628 GCA_003113815.1 Sphenodon punctatus
ACAGACAGACAGACAGACAGATAGATAGATAGAGTGTAGTGAATCAGTTTTAATATTGTATAGTGTGTTTGTAGGACTAGGCCTTTGTAGATATTAGATAATATTCCATTTAGTTTGATAGGTTTTGGAATAGTCAATAGCAGTTAGAGTTAGTGTAGTATATATATATATATAATATTCAAACTTTGAATTATATATAATATACATCTTTGATATATATATATATCTTCCTCTGCATAATTTGGAAAGGAAAAATTGAGAAAGGAAGCAGGAGAGGCCTTTCTGCTGCCCATAAAGTAGGCATGTGACAGAGGTGGCAGGGGCTGTGCCAGCGGAGTGGCAGGGATCAACAGCAGCCCGAGCCCATCACCACATCCTAAACCGCACAGGCCTGATTTTGGCAGACAGGATTCAGAGGCTCCCAGCAGTGGCACTATGGGTGTGGTTCAACAGCGCCTCCTGCCAGCGTCCTCCACTGCCTTGCAGGGCACTTGAAGACCTGCGGTCCAGGAGGCTGCAGCAGTCTCTGCTGCAGGAGCAGGAACAGGTGCAGGTGCTTCTGGGTTGGATATTGATCATGGGCCACCATTGTCCCCGATTATTGATGTGATCCACAGCAGTACAGGGCTGATGGATCCCACCCCGGCTGCTAGAGGCAGGGCCCAATCCACGGGCAATGGCAGCAGGGAGAGGACCAGCAGTAGCAGCAGCAGCTATAGGGGACACAGGGAGAGTGGCAGCAGCATGGGCAGTCTATCAGCCTCAGAGTCCCAGTGCTCCCCTTCATGGGACATATCTAAGATTGGGGACAGCGAGGCAGACAATAGTCCTGTGGAGGAGATGTCTGGTGCTGAGGCAATGACTGTCCCTCCAAGAGCTGTGTCGCTATCATATTCTGCCCCTCCCAGCAGCGTTGTCAGTGGTGCGTCATGCAGTACGGGCCAAAAGGCAGGAGGAGCAAAAAATCCTCCATCTGGGTGCATTTTAACTTGGTGTGGGCAGATCATCCCAGGGAGGTGCAGTGCAGTTTGTGTAAGAAGTTGGTGAAGCATGGGCAGGTGCTCACCAACCTTGACACAACTGCCATGGCGAGGCACCTGAAGGCATGCCACAGTGCTGTGCTGCTAAGCGGGCAGGTAGGGCCAGTGGATACCTGCAGGTTCCCGACTGCAGCATCCAGTCAGCTGCCTCCATCAGCGGGCAAGCGACCTGCTCGAACAGCTGCCTCTAGCAGAAGCATCAGCAGTATCAGTGCACCATCGAGGAGGTGGGGTGGCGGCAGCTTCCAAGTCCATCGGCAGCTGCAGGATGTGGAGGGCAGCGTGGCTTCCAACTAAAAGCCACGTGCATGTTGGGAGAAATGATAGCGCTGGATGGGCAGCCCTTCTCTGTGTCCAGGGACATGGAGTTTAGGTGCCTGTTTGGCTTCCTGGACCCCAGTTTAAGCTGCCCTCATGCACAACCCTGAGTCGGCAGGTGGTGCCAGCCTTGTACCGGGCTTTAAAGGAGTGGGTGAAGGAGCATCTGGCAGGGGCTGGGGGTGCCATTGTCGACAGCACCACCGACCTGTGGTCGAGTAGGAACGCACAGCACGCCTACCTGTCAGTGACGGCGCACTGGTGGCAGGACGCAGAGGCAGCATTTGGGAGTGGCAGGAGGGGTCCCAAAGCAGGGGATAGCTGAGCCCTGCTTCAGGCAGAAGTAATGGATGGCCCCCACATGTCTCGGAACATCGAGGCAGCCCTGACTGCCATGGTGAGGGAGTGGGTCATGCCAGGGGTGCATGGTGATGGACAACGCGGCAAACATATTGAGGGCAGTCTGTGAGGGGGGCTTCACCAGCATCCCTTGAGCTGCACACACCCTTCACCTGGTGGTCAGGGATGCTCTGGGCTTGGGGGAGAAGGGGATTGGGGCAAGCACCCTTAGCTCCCTGATCGAGCAGGGGAGGAAGCTGGCCGGTTTCTTTAACAGGAGTGTGAAGGGCAGCGACCTCCTCTGGGCAAATCAGACTGAACAAGGGTCCCCAGTGCACCAGCTGGTGCAGGATGTGTCCACCAAGTGAAATTCCACGTTTCTGATGCTCAAGCGGCTTCTCTAGCAGAAAGCCGCCTTGCATCAGGTTCAACTGGTGATGGACAGCGGGGCACCTCCAGGGTACAATCGGGTGGAATGGGAGATCCTGGCTCACATGGTCTTCATGCTAAGAATAGATCATTCCTGGCCATGACGGAGACCATCAGCTCTTCCACAGCCACCATCAGCCAGGTGACCCCTCTGGTCCAGAGTCTCCTCAGGAGGCTGGAGGAAATACTCCAGGGGCGGGATTGTGGCCCTCAGGGCAGGAAGCTGGCAGCTGAGACAGTCAACCTGGTGTGGCAGCTGAAGGCAGGACTGAACGCGCTGTTTGATGGACTTCTGCAGCAGGAGGAATATGTTTTAGCAACCATGCTGGACCCCAGGGTCAACGGCAGCGTGGCACGCCAGACAGCACTCTTTGGGAACTGGAAGGGTGACCTGATGGAGAGGGTCCATCAGGCAGAGCGGGTTCTGGAGAGTGATTAGCAGCAGCAGCAGGACACCCCTGGGGTGGGAGCAGCCACCCCTTTCAGCCAGCGGGGTCTATCCCTGCCCCCAGTTGAAAGCCTGGGGGCAGGGACTTCAATTGAAAGCCATGCCACCCTCCACATCCTGCAGCTGCTGATGGACTTGGCAGGTGCCCCCACCTCAGCTCCTCCATGGTGCACTGATGCTTTTGGGCCACCAGTGGCTGCTGCTGCTGCACCACTGACAGCGCTGATGGGAGGGGCAGAACATGGTGGCAACACAGCTCTTGAAGGGACGTGTGGCCGGCCCTGTCCAAAGTGGCCAAGGGTTTGTTGTCCTGCCCACCAACGAGTGTCCCCAGCAAGCGGGTGTTCTCTATGGTGGGGGACATTTGGTCGCTGCATTGCCTGAGATTGGGGGCCAAGTTGGTGGAGCAGTTGCTTTTCATCAAGGTGAACCTTCCGCTGCTGGGATTCCCCGAACTGCCTCTGGACATGGATTGATGGTACAGTAGCACACGCCATCCCATGCCAGGGGCAGTCTTGGGACGGGGCTCCTTCTCAATCTGGGATGCTGCTGCTGAGGTGCTGTCCCTTCCTCGCAATGCCCGGTGCCTGACCTGCCTCTCTCTCCCACTAGATGGCCTCAGCCAGCCTATCTGACTGACCTCGTGATGCCAGGTGGCATTCGGAACTGTTAGCCTGCCAGCCGTCCTCTGGCTAGATGATCTTAGCCCGCCTATCTGACTGCCTCTCTCTCTGCACAGTCTTCGCTAGCCTATCTGAGTGCCCTGCCAAGGTCTCAATCTGCCTTCCCTACTACCTCTCATGCCATGCTGCCTGTCTGCCCATCCTGGTTGATAACCTCAAACTCTGCTTCAGCCTGCCTTCCACTGCTCATGCCACGCTGCCTGTCTGCTGTTGCTGCCGCTACTGCCTCTTCTGTGCCATGAGTTTTGCTACCGAACAATCCAATGTCTGCCTCTGCTCTATCGATGCCTGGCAGCCTGCAATGCCCTCCCAGTCACCAAGTCCCAAGCCTTCCCAGCCTCTGCTGCTGCTGCTGCTGCTGCTGGGTCTCAGATGGCCAGTCATGGCGCCATGGGCACCCCCAGGGGCCAAGCGCCGAGCCTACCTGCCCGGGTAACCCAGGGTGCCAAGCCCCAAGCCTTCCTGGTCTCTGCTGCTGCTGGGTCTCTGACAGCCTGCCATGTCCCCACAGGCACCCCTGGAGCACCCCTAGTATCTCCAGGAGGCCAAATTTTCCGAACGTTTGTGGGGGTCAAACTCCACGGGACCAAACCCACAAACCTGAACTAAGTTTTCAGACCGAACATCTGTACATTCTAACTGTGTTCTGTTCGCGCATCCCTAGAGTCCAGGATGTGGTCCTGGGTCATTTTTCATCTTGTCCCCGGGGCCTCACGTGTGGAGTCCCGCAGGGTTCTATCTTGTCCCCTTTCTTTTTCAATGTGTACATGCAGCCTCTGGGGGAGGTTGTTAGGGAGTTTGTCGTATACTGATGACACCCAGCTTTATCTCTCATTTTCATCCGACTCAGGCTCTGCAGTCTCGGGGCTTACCCAGTGCTTGGCAGCTGTGGGGGATTGGATGAAGGCAAGCTGTCTGAAGTTAAATCCCGACAAGATGGAGGTGATGGTCTTGGGAAAGGCCGGGGAATGGCAGCCCCCATCAATGATGGGGTCTGTCCTGCCCTGGTATCTCAGATTTGGAGTCTCGGGGTGCTCCTGGACCCGCAGCTCCTCCTGGATGCCCAGGTGGTGGCTGTGGTGAAAGAGGCATTTCACCAATTACAGCTGCCATACAGCTTCAACTGTATATCTTGGACTCCGGCCTAGCCACGATCATTCTTGCTTTTATTACCTCGAGGTTGGACTTGCGAGCATATTACACCAGTGCTTTGCTCTCTGCACTGGCTGCCTATAATTTTCCGGGCCCAATTCAAGGTGTTGGTATTGACCTTTAAAGACCTGAATGGCCTGGATCCCGCCTACCTGGGGGACTGCCTCACCCTCTGGGTCCTGGATCAGCCCCTGCAGTCATCCGGGGGCTCCCTCCTCGAGGTCCCCCGGGTTTCCTGGGTGTTAATCTTGTGGAAGGCATTCTCTTTGTCTGCACCTCTGTTGTGGAACTCTCTCCCTTTTGAGGTCTGCCTGATTATCGACCTCTCCTCTTTCTGTAGATAATGTAAGACCTGGCTGTTCCATCATGCTTTTCCTGAGGGAGAGGGGGTGGGTGGGTTGGGTATGGGTGGGGAGTATGTTGTTTTTATATTGTGTTTTAATAGTGTTTTAATTCCTATTATTACTGTTTTAAATTGTTTTACTATGTTGTTAGCCGCCCCGAGGTGCTTTTAGCAGGAGGGGGCGTTATACAAATTTTATTATAAAATAAAATAAAATAAAGATGAACCCTAGGCTACATGCCTGAGAGAAAACGCAATATCTTTTGTTTTCAATAGAGAAGATAACCTTAGTTCTGGTACAGAAAAGGTCCCCCCTCCAAAAGCACATCTATCCAAGTTGCTCTTAGGTCATCATATAACGGTCAAAAAAATAATACATGAATAAAATCTTCAACAACATCAAGAGAGCATGGACAAATTCTTCAGTAGTAAACAGTTCCAGCATATCTATGTAAAGTACTCACTGATTCAAATGATTGGAATCAAAATGCAGTCAAAGTCCTTCTTAGCTGAAAATCCTGGATATGGATAAAATAATATTCTAGAACAAATACCTCTTTTATCAAGGAATAAAAAGGGTCCACTTGCTGAAAAAAAAATTCCGCAATATCTTCTTGCACTACTATGTCCTGTAACCTTTGTTTCAATATAAAACTAAGATGTGGAGGGCAAAGAGTTGAGCAGAAAAGAGGGGACAGACCTACATTCAATAATTGAGATGAAAGTGCCTTCCACCATGTGTACTGTTTCCCACTCTCCTGATAGCTCTGGAGTTTAATTTAATTAATTAAAATCTGGAGTTTAATTTTGTTTATTTATTTATTTATTTACATTTATTAGTCGCCCCACCCCCACCCCACCCCATGCCAATGGCATCCCGGGGCAATGTACAATTCAATAAAAGCATTCACAAAAATAAAACATTTAAAAATCCAACAATTTAAAACCAAAACAGTGTTGGGGAAAATAAATAAAAATGAAAAGGGAAGGGAAGAGCTAAAACCCTAACTCACCCTCCCCTCCACCTTCCCAAAGGCCTGGGCGAACAGCCAAGTTATACAAGTCCACCGAAATGTCAAAAGGCTTGGGGCCAGGCAAGCTTCCTCCGGGAGGGAGTTCCAAAGACGCGGCCCAGCTACCGAGAATGCCCTCTCCATTGTGGCCCCCCGCTTAACACGGGAGACCTCCAAGAAAGCACCCCCGGCAGACCAAAGGAGCCGCTCTGGGACGCGGAGGGCATGGCGGTCCCTGAGGTACGAGGGGCCCAGACCATGAAGGGCCTTATAGATCAATACCAATACCTTGAACCTGGCTCAGCACGCTATTGGCAGCCAATGCAGAGTCCGGAGCACAGGTCTCCCGTCTCCGTCAGAAGCTGAGCTGCTGCATTCTGCACATTAATCCAGTAGAGGAAGACCCTAAGGTTTGACTGACTCTTTATTGAAGGTATTAACCCAATCTCCAAGAGAAGCATAGAAATCTACTCAATTTACTTGTGAAATTATTTCCATTGACTTCAATGCAAAACTTATACCAAGGATTTGACTTACTGTCAATTTACCCATTATAAACACATTTCCCTGTGTCTTTGTTTACAGTTCTCCCCCTTTAAAAAAAATGAGACTTCAGGGATATTTTACTGGAGGAGGGGGGAAGTATGCCCCTCCACCTCTCCTAGAAAGAAGCTGGAAATGAAGGGGTTAAAACAAACAAAACAAAACAAAAAACCCTGCTGGCCTTGGAACTAATCCCACTTGTAATCTGATGCCTGCATTATTTCCTAGGGATGGGCGAACAGATCGTGGTTCGAGTTCGGCCATTCGGTTCGGCTGCGTTCATTTCGTCCGTTCGGTTTGGTTCGTCGGTTCGAATGTTCGGCCGTTCGGTGGTTCGGATCAAACGTTGAGTTCGGATTCGGGATTCAGTTCGGTCGGGATAGGTTCGGTCTTTAGTTTGGTGCAATCGGAAACTGAAAATGACATTTAGTTTTTGAAATAAAAGGAAAAAACTAAAAAACATATTTCTGGCCATAACATTTTTGTTTCTTATTACTTTTTGATGATATTTAGGGAGATTGTACCCCCCAATGGAGCGCACCAAGTAGACCAACATTCGGAACGATTAGATAAAGGAAACTGATTTCAGAAGCAATTGAATATTGTGATTTTAAGAAAAGCTCCATACACATTCATGACTACAACTTCTTTATCTTGCATCCAATGTTCATGAAACTTGTGCATATTACATCCCTCTATATGCTTAATATTTCTGCCAATTTTAGGAAAGAGTGGATAAAGGGTCCCAAGGGTATAAGACATTAACCTGAAAATACATTTCCAGCTGTTACATTTTGATATTCCATTCTGTTTACAGGATATTTGACAGGAATGTATCAAATACCGTTCCTGCTATTTCAGCAAATGTACAGGAGATTTTGATAAAGGGAACCACTTCTGTTGGCCAATTTGCATCACAAACCGATCTTATACCACAGTGACATAAGAGAATCCCAGGCATAGGCCCCTTCTCTACATTTGTTGTACAGGCATATAAAATTGAGACCCTTTATAATATCTCTCTGATATTTGGCAGAGATGATCATGAAAGTGAAATATATAGTCCTGCCAAATTTCATGTACACTGGTTGGACTACAAAGATGTTATAATCAGACATACATTTATTTGTTAATTGCTTATACCACCAAGACCTTTTGTCCAATCCTTCTGAAATTTGGCAAAGATAGTTACTATGGGAAGGGGTATAAACTTAACATGTTTCACCTACATTAGATGTGAGGCAAAGAAGTTACAGCTAAGAATGTATATGTAGAATATTGCAAAATACAATAATGCAACTGCTTCTAAAATCGTATTCCTTTATCCAATTGTTTTGATATTTGGTGCACATAATGATTTCTATTGAAGGTAGAGGCATCCCAAATTTCAGCCACATAGCTTAAAAAACAAAAAAGTTACAGCCGATAATGTGTTTTCCATTGAAACCAATGAAAATTCAATTCCGAACTCACCGAACGCATCCGAACCGAACGTTCGAATTCGAGTTCGGTTCGACCGTTCGGTTCGGTTGACCAAACTGTTCGAGTTCGGTTCGAACTCCGAACGTTCGAATTCGAGTTCGGTTCGACCGTTCGGTTTGGTTGACCGAACTATTCGAGTTTGGTCCGAACTCCGAACTTCCGAACCGCGTTCGCCCATCCCTATTATTTCCACCAGCCTTAAAACCCTTTGAATAAAGCCATTTCTAGTATAAACAGTTTTATTACTGTACTGAGCACACTGGCCTATATTGTCTGTGCACTGTTGGTGAACCTAGGAAAAACACACAGATAAAATGTATCCTCTAGATTATAATCCACAATTTGTGTCAACAAATGGCTCCTACTTCTCTTGGTTGTCTTACCTGTCTTTCTCTGTCAGCTGTCAATGACTTGCTTCTTCTTAATGAATGCCAGGGCCTCCAAAGTTTCCCCCAGGCACACACACACATCAGGAAAAATGTTGAGATTTGTTAATTCCCCTAACATCCATTTAGGATTGTCAACATTTATAAATCTATAAGGAAAACATTCCCATGAGACTAATTCTCTTTGATGGTTAGTAGAGGTAGGTCACCCAGCAGGGAAAATTTTGTTGGTCCATGGAGTAGGGATGTGCCAGCTTTAATGCATTCTTGTTATTTGTGATTTTGGCATCTTTGATTGCTGTAAAGATAGAATTTCCTCTTGCTTTTTATGTTGATAAAAGCAACTCTTGCTCCCAGACAGCATTAGAAATATTGCTGTCTGGGAGCAAGCGGAACTACATTTCCCAGAATTCTCCAGAGAGTTTTAGACTGAGCATACTCGGACAAAACACACAGCAGCAGAGGCCAAAGCAGTACAACGGACTCCCTTCCTGGCTTTTAAATGAATTTGCTGGGGCCCCTTCTCTGCCCCCACTGGTCCCACTTCTCTGTCCCTGGCTTGCCCTGTTACCTGCCCCCAGTGCCCATCTGCCTCTCCTTTCTGCCCTCGATTGAGGAGTTAGTTACCGAGGAACCAAGTAATGGCCACAGTACTCAGTTCCTCGGTACTCTGTAAAATGGAGTCGAGCAGGGCAAACCCTTGGTAAATTCTGAAGAAAACTGAGGACCGAATTTCAGCCTTAATGAAAATGACAGAATGGCCTGATTTTTATTATATTTTATTATTTAATCATATTATAGTTGTGTTAGAGCCTCTTTACAGTTTCAAGGAACCTTAATGTGGGTCTTAGTTCTATATAAAAATGGAACATGGTCCTGGAAAAAAAACCTTTGAATGGACCCTTATATTTTATCAGCTAATATACTAATAAAACTTAGGGGTGGGACTCCAGGGGAGTTATCAGTTACTGGTTTTATTGGTATTGGAGTAATCTGATATTGGATTTATCGGTATCATTATATCTTTTTTTCAGATTGCCAATTTTCTTGGATCTTTAACATTGCGACCATTGTTAAATGGCGTTGATGCAAAAAATTTGAGAGAAACCAGCAATGTTAAAAAATGGATATATCAATACTGACAATTATTGGTATTATCGGATTAATCTGATAATGATGGTCCCACCACTAACAAAGCTCCCTGCTGAACACAGCCAGTTCAGTCTGAACTTCTGGAACTTAAATTTGAGCTTAGCCCCACTCACTTCTTCTCTTTCTCCCTCCCAGACTGGATTGGAGGGGAGGAGAGCTAGGTCAAACTCACCTGTAATTGGTCAGATGGTAAACCCCACCCTTTCCTTTTCCTTCTTCTTCTCCTGGGCTGAGGCTCAATGGTGGACCTTAGAAAGGGGAGGACTGCTCCTGTCTTAACTCATATCATATCACATATGCTTATCTGCGGGACCACCTCACTCCCCATGTGCCTGTGCGACCCTTGAGATCGTCCGTGGAAGCCTTTTTGGAGGTTCCCCGGGCGAGGCGGGTGGCCACCGATGTTAGATCTTTTTTGGTGGCCACCCCTGTGCTGTGGAATTCACTCCCAGAGGAGGCTCGGTCGGCTCCCACTCTCCTGCTGTTTCGGCGTGTATATAAGACCTGGATGTTCCATCAGGCTTTTGGCAAAGGGTGGGGGTTTCCCCACATTGTATTGTATTTTTAAATTGTTTGTAAAAACATTTTTTACTGAGTGTTGTTCGCCGCCCCGGGCTGCCCTGTGGGCAGGAGGGGTGGGATATAAATGTTTAAATAAATAAATAAATAAATAAATATAGTCAGGAGGGATAAGGGGGGAATGAATCCCTGCCCGCCCTAAGAGTGAATGTAAGGAAGAGCAGAGTATGACATAACTGTGTTTATATATAATGAAGAGGGATTCATCATGGCACAGCAATGTGTCTGTGTAATTTCTTTTTAAATTATTTTTCTTTAAGAGCAGCTAGGAATCCCCTTTGGCCATGGGGCCCTAGGTGGTTGCCTGTGTCACCTATAACTAAAGCCTGAGGGCATGACTCCCATTAACTTAAGACAAACTGTGTTTGATATTCTTGAAATCCAGTGCACATTGGCACTCCCATGTTTGTGGTATTATTTCTAAGAACCTAAGAACAGCCATACTGGGTTAGACCATCTGTCCATCTAGCCAAGTGGTATATCGCCAACTATGGCCCATTCCAAATTTTTCAGTGGAAGACACAGGGCAATTAATAGGTTATCCATTCCCCATTGTTCTCTTCTAGCTTCTGGTATTTAAGGTTTACAGTTTCCCTAAGCATGAAGTTCTATTCCCTGGCCATCTTTGCCAATAGGTATTGATGGTTCTATATGCTATAATATTGTTGAATCCTTTAAAAAAAAAAAAAAAAACACCCTTCCCCCTCCCCTCCCCCCCCAGCAAACAACAACAACCAACTGACCTAGTTATACTACTGGTTTTCCCAACACCCTATGGCAATGAGTTCCACAGATCAATGACATAAGCCCTTTTTGCACAGGCCGGAGATGCAGGGGGGATGGGTGTGTGCACCACTGCGGGGGAGATGGAAGAGGGCCGTGTACATGGTCACACACACCCATCCCCGATTCATCCCCATGCATGGAGCAACCTCCATTTTCTCCGGTTGCTCCATGCGGGGGCGATGGGTGGAGGCGCATGGGTCATGGGAGTGCGCATGCATTCCCACACACCCGCCATGGTGGTCTCATGAGTGGCTGTGTCTCATGTAAAAAGGGCCATATACTGGGGAAAACATTTTTTTATATTTTTTACTACTGCCCGTTAATCTCATCCGGTGCCCTTTTCTTTCTTTCTGTATTACAAGAAAGGGCAAATAACAGATCCCTATTCAATTTCTCAGTGCCTTTTATGCTTTTTGTATACCTTTATAATATTCTCCCTGAATTGCCTCCTTCCTAAAATGAAGTGGAGGAAGGTGCTCAGCAGAAAATGTCTGTGAAAATATATACCAATATTAGCTTGCACTCTTTTGGTGTCTACCTCCCACAAATATTGGACTGTATTGATGAATGACTTGACCAGCAGGGATGTTAATGGAAAGTTTTTTTAAAAAACAAAACACTGAAGAAGAATTTTAAGTGACTATTAGCAGACATTCATGAAAGGATATTTAAAGCTCCTTAAGGTGAGCATGCATAGCAAATATCTGAGTCTAAATCATGCTTATTTGGTCAGAAATTAGCTTCGACTATCGTTTCCACAATGCAGAGACTGAATGTCCCACTTAAAAAGCCAGTGAAGGTTAGGATTTCCCTTGTATAGAGGACTCTGCCAGGTGGTGTAAGGCCAACATGGGCAGCCATATACCCCTCACTGTTGGCCCTGTTCATATTAGTGATAGAGATATCCAGAAGTATCCCAGTATCCCAGTTATGTCTATACATTGCGTGTTAACATATGAACGAGGAGCCCACCGGGCCCCAACTCCTTCCCTGCCCCCCTGGGTGCACACAAGCACAACCCATGTGGGGAGCACAACAAACACGCAGCCCCTGCCCATAATTCATGTGCTTGTAGCAGTAGCCTAAGAGGGCACTAGCACACTCAGGAACAGCCAGATCTCTCCCTTCCCCCCATGCTGACTGTCAGCTGAGAGGGACATGCAAGTGCTGGATCCTTGGTTGTGGTCCCCCTTTCATGCTTGCTGCTCTCCTTTTCTGCCAGGAAAGGAGAGGAGCAGGGATCAAAATCAGTGTGCGCCTCCTCCGGAGGAGACGCATGGATCCTGTGATCCCCTCAGTTCCTTTCCTGAATGGAGAGGGGATTATAGAATCTGTGCGGTACTGTGCACTGGCTTTGATCCCTGCTCTGCTCATTGCTCATCAGGAAAGAAGAGCAGTGGACAATCCACCGCTAGTGTGCCACTCTCACTTTCAGCTGACAGTAGGGGTGTGCATCAGGCCCCCATCTCGTTTTTGTTTTTCATTTTCATTTTTGTTATTCAAAAATGTCATTTTCATTATCGTTATTAATGACAATGTTTTCATTTTCTTTTTTGTTATCGGCATTGATATTGATATCCATTCTTGATATTCATTATCGTTTGTTTCAAATGAAGTTTTCATTTTTGGTATCGGTATTGTTATAGATTCCTGTGCACAACTAATATCTATCTAAATCTAAGGGAGACAGGGAAAGGGGAAATGAAAACTATCTGGAACGTGTCATCTTCTCCCGCTGCCTGGACCTCCTCTCTGCCAACTCCTCCCTGGACCCTCTCCAATCCGGCTTCCGCCCCCTCCACTCTACTGAAACTGCCCTGGCCAAGATAACCAATGATCTACTTGTCACTAAATCTAAGCGCCACTACTCCATTCTTGTCCTCCTTGATCTCTCTGCTGCCTTTGACACTGTCGACCACTC
>QEPC01001556.1:945519-973899 GCA_003113815.1 Sphenodon punctatus
ACAATAATGACATTGCCATTTTCATTTCTCGTTATTGTTTTTGTTATCATTCTTATCATTTTTGTTATTGTTATCGATATTGATATCATAATTGTTATCATTATCGGTATTCTTGGTTGTCATTCTCGGTTGTCATTTTTGTTATTGCAATAATGAAAATGAAAATGGCAATTTTTGTTATCGTTATTAATTATAATAATGAAAATGACATGCACACCCCTAGCTGACAGCCAGCTGGGAGAGGGGCGTGTGGATTGTGCCCCTGTGAGCCTCTGGGGACTTCTGCGCTCCCTCTCCCAGCTGGTTGTCAACTGAGAAGGACACATTAGCTGTGCCTCTATGGTACTGGAGGACCCAAGACTGCAGGGAAACCTAGCTAACGAGACCTGGCCTTGTGGTTGCCCATTGTCCCAGGTTTTCTTGAGTGTGCCTATATGCTGTGTTCCACATTTCCTGGCTTGATGGCATGAAGAGCATCCCTGGAGCGAACATCTGCGTGAACATCTGGTGGGTACCAAGTGGATGAGCAGGTGAATCCAGGTTTAATGTGGGCAAATGTGGGGCAACATCTCATTTTTTAACACCCATTGAGGAGTAGTGTATGGCAAGGCCTGAGGGAGTTGTGTGTGTTAATTCCAATGGAGTAAACTAGTATAACATGTGAATGCTCTAAAAGGTGGTAGCATACTACACATTTTGGAGCATTCACATGATCAGAGATACCACAAGGTAATTTTGATGGTTTTATAGCCCTCATTGTAATGTGTGAACAGCCCCCTTGACATATGAGAGTTATCGGGTCATGTTAGAGAAGAGCAATGAGAGGAAGAAGAGAACTTGTGTTGATGAAATATGTCTCAAGAAACCCCAGCTGTATCAAAGACAATGGGGTAGGAAGGAGATGAAGACACATCCCTGAACTACAATATAGCAGAGCTCAAGTCTGGTTCATCCCTGATGTCTCCTTGCCTGAGACTGCTCTGAGTGACCAGGAGAGGGGCTCAGTATGCTGATGATACTCAGATGTACCTCTCTTTTTCAACTGACCCAGACCCTGCTGTCTTGGTGCAATCCCAGTGTCTGGAGGCCGTGGCGGAGTGGATGCGGCAGAGCAGACTGAAGCTCAACCCCGATAAGACGGAGGTGATGTTGGTGGGGAGAGCGAGGGAGCTGTCGGCCCCCCTGATTGGGGAGGTTCACCCTCCTATAGCTCAGCAGGTTTGGAGTCTGGGTGTGATATTGGATGCAGATCTCCGCCTGGAGCGACAGGTGGAGGTAGTGGTGAAGGTCTCTTTCTGTCAGTTATATTTGGTGTGGAGGGTGCATCCGTATGTCTCCAGCCTGGACCTGGCCTCCCTCATCCATGCCTTTGTCACCTCGAGGCTGTACTCCTGCAATGCGCTCTACGTGGGGCTGCCCTTGTTCCTGGTTTGGAGACTGCAGCTAGTGGCAGAATGCGGCAGCCCGTCTCCTTTCAGGGACGGGTCGTCGGGAGCACATAACACCTGTGCTCCGGACTCTGCACTGGCTGCCAATAGCAAACCAAGCCAGGTTCAAGGTTTTGGTATTGATTTATAAGGCTCTTCACGGTCTGGGTCCCTCGCCCTCCGTGCCCCAGAGCGGCTTCTTCAGTCTACCAGGGGTGCCTTCTTGGAATTCCCTCCTGGAGGAAGCTTCCCTGGCCCGAAGCCTTTTAACATTCTGGTGAATTTGCAAAACCTGGCTGTTCACCCAGGCCTTTGGGGAAGGGGGATTAGGGTTTTTTTTTTATCCCCCTCCACCCTTATTAATTGTATTAATTATTTTTATGTTTCCTAGTCATGTTTTAATTGCTGTCATTTTATGAGTGTTTTAAGATGTTTTATAATTGTATTTTTATTTTTGAGACTGTTAGCCGCCCCGAACTGTTTCAGGAAGGGCGGGGTATAACTGTGATTAAATAAATAAATAAATAAATAAATAAATCTGCAGCAGCCCTTTTTACAAAGTGATCTGGGGTGCAAATCAAAGGAAACCAATTACTCAGCTCCCATTGTTATTAATGGGTGATAATCACAACCAAGGACTGCTGTGGGCAGACCCACGTTTTCCATTGGCTGCAAAATACAAGATAGCATTTGCTCCAAAACATTTTCCAGGAGCAAATGCCCCAAAACATTTTCCAGGAGCAAATGCCCCAGATTTGACACCTAGCTAGCTCTACATTCACAAGTTCATGCAAACACAAATTTGGGATGATACCTACATGGGTAATGTTACGTGTGAAATGGAGGTTAATGGTAACACTTTGCATGACACGGGGGAGAAAAAAAAGATAATCTCCTTTTGAGATCTGGCATCCTTTCAGATGTCCTTCAGTTGCATTCTAGAGAGTTAATGACTGACTTGCATTATCATTCCCCCTAGCAGATGCTGAATCAGTTGACCGAGCCCAAGTTCCTCCCTGTTATACCACAGTGCTGACACTTGCCCATAATGCAGCCTGGCATAGCTCACTCTGAGAAAAGTAAAACCTGCATGCCCTGCACGTCACACTTCAATAAAAAAGGATCCTTACTAGGGCTGAAAAAAATATTCAGTGTGAATATTGAATCTGGAATATTCATATCCATTGCAGCAAAGTAGTTGTGAAACAAGTCATTTTGAATAGTTGTTTTGGTTCCCTCATGTTTGGTATCTTGTTAAATACTTGATCCCTGTTTTGGTATTTGGTACTTTGTTCACTTTGGAGGTAGTATTTAGTACATAAAATACCAAACACCAAGCTACTGAACTGAGAGGAAACAAGCAGGAGGAGACTCAAGACAGGATGAGAGCAAAGAAACCAGAGACCAAGGCCAAGTGACAGGGGAAAGGGCAGGGGACCAGAGCAAGAGCAGGGCTGAATGTAGGAAGAGGAATGAGAGAGTTGCTCCACTCAGCTTTCTGCTGCCACCAGCCATACTTATATCCTGGCTGGTAGCCAACAAGGAAGCTGAGATGTGTGGAGAGGAGGTGGAAACATACATGATGTTGGTGCACTGCTGTCACACCATGCTCCTGACCAGGAAGCTGTTTGCAACCGAGTCAGAATTGGGTCTGACTCTGGAACAAGCATTCATGTAGACAGGCCCAGGGGGGAGGGGTTGGGGAGCTGCATGAATGTGCAGCCAGCAGGCCCCACCCCTGTGCTGTGCCCAGTGCCACCCACACCCCATGACGGGAAGCCATAGGGGCCAATGATGGTGGTCACCCCGGAATGGGATGGGAACAGCAGGCTACCAGATATGTTGGTCTGCTGTGACCTAGTTGGGAGGGATGTGTGAACAGAATGGGGTTTGGCTGTTCGGACATTCAGTTGTTTGATCGTTTAGTTCAAAAACTGAGTTCGGGTTCAGTCGTTCGGTTTGAAACCGAGTTTGGGTTCATTCATTCGGTTCAGCGGAGTTCAGTCCTGCCAAACTTTTGGCGGAGTTTGCACCTGCCACAAGCCTTGGGGAACTCCAGGGACCCCCAGGGGTGCCCGTGGTGGCATGGCAGACCATCAGAAACACAGCAGCAGCAGCGACTGGGAAGGCTTGGTGTTTGTCACCCCAGGTTGCCTGGGCAGGCAGGCTCGGTGCTTGGCCCCCAGGGGTGCCCATGGCAGGCCGTCAGAGACCCAGCAACAACAGCAGCAGAGACTGGGAAGGTTTGGTTCTTGGCACCCTTGGTTGGCCGGGCATTGCAGGCAGGTAGGCCTCCAGTTCTGTTTGCTCTATGCTGGCTGGGTTCTCCATTTCTAGTTGCCATTATGGCAGGATGTGGCTGGCTGGCTGGCCACCCATGTGAATCATCACTGGGCAAGGCTACTTGACCAATTTTCAGAAGAGTTGGTTGAGATCTGGAAGTAGGATGCCAGCCTGCAATGCCCAGCCCCATATGGGGAGGGAGGAGGCTGTAGGGGGGAGGATGTGGAGCAACCCAAAAGACTGACATGACAGACACATCACTGACCAATTACTGCATTCTTCCAGCTTTACAGGACCAATTGGTAGTGGCTTTGAGGTGGGCATAAGGGGTGGTCCTCAGGCGGGCATCGAAGGGACATAACTGGGATTAGGGGATAGCATCCCCAAAATCAGGAGACATAGTTTACACATCCAGACTGGCCAATCACAATCAAATCCTGCAGCACTGTGACAGAGGACATAAGAAAATCTCTATTGACTCTTTCCTAAACAGCTGCTTCTGAGTCCCCAGTAACAAGTGGGGGAGAGATATTGGGATGGTCACAGCACAGAATGAGGATATTTGGTTGACATTTCTGCTGGCCAATTGACATCACAAACCGATCTTATACCACAGTGACGTAAGAGAATCCTTGGCATAGGCTCCTTCTCTGCATATGCTGGGCAGGCATATAAAATTGGGACCCTTTATCACATCTTTCTGATATTTGGCAGAGATGTTTGTAAAAATGTCATATACTGCCCTGCCAAACTTCATGTACACTGGTTGGACTACAAAGATGTTACAGTCAGATATACATTTATAAACTAATTGCTCCCTGATCGAGAGGGGAAGGATGCTGGAAAGGCATTGCAGGATGTATGGCATGGGTGGAGCAGCAGCACAGGCCCAGCAATGGCTTGGTGCCTGGCACCCCCCACTCAGCCGCGTGTTGCAGGTTTGACTTATATTCAACAGAACTAAAGAAGATCTACTGTCAATTGGTCAAGCCTTGCCCGGTGGTGAATAATGTGAACACCCAGTAGCAGACATTGGATTTCCATGGCACAGAACCCGTGGCACAGAATAGGAAACATTGGCAGCAGCAGACATTGGATTGCCAGGGCACAGAACCCTTGGCACAGCAGAGGCAGTATTGCCAGCACCAGACATTGGATTGCCAGGACACAGAACCCTTGGCACAGACAGCAGAGGCAGCATTGGCAGCAGCAGCAGACATTGGATGGCCAGGGCACAGAACCTGTGGCACAGCAGAGACAGCACTGGCAGCAGAGATTGGATTGCCAGGGCACAGAAACTGTGGCACAATAGAGGCAGTATTTGCAGCGGCATACGTTGGATTTGTCAGGGCACAGAACCCGTGGCACATCAGAGATGGCAACAGCAGGATTTGCCTGTGTGCAGCACCCATGGAGCCAGGATGGTAGGATTTGCCAAGGAAGAGCTCAATACAGCAGCAGATGGCAGCAGCAGAATTGCGTGGGCACATCCTGTGGGCACATCCTTCCACATCCTGCAGCTGATGAGGTATTTGGTAGCTGCCCCCACCCCAGATCCTCCATGGTGAACTGATGCTGCTTCTGCTGCTGCTCCTCCTGCTCCCCCCAATCAGCAACACCACTCCTGCTTCTAGAGGCAGGACGCTTGCACACTGATCGAGGCGGACGACTGGCTGCTGCAGTCAGGGACCCGCTGGCATCCACTGCCCCTGCTTCCCGCTTAGAAGCACAGCGCTGTGGCATCCCTTCAGATGCCTCACCATGGCAGTTGTGCCAAGGTTGGTGAGCATGTGCCCACGCTTCACCACCTTCTGGCACAAAATTCACTTCACCTCCCTGGGATCATCCGCCCAGACCAACTGAAAATGCACCCAGATTTTTTGCCCCCTCCTGCCTTTTGGCCCACACCGGTTAACACACCGCTGCAGCACTGCTGGGAGGGGCACAACATGGTGGCAACACAGCTCTTGGAGGGACAGCCATTGCCTCAGCTCCAGACATCTCCTCCATGGGACTCGTGTCTGTCTCTCTGCCCCCAATCTGAGTGATGTCCCCCCACGAAGGGGAGTACTGTAACCATGAGGCTGATGGACTGCCCAACATGCTTCTGCCGGTCTCCCTGTGTCCCCTATCACTGCTGGTGCTGCTACTGCTGCTCTTCTCTCTGCTGCCATTGCCCAGGGATTGAGCCCTGTCTCTAGCAGCTGGGGCAGGATCCACAAGCCCTGGACTGCTGGGATTCACTTCAACAATGGGGGACGATGGTGGCCCATGGTGAACATCAGACCCTTTCCCTGAAGCACCTACTCCTGCAATCGTAACGTCCTGGATTGCAGGTCTTCCAGTGCCCTGCGTTGCAGTGGAGGACGTTGGCAGGAGGTGCCGCCGAACCACCCCTCCCCCCAGGCTAGTGACTCTGTTGGGAGCCTCGGAAGCCTGTCGCCCAAAATCAGGCCTCTGGAGTTTGGGACTTGGTGATGGACTCGAGCTGCTGCCTGCTGTCACTCCACTGGCACGGCCCTTACCACCTCTGCCACGTGCCCGATTTGCCACCTTACAGCCAGCAGACTGGCCTCTCCTGCTTCCCTTCTCCATTTTTCCTTCCCAAATTATGCAGAGGAAGATTTTATTTAATTTATTTATTTATTTATTTATTTATTTAAAATTTGAATATTATATATACTACACTAACTCTAACTGCTATTAACTACTATTCTAACATCTATGGAACTAAATGGAATATTATATCTACAAAGGCCTAGTCCTACAAACACACTATACAATATTAAAACTGAATAACTGCAACACACTATCCCTATCTATCTCTATAACTAAGCTAACTCCTACAACTATCTATCTATAGTAACTATCTAATATCTATCTTCTCTATATATACACAGTGATGGGGGTGGGGGGAATACAGACAGCTCACAACAAACAACACAGAGAGGGGGACAAAACTGAAATGAAACCTAAATCAATCTAATCCTAGTCTAAATAAATCCAAAAACAGGGGAAGGGATTCAGGGATGGAATATATAGTGGGAGGAGGGAAGGATTAAATGGAGGGGAGGGAGAAAGAACACAGGGAGGGGTAACAATTAAAAATAACACCTAAATCTATCTAATCTAATCTAAATAAATGAAACTATGGAGGTAAATGTGTGGGAATGGGTGAAATAGGAGGAGGATGGCAATGGATTAAGAACACAAGCTGCTGGGAGAGGGAGACTTCTGAAAACGCCTGCTAACAGGAACAATGGCTAGCTCAGGAGGAGTTGGAAGGGGGGGGAGGGCAATTAATTTTGTTACTTGCTGCACCCACCTTACCACAAGCCTCATTGGCAGCCTAGCTCGTGGCCAATTGCAGACTGCGAAGCCAGTGGTCTGAGGAAAAAAGGGATGGTGATTGGGCAGGCTGACTGCTACTCCAAGCCTCTCCACCCCTGGTACCAGGAAGTCTGCTCGTCAGCTGCCTGCTCCCCCCCCCCAGGCCTGTCAGTCATGTTTTTGCCACCCAAACTCATCCGAATGATACCGAACTGTTCGGTCATTTTCGAGTTCAGATCAAGTTCGGTTTGGTCGCTTTGGGTTCAGTTCGGTTCAGTCGTCCAAACGGGCCGAGTTCGGTCCGAACACCGAATGGCCGAACCGCATTTGCACATCGTTACTGGTTGGGCAAGTCATTTCCTGGGCGTGTTGGCAGCTAGCCCAGAATGTGACCCCGGAGGTCACCAGGATCACAGCTTGGGATACCCACTACAGCTCAGGTTAGCCACCACCAACACACCTGGCAGAACTCGAGGGCAAACATCTGGATTGCCCTCAACAAATGTGATGGTGATCTGCAGGCCAAAGTTGGTCCAAGTGGGCCTAAGCGGGCTAATGTCATGTTAATATCCAAGACTGGAGACAAACAGAAGGAAGGCATAGCAAGGGATACGTTTGAAAAGGATCAACAGGGCCAGGATCATACTGAGTCAGAAACCTATGATGGTGCTGTGAAATCAGGCCATGCTCCAGGGAATCTGAGGTTAACTCCAAAGTAATGGAAATACCAAATACAGAGTAACTAAGTAACCAAACTAATGGAAATACCAAACAAAAAATAATTAAGTAACCAAACTAATAGAAATACCAAACACAAAGTAATGAAGTTACCGAACTAATTTAAATATCAAATATAAATTTACCAAATAAGCAAAGTTACAAAAGTTACCATGCTGGCAAAGATGAATTTGAATGCACATTTGTAGGAATGAACATGGAAATGATCTTTGCCAATATGGAGAGTCATCTTCATTCCAGCCTAAGTCCTAGCTGCCCTGAGCTGATTCTCATTACAATAGACTGAGACAGAAATACGGTCACAAAAGAACTTGAACATAATGCTGCCCCTGATGCTCTCACTTTTGATGTTTTAAAAGCTGCCTTTGCATTCTCTGTTGCTGAATCCATTGCAGACTCTTGGGCATTAGGATAAGTGAGCCTGCAAAGAGAAGGAAAATCAATCTCCATTCACAGATAATGGAACTACTGGTGCAGATGGTCACTGAACACCAGGGACGCAGTCCTTGACTTCATGGTGGTGCTCGAGGAGGGCAGAGGATTCCCTAAGGCAAAAGGAACAGGGAACCTTTGAACAAATAAGGAATGCTATTTTGCATACATGAGTAATTTTCATTCAGCTATCCATTCATTCTCTGGCTTGTTGTTTTCCATCTTGTTTGTTTATAAAACTTTCTTCTTTTCTCACCGAGTTTTCAATTATTATTTTTATGTGAGTAGAGTAATAGGTTTTAGACTGGTGTCAGATGCACAGAAAATATATATGTCTAGTGAATCCTAATGCTGTATAAGTTACATGATCACCATTGTATAAGAGTTTTCTCCCCTGTAATTCACCTAAAATTAGACTTCAAAGGGACATTACACCTCTAAAAAAATAGCACCGTTAAACCTGAACCTAATGCCACTCTGAAGTTAGTTTTTAAAAACCTTTTCCTTTGAAACCCGGTACCAATGAACAGATGTCAATGCTGGAAATTGTATTCTGCTTGACTGTTTCTCAGTAAATGCCAATATTATCAAACACTGAGGGTCAGAGAAGAAACTAAAAAAGAGTGTCATGGGTTCCACATATACCAAATGTGCAAAATGTATTTTTAAAGCAAACAAATGTGTAAATAGCAAATGAAGACCGCAATGAACTCACATGAGTTGTTCTATTTAAGTCATCTGAATATCAATATTCAATACTACCATTAAGTATATAGCGCTAGTAATGTATCTGCTGCTTTACAACTGTTGAAAATAGACAGGGTCCCTGCCATGGAGGGGGAAATGAGGAAGGGGAGAGATGAGGAAGGGGAGACAAGGGGTAGGGGCAACTGAGAGGGATGAGAATACATTCATAAAGGCATGAGGTTGCAGGTACATGTGCTTAGCTTAGCTACACATGGGAAGGTGATGATGGGAAAATCAGGAAGGGGGCTAAGGGGATGAGGAGCTAGGGAAGGCCTGACAAAAACTGTAGGTTTTCAGGAGGGATTTGGAGGCTTGGAGGGAGGGAGAGTAGTGAATGTGTTCTGGGGGGGAGGGGAGTTCCAGGCATCGGTGCGGGGGGGGGGCAGCAAGAGATAAAAGGCAAATATGTTCTGGGGAGCAGCAGAGCTGTGAGCAAGTGAGGGTGGCAGTAGAGGAGGAGCAGTGCTTTTGGATGGGAGTGCACTGTAGACGAGTTTAGAGAGACAGGGGGGCAAGGCCATGATTAGCTTTGTAGATTAAGACAAGAAGTTTGTGTTGAATACGTTCAGGCAGAGGAAGCTAGTGGAGAGAAGAGAGGAGAGGCTCCACGTGATCAAAGCGGCAGGCTATGTAGATGATCTTGGCAGCCGAGTTTTGAGTAGATGAGAGAGGGGCAAGGTGAGACTGGAGAAGGTCAGTGAGAAGGAGGTTGCAATAGTCAAGGCAAGAGAAAACCAAAGCATGGACTAGGGTTTTAGCAGTTGAGACCCTGAGGAAAGGATGGATCTTAGCGATGTTGCGCAAGGAGAGATGACAGGATTTAGCAACAGATTTGATTCGTAGTAGTAGTTGTAATAAATAGATGCTGGTAGGGATGAGTGAACACGGTTCAGGGGTTCGGGGTTTGGCCTGAACCCGGGGTGTTCGACCCATCCGTGAACCTCCCGAACTCAAACTGCCCCCCACCCGAACTGACCGAACAATGTTCAGGTTCCAAACCTGTTCGGTCGGGAAGTGGGGGACAGGGGGGAACCCAGTTTCCCTTCCCTCCAGGCTGCGTGGGTGGAAGGGGCGCCGGAGCTCACCTCCCCCGCCCCCACCTGCACAGCCTACTAATTTTTTAAAAAAATTCCCCACCCCAGGGATCGGCCTACCTTTTTGCGCTGGGGCTTGAGCCCCGGGTCCCGCGGTGGACACGGCAGCGGGTCTGGCTCCTGAGGCACTGCAGAGCACTTCAGACCTCTACTAGGCCTTCCGGGTCAGGTGACTGGCCAGACCTGCCGCCGCCACTGCCACTACAGGACCCAGGGCCAGAGACTGATCTACCTGGTGGTGCCAGGGCTCTGACCCCGGGTCTGGTGACAGCATTGGGGGTGGCTCCAGCAGCAGCAGCAGCAGCAGAGCTCTTCAGGCCTCTACTAGACCTTCCAGGTCACCTGACCCAGTCACCTGACCCAGAAGGCCTAGTAGAGGCCTGAAGCGCTCCGCAGCACTGTCGGAGCCAGACCCGCCACCACTGCCGCCGTAGGACCCGGGGCCAGAGCCCCGGTGCCACCAGGTAGGGCGATCCCTGTGTTGGGTTTTTTTTTATTTAAAAAAATGGTAGTCAGCACAGGGGGGAGGTGAGCTCCGGCACCCCTTCCACCCGCGCAGCCTGGAGGGAGGGGAAACCGGGCTCCCCCTGCCCCCCACCTGAACGGGTTTGGCCCCCCTGAACAGGTTCGGACCAAACAGCCAAACCCCCAAAAGTTTCAGGGGGTGAACCCCGAATGGGCTGAACCCCTGGGTGTTCGCACACCTCTAGATACTTTGGATTCATGACTCACAGGTCATAGCCTGTGCTTCGCTCTCTAAAAATTAAAGGAAATGATGGCCTCTACCAAAGATTTACAATTAAATCTTATTAATTTAAAATTGTTAATTAAATTGTTATTAAAAATTTCATTATTTGTTTTCTTTTCTAACAAAATTTTGTTTTTCATTATTGGTGTTACTGGTATCAGTTTTGGTATCACATGACAACGAAAATTTTGTTTTTGGTTTCGTTTCTGTTTTCATCAGCCACCTTCCCTAGATTTCTCTGAACTCCTTCCTCCCTTTCTCATTATGATGCAGAAGTGCACAATATGTAATATGTATGTGCAGAATCTAACCTAAACCTAAGGAAGGAGAGCAAACAGGTGGGTAAAACAGACAAAGAAAACACAAGGAAAATATGGTCTGGTACAAATCAGCATGTTAAGTAGTGTTCCAAAAGAAAGATTTTCAAGCCAAATATATTTAGCAGGCTAAATAAAAATATCGTAGTACTTTATGTACAAAATCTGAGTTTTGAAAATCTTGTCAGGCAAGCACAGGTCTTTGCCAGTGAAATCAACAACAAAACTCTCACTGTCCACAGTGTGGGAAAAACAAACTCATTTGCCACTTTCTGCAACACAACCTAGGTTTGATGCCTGTTTGAGTTTGTGTGCCCTGTATTCTATAGAATGTTTAGGAAAAGAAGTGGATGGAATTGAAACACTGTTGTGTTCAGCGGGGTAGGATCTCCTGTCAGTATCTGATGTTAAGTTTACTACTATGGCTGTGAGGAAGGTCCTTTTTTGTTCTGGGGAACCATATATGAAACGCAATCCTTCTTAGGGTTGCCACCCTAAGAAAAATAGTACGAACCCCTCACAGTGCTTTAGGAAACCAGATCCTAAATGGTAGAGGTATGCACCAGGGATCCATGTTGCTATTCATTTTGTGGGTTTTTTTCGTTATTAAAAACTGTTATTCGCTTTCTTTACTAACAACATTTTGTTTTTTGTTATCGGTGTAGTTATTGGTATTGGTATTGGTTTCAGGATCGTGCAACAACAAAAATTTTGGTTTTGGCTTTGTTTCTGTTTTTTGTCAGCCACCTGCCCAGACTTCTCTGAACTCCTTCCTCCTTTTCTCATTATGATGCAGTAGTGCACAATATGTAATATGTATGTGAAAAACCTAACCTAAACCTAATAACCTATAGTATGCATGAAATATATTCCTATCTAAGTATCTATATCAATAAATTTCTATATGCTATGCATTACTCCTATTCCTATCCTATAATCCTAATTTATCTAATAAAACAGTCTAGTATTTATATAATAGCTAATTTATATATACACAACTAATATCAATATCTAATCTATATATAATATGAACAGGGGGAGACAGACAGGGGAAGGTAAAGGAAAAAAAACCCTATAAGGTATATCTAATCTATATGATCTATATATTTATATCTAATCTGTATATATCTAATCTATACCTATATTTTATTTATTTTTATTTATAATAAAATTTGTATGCCGCCCGCTCCTGCTAAAAGCATCTCGGGGCGTAGAAGCAGAAAGGTAAAATGTATAAAGGGTATAAGGAAAGGTAAGTTACATAATGTATAACACTGAGGACTGGGGAAGATTTTTAGTGCAAGCACCAGAGTTCTGTAAACTCAACCTGATACAGAAAGAGCTAACACAGAACAAGAGTCAAACAGCCTGGACCTGACAATATAAAGTGTTACAGTGTGCCAGTGCCATCCCCAGAGCCCCCATGATTGGTTCTGGGAGGCAGGAGGCATTGAACAATCACAGGGTGCCATACAACTGGATGGGACCTGCCTGCACTGCTCATTGGCCTGTGATTACATCCAGTAGGTCTTTGTTGTCTGCTCACCCCTCCCATCACAGCCCCTGTTCAAGAGTTCAACACTGCTCCCTCCTCCCCTCCATATTTTCCGTCCAAAAATAACTTCCACTCTGCCAGGCAATAACAAAATTAATAACAAAAAACAAAAGTTGTTATTGATTTCATTATTATTGTTTTCATTTCCATTATTGTAATAATGAAATTAAAAAACAAAAAATTGTTTTCATTATTGAAATAATTTAAATGAAGTGCACCCCCCTACTAAATTTCATTTCTGCTCCTCTAAACTGCCACCAAACCCAAATAAGCATCCTGCTCTCATCTAGCCAAGTTTGTTCTTCTAGTGTGGAGATTGAACAACCTTGTCCCCACAGACAAAGTCCATTCCCGCAAGGCACCATGTATTCTGCAGTTTCTTCACTGGAAGCAATGGTGGAAACACAGAATACACAGGGCTCTGCTCATGAGATGTGGGGCACCCAGCCCTCCCCAGCCAGTTCCTCAACATTAATAAGGAAATTGCAATGAATGAAACAAAGTTGGAGGGGGTGCTTCAATTACTTGGTTCTTCTCAAGGAAACATTGTAGGAAATTTCTCATGCAGGTGCAGAACCACAAATTGGGTCCATCTGGCCTTGCAGGGTAGCAGAGGACTGGCTGGTCACTTTTTTGCCCTTTACTATTGTTCAGCAACCCCATCCCAGAGCTGGAAAGCAACAGCTGGTACTCACGGATTGGTAGGCTATTGTTATCGCCCCATGGAAAACTGTTGCTTCTGCAGAGTAGGCCTGGACACTGATAGGGTGGCTACTAGGGGTGGGACTTCCGGATCTTCCCGTATCTGATACTGCTGGTATTTGGTGTACCGGCAGTATCGGATTAAACCCAGTAATCCGGGTAATTTACCGGATTCCCCCCGTACCGGATTTTTTACATTGTGGCCATTCAAATGGCCGCAATGTAAAAAAAAACACAACCTCCCCACTTTCCCTCCCCAGTCCAGGCTGCGCGGGTGGAAGGGGGGACACCCCCCACCCACCCTGCCCAACCTGGCTTTAAAAAAAAATAATTTTCCCCCGAAGTCCCTACTAATGCGGGCTCCGGGCTGCAGATGACGACCCAGAGCCCGCACCAGCAGGTAGGTACAGTTGTACTAGGGTGATCCCTGGGCTGGGGGGTGGTTTAATACCCCCCACATCCCAGGGATCACCCTACCTCCCCACCCAGGGATCACCTACCTTGCGCTCCGGGTGGCGGCGGCGGTGGCGGTCGGACTCCAGCAGCTTCAGCGCTGTATGTGGCTGCTGGCTTCAGTGCTACTAGACCTTCCAGTGAACTTCCGGGTTTTCCCAGAAGGCCTAGTAGCTCTGAAGCCAGCAGCTGGAGTCGGACGGCCGCTGCCCGGAGCGCAAGGTAGGCGATCCCTGGGTAGGGAGGTAGGGAGGTAGGTAGGTAGGATGATCTGATCCTGGGGGTGGGGGTGGGCTGTTAAACCACCCCCACCCCAGGGATTGTACCTGCTGGTGCGGGCTCCAGGTCGGCGGCGGCAGCCCAGAGCCCACACTACTAGGGACTTAGGGCTAAAAAAAATATTTTTTAATCCAGGCTGGGCAGGGTGGGTGGCGGGTGCCCCCCCCTTCCACCCACACAGTCTGGGAGGGGGAGGGGGGAGTTTTTTTGGTTTTTTTCCCATTGAAATCAATGGAACAAATCCGGTACCAGTAAACCGGTACAAATCTGGCAATCCAGTTTTTTAAAATCCAGTAACCGGTAAATCCGGTAGCCGGTAATTGCCCTGATGTCCCACCCCTAGTGTCGACACATCAAACACACTTGCAAGACAATAGCCCACTGAAGTCTGTGTTCAGTTCATGCAGCCCCCATGCAGCTGTCACTCACGTGCTCTGTGTGTCCATCCTAAGAAACGGGCAGCCTGAGGAAGGGCCCCGTGTGTCGTGAAAGCTCGAACGCACTCACCAATAGAAGTTGTTCCAATAAAAGATCTCAACTGAACTACTTTGTCTTCATCTTTTACCTTTGAGACGAACACGGCAGCCACCCTCTCTCTCTAGATTACTTTCCTAAACAAGAATGAACCACCCTTCCCAGTTTTCATTTTTGTCACCAGGTAGGGCATATTTTAATGGGAATGGGGAACCTATTTCTTGGTTCAAGAGTAAAAAAAAATGGATGGACACATATTTCATACCCTTCAACGGTGTTACATACTGTTTGGCAAGCACCTTTTGAATTTGTTCCTAAATTGTGTCTGGGCACTGGACCAATCTCATTAGAAAGAGAGCATGAAAGCCGCCTAAAGCAACTTCTTCAGATTAAGACCTGGCTGACAATGATTTGTAAGAGTTAAGACCATACTTGCAGTGTAAATCATATCTGTGGTAGCCAATCTCTATAGTCCTCCAATGGCTCAGGGTATATAATCTACCATCTCCGTCATCCCAGATCCTTCTTTATTCTAGATCCTGCTTTATGTTTCCTGCGACTTTCATGACACCAAACAATCTGTTGAGTCAGTCACTGAACTATTGGTGAGTGCTGAATCCTCCTGTAACCAGTTCCTCCTGCACCCAGCATAAGTTCCTGTAGGATCCACTCCCAAACAAGTCCAAGCAGCACTTTTCTTCCATCAATGTGCCTTTAGTTATACAGTGCAACACCTGTATTCCACTTCCATATGTACAATATCACTCATCCAATGCTTCACCTTTGTGGTTAATGGGCTTAGCACGGGGGGTCCAACTCAGTCCCCTCTTCTGGATGGAGATGGATGGACTGGCCACCTGTCAGCTGGTCATGGGAAGACATATTTGCTGCAGGGCCTTCAAGTTAAGTCTCTTCCTAAGGCAAAGCACTCCGGTTTCTCCTTGCCTCTCCCTGCCGGTCTTGCCCGGTGAGCTTTCCAGATCAGCCAACACAGCTGAGGATATCAGCTGCCTTGCAGAGCCACACCCAGATGGAGCCAATCGATTGACTTCCTAGCCATTTAGCCAGTTAAAGGGCCAGATAGTTGCCAGTCAAAACAGCTTGTTTTCTTAGGACTTCACTCCTGCAGGGACTTATCCCAGGCCCGGGTCCTGAAAGGATTTGTAATAAATCTGTCATAACTCCCCTATCTGAACACCACTCTAAAATAGATGAGATGTATGATCCTTGAGGTGTAAGTTATATTGCAGTACTGTTTTGGGTAGCTGTGGTTTCTGCTTCAGTACATTTTCCTTAGGATGAATAAATAGAAGCAATATGGTCTGCTAGGAGACCTCTACAATTGTTCTGTATTATAAGTGGCTTACTGGCTTTCCTGTGTTAAATATAATACTAGGACTTTGCAAACTGTTTTGATGAAGACTAAAAAAAAAAAGCCAAAATACTAATGCATGGTAACCTAACCTGGAGATGACCCTTTCTGCCTTTGAAACAATCTCCCCCAGTTCATTAAAGACAGGGTTCCTTTTCGATTTTGATTTTAAAATCTCCCTTCTTTTAGCACATTAACTTTGGCAGTCCTGCTTTTTGCTAAGTCAGGCAAGCTGCCATGGATTTATATTCCCTTCTGAAATCAATAAAATAGTAATGAAGCAACAGAGAACATAGTCGGACTCCTACACCACACACTCGGACCCCATGCTGGGTTAATGTACTGATAGATTTTGCCTTAAACACAGCAGCCGGATTTGGGTTTAATGAATTTCCTCTTCCTCCCCCCCCCCCCCCCAAAAAAACACCCTCACATTTCAATTTGCTGCCCTCTTCCTTGTCTGTCTGCTTCCTTTCATCTGACAGAGAGCTGAACTTTAGCAGCTGTTGTAAAATACAAGTTGTGAAGAAGCTTGTCAAGCTAGGAAGAGCGATGACTGATTTTTCTGGCATGTGAGTTCTGAGCCACCAGATCAGGAGGTGAGGTCACTTGTATACAACTTGACTTTAGAAGTAACTGCTTGTCAGCTCTCAGAGGTGTGCGGTACAAATAGCACGATTCCCATGATACCATCAAGGACTAATCTTAAAGGAAGGGTTCCATGAATATTTTCACATCTCACGAGATGGTCAAAGGGTGTTAATTAAAAATGTTTGCTGAGTAAGAGCATCCTAGTCCTTTCCTAGTGTCTCAAAGTGCATGGCAAGCAAAGGTTGATCAATAATCAATGTATGTCAGGGAATCAGGAATTGCTGAGAAAACAGGCTATTTCAACTTTGTATGGCATATTATGACTTTGGGGCATGGGCAAAATTTGTGTCCAATTGAAAATATAAAAGCAACTTCAAAAGTTTGTTTTTCTATAGATTTATTATTATCCTATTTCAGAGGTGGTAGTTGCTGGTAAGAGTTAAGTTGGACTAAGTTACCATTCTAACCTCCTGGTCTTAGTTGCTCTCGACACAATTTGACATTAATTTAATCCATTTGGCTAAACCTTTCCAAGCTTGGCTCACAGTGAAACTTGTTTTCAGAAACAAAGGCCCTTTTTACACTGGCTGAGGCATGGATGGGGGGTGGGGGTCAGTGTGTGCGACGGTCTGTGTGCGGTGGATGAGGAGAGAATGTAAACGGGCACACACCCATCTACACCCACCTCCACCCATCTACATGCATGGAGCAACCGCCATTTTTGCCAGTTGCTCCATGCCTGGGGGATGAGTGGAGGTGGGTGTGCATGCGTGTATTCAAGGGCACGCACACCTGCCCCCTCCACCCACCATGGAGTTTACACAAGACTCACTCACGCATGAACACCCAGATTTCTGGGTGTTCATGCGTGGGTGACGCTCATGTAAAAAGGGCCAAAGTTTGACCTAAACCATATCAGATGTTTACGAGTTCAAAGATAATATTTTTTTAAAAACCAATTACCTGTTATTTTTCAAAAATCTGATTTTGAGTTATAAGAACATAAAAACTGCTACACTAGGATGGACCAATGGTCTCTCCATCCATGTATCGTGTCTCTGTTTGTATCTAGCACTGGATGTTTCAAAGGAAGACCACAAAAACAAAGCATATATGAAGTGATCCATTCCCTGCTTCTGGCAGTCAGAGGTTTCAATCTCCATACTGACTTGGCTAATAACCACTGATAGAACTATCCTCCATGAAATTGTATAATAATGTCCAGAAGCAGTAGAAAAATAATGTGAGAATCCTTTCCCTTGAAATTCCCATATTCTAGATTTAAGTAGGACAAATATTCTTATTTATTTTTTTGGACTTATATCATGTCAAATTCAAAGGGCTGAGAGGGTTTAAAAAACTAAACAAAGCATTGTATATGCATAACCTCTCCAACTCATGAACCCTGTCCCAAAGCCTATCCCCAGTCACAAAATGACAGGCCAAATAGGAAGGTCTTAGACCATCTACGGAAGATGCTCAGGCTTGGGCTTGGGCAAATTTCCAAGGGAAGGGAGTTCCAGAACTATGGGACAGCCACCAAGACTCACCCTCCACGTTAGGGGTTTGGTGCCACCCCCCACCCCCCTAGGAGGAAGAGGGGAAGATGTGAGGCGGCCGCCTCTTCACCGCATCGAGAAGGGGGTGGGTGGGAGCAGTTGCCCAGCAAGCAGGACTGGGCACCCAGAACTTTCGTGATAAGCGGGATTCCCAGGTGCCATGTTAGGTTCCCTGCTTGCCTACCTCAGTTTGGTCATGGCGGGGAGCAGGAAAGACACGCACCCACCCACACCCCTCTTTGGAAGCACTCCAAGTTAATACTGGTCACCAATTAGGACCGAAAAGGAATTTTCTCTAAGCCTGATTGGCATACTAAGGGTAAGGGTTTTTTGCCTTTCCTGGAGTGTTTACTTATTTGGCCGAGAGACGGCATGGCATTTAGCTGGTGGTAGGCCTGCAATTGTCACATTCTTTAGTGGTGGGCTGAGATAGGGGAGTTTTTAAAAGGTTGACAGTTAGAACATAGGCTGAACAGAAACTTCTCCTTAAGAGATCGGTAAGGTCATACATAGCTGCACAGTGTGGCCCACTGTATGGGCCATCCCAGAGCCGAGAGGCAAACAGCCAGACCCGCTGTGTGGACAAGGTGCCAAGCAGCGGGTAACGGTGTTCTCACCCTTGTTTCAGCCCTCAAAGGGAGTGTAGGCACAAACGACCTGTCCTGGCCCGGGGAAACCCGGGGATCACGGCAAGGGGTAAGTTAACGTTTAGCAAGTTAGGACACAGGAGGATACCACTCAGGCTTAACTCGAGAACATCTGGAACCATTAGATAGGTTGTTGACAAACAGTTAAGAAAGAGGTAGGTCCCCAGTTCAAGGGGGGGAAGTGGGGAGGACTACCTCTTCCCCCTTTTGGATTTATAATTGAACCAATAAAGAGTGTAGCTATTCTGTCCCATAAACCATGTCCTCGTCTTCCTCCAGGGGTGCATCAACAAAGCCTCACTGCAGACCCTGGCTGTACACACTTGGCACCATGGTGGAATTAGCAGGAGGTTGTTCTCAGCTGACCTTCAAGACTGCAAATCAAACAGAGGGGAGAAGAGGTTTAGATATGTAGGATCCAAACTGTTTGTGGCTTTGTAGGTCAAAACCAGCATCTTGAATTGTGCCCGGAAATCTGAAGAAATAAAAAATGTCATGCCAAATACAAGCGATTTTGTTCCCCAAATAGGTGGCAAACTTGTCACAGCAGGCAATAGATTTCTTTCTTTCTTAACATTTATTGGGCCGCTGGAACATTTATTTCAGCTCCAGGCAGAGACAACCCAGATTCACCAGGAAGATCAGCTCCACCAGACGACACCTTGAAGACACTAATCATAGTGGAGAAACACACTTTCTTTGTCACCACCACAGCCACGTTAGAGTCCTTCAAAAAAGCTCTTGCATGTGACCTGATAAATGGTTTCTCAAGTTTTCATTAGTCATTAATGAAAATAGTTGTTTCTCTTTGTATAGTAGAAGAGCCACAGAAAACAGATTGATTCAGTGTGCTGCTCCCTCCCGTGCAATGCCAGATGTAGGGAAGTTGGGGCCCTGTGAAAATGATGGTGTCATTTCCCTTCTCATAGAGTCTTAGGGCGTTGATAGACGATCCCGCTGAGAAGCGGGATCATCCAGCGCCGGCATCTGTCCCCCGCCTTCCTCTCTCTGCCGTGTCTGCTGTTCAGTCACGGCAGAGAGTCTTTGTGCGCATGTGCACCCTTCCTCGCATGCGCACAAGCCCAGGGAACCCGGAAGTGTGGCGTTAAGCCGGCACTTCGGGGATCCGCGTTGGAGGGGGCAGGATCGCCTGCCCCCTCCGACGTGGGATAACATGCGGCCCGAACGCATAGACGAGCGCAAATAAAGGCGGCTGACCAAAGGATAAGCCGCCTTTTTTGTCTCGTCTATAAACGGCCTTAGAGTTGGAACGGATCTCAGAGGCCATCTAGTCCAATCCCCTGCTCAGTGCAGGAAATCCACAGCGACAGCATCCCTGGCAGATGGCCGTCCAGCCTCTGTTCGAAAACCTCCAGTGAAGGAGAGCCCACCACCGCCCTAGGCAGTATCTGTTTCACTGTTGAATAGCTCTTACCATTAGGAAGTTCTTCCTAATGTTTAGCCAAAATCTGCTACCTTGTAATATGAACCCATTGGTTTTAATCTTGCCCTCAGGAGCAACAGAGAACAAGTCTGCTCCATCTTCTATGTCACAGCCCTTTGGATATTTGAAGACGGCTTTCGTGTCTCCCCTTAGTCTTCTCAAGGCTTAACATACCCAGCTCCTTCAACTTTTCCTCATAGGACTTGGTTTCCAGACTGCTGACCACCTTTGTCGTTCTCCTCTGAACTCAGTTTGTCAGTGTCCTTCTTAGATGGAAACAGACTCACCTATAAGGAAAAACAAAATTTTTGAAGTTCACTTAAACAACTTCTGACTCAGGGGCTGGGAGTCCCTGCATTGCAGACCCTGTGTGTTATACATGTGTTATTTCTACTTTATTCATGGGGTCCATGTGTCAGGGGTCCCCTTCTAAATTTCTTCAGGCCCTCCACAGGCCAAGGCTCATAGATGTATATTTTATTCCAGTGCTTCTCCACTAAGGTTATAATTTCAATTTAATTGCATTTGTTGGAGGCACCCCAGTACACAGAGCCTTGTGTAATCACACAGTCTAAACTACTCTGGATCTGATCCTGCTCCCATGGGACACTGAAAAGTAGTACAAGCTCTGTGGGCTCCTTAGGAGTTGGGGTCAAGGGAGTTAAGGTGTGTGCTCAGAATGGTTGAAGGAAGGGGAGAGTCATCCAGATCCTGGATCCATCTCCACTCCCTACCCCTGTGCTCAATCCTTCAGGGCTTGATGGTTGGGACTGGGTTCATGGACCAGAAGCAAGAATTGTAAAGGCACCAACCAAACAGCCAAAGACTGGATTTTGCTCACGGGCCATAGGTTCACCACCAGTGGGATATGTCTTCTCTGGGTGCTTTCGGAAGTGATGGCTCCCACTGCCACTACAGACAACCCCGGGCAGTGGTGGGAGCTGTTACTCCAGTTGGGAATTGGCCTGGCTGCCAAACTAACATGATAGTGTCAAGGCTGGGGTGGGGGGCAGGGAGACACACAGACATGTATCCACCTGACCTTGCCCCCGTGCTGCATGTAGCAACTCATCTCCCTGTCCTGACAGGTAGCCATGTAAGCAAATGACGGCCGCCATGGTGCCTGCACCCACCCCCACCACCACTCTGGACTGTGGTCAGTAAAGCGGGCTTTCAGACATGAAAGGTCCAGTGGCCGGATCCAGCCCATGGTGGTAGCTAGGACAGGTTGTGACTCAGGGATTTCCCCAACTCACAGCTCGGGCTAGTCCCCACCAGATCTATCCCATAGTAACATCTGGTGGCTGGTTCCCACTTTCAAACATGACGGTGGCCACCATGCCAAAGCAGGGGAAACCATGGCAAAGCAAGCCACCGTCATGTTTGAAAGCAGTTTAAGCGTTGTTTATTTTATTTATTTATTTACTTATTTCAAGTTATCTGCCACCCTTTTCCTAAGGCTTGTGGCAGATAACAGCATAAGGATGGATGAGAGAAAGGCAACAAGTGGGTCAGGGAGCACGCACACACACACACATACACCCATTCCAAAAGTTGAGAGATGCTGCAGGTGCACGTGCTTTGCTTAGCTCCAAGGGGATGAAAGGGAGCCTGCAAACATGATGGCATAAAGAGAAGCATAAATAATGACCAGTCTTGAGGGGAGGGAGGAACCGGGGAAAGCTTAATGGAAGAGGTAGATTTGTAGGAGGGATCTGAAGGCTGGGAGGAGGGAACAGAAAATATGTGTTTTGGGAGGAAGTTCCAGGCATAGGGGGCAGCATGGAAGAAGGGCTAAGGGTAATTTTGGGCACAGGAGACTCTGGGACAGGTGAAGGTAGTGGCAGAGGAGGAGCAGAGTTCTAAGGGCAGGAACATAAAAGAAACAGAGGGCAGAAAGATAGGGAGACTCAAGGCCTTGAAGAGTCCTGAAGATGAAGATAAAGACAAGACATTTGTACGGGATGTGAAGAGGGGTGGGCAAAGGGGAATGCATCCACAAGTTTAATACAATTAATAAAAGCTCAGTACATGAGTAAGTCTTTGAAGTGGCAGGGTCATAATGACAGCAGCAGGGTATACCTGGATTATCTAAATCTAATTTGGCATGTACAAAAATTCCAATATCTATAAATTGGCCACTTTGTATATGCATAAATGAAGATTTAACTGACAAGATACATGTTTGTGCATGTACAAGTGGAAACAAGATTGTATTTTTGCATGGGCGCTTCTGAAAATTTGGCTCAATTCACTACTATGTTTTATAACATATTCTGGTACATATTTGCCCTATTACTCCAAAAGTTAACTATCCTCTCTAAATTAGCATTTCAGTAGATATGTTCAGATGTACATTTTTAAATATCTTATTAGCATAATTTTGTTTATTTGGGTGCCTTTTTTCTTCCTTAAGAAGTCGCATTCACTTTCTTAGAAATCCAGATAAGCTAAAAATCATTGTGAGGCTAAAGTTGTTGCAGTTTGCCATGATTAGCTTTTAACTGTACTGACATTTACCGGATGGTCATAAAAAAAAGAAAGCAAAGTGAAAATGACAAAAAGGCCCATATTCTGCCAAAGTTCACATTCAGTTAATCCAATCTGTGGTCCCGAGAGAGAACAAAAGAAAAGAGCAAGTCTGTAATGCAGCTGCCAGTTTAGTGATCAAACTCATCAGATAGCTGCCCAGCCGGATCTGGTGTCCAGATAAACATGGTATTCATACTAACCATCTGCCTACAAGTCAATAGGGACAAAAATTAAAAATAATTACCTCTAATGAATGAATATACAATGACAGTCCTGTGCGAGGTATGGCATCATCATTGCAAACATACATACTGATAAGGAGCAGTTGTTCGTCTGGAGGAACTTTGTCAACTACTTTTCCATTTCCCCCCCTTTTAATCTCATATACCCTTTGTTTGTGATGTCTTCTTCATCATAGCTTCAAAAGATGGGGAATAGAATTTCTTTGCATGTTAAAATTATAGTTTTCTTTTGAAAAACTACTGTTACACTACTAAAGAAAACCTACTAATTACACTTTATTGATATTTGCCCTTCCATAGTTCCTTACATTCGAGGACGTCATCAGCATTAGGCCTCATAACATGGCATTAGGTCAACATTATTACCAGAGGATTTGCTTAGTGAGCTTCAGAAACACAGTGGGAGAAAGGTTTGTTTTGTTGAAAAAAACACCCATTAAGCTCAGTCAAAGCCAGGATTTCTTCTAGGAAATGTGTACTTGGTAGTTGATACTTACATGGCCACTGTAACTAACTTGGGCTTGAACCAATACCCATGTACCAATAGTTGGCTCTTCAATGCTACTGCTGCACTCTGGCCAGGACTCAGGGTTTCTGTTGAAGGTCCTCCTTGTGCTGGTCAGCTCACATCCCTCCTCAAAACTGCTCCATGCCACAAGCTTCCTGACTGGCTTTATGCCTTCTTTATATAAGGTTAAAGGCAGTCCTGTTTCTACAGTAAGCTGGGCAGGTCATCTATTCACTTCTTCCTGTTTCCCTTTGCTCCTTCGTTTGGTTCCTGTTTTATTTATTTATTTATATCTCACCTCTCTTACATAGGCAACTCGAGGCAGTTCACAATAAGAATATAAAAGAACAATAGATAAAGATACTATGAAAATACACTATAAATATAAACAAAAGACAATTAAAACATCAAAGGTTTTTACAAAAATAAAAACACCTTCCAACCCACCTAACCCAACCCCACCCCCTCTTCCCCGCCAAATGCCTGGTGAAAGAGTCAGGTCTTAGAACAAGGAGTGGGAATATTGGTTCTCCTGAGATCCGATATTGCCGGTATTTGGGTATATCGGCTTAATCCGATATTTACCTGTACCGACATACCGGATTTTTAACATTGGCCTCGTTACCTGATTTATTACATTGCGGCCATTGAAGTCAATAGCCGCAATGTAAAAAATCCGGTACCGTGGTCAATGTTAAAAATCCGGTATGCCGATACCGATATATCTGGTACCGGTACATCTGGTACCCGGTATTCTCACCGGTGTCCCTCCCCTACTTATAACTATGCCAGAAGTCAAGGAGATTCGGGCTGAGGCGGACTGCCACGGCGAGGGCATTCCAAAGCGATGGCGTGGCCACCAAGAACAGCCTCCTGCCTGTATGGAGCTGCATAAAATGTGGGACCTCCAAGAGTGCGCTCCTGGATGACTTCAGGGGCCACCCAGTGGCCCAGGGTGTGAGGCGATCTTTCAGGTAAGCAGGACCCAGACTGTTAAGGGCTTTGAAGGTTAAAACCAGCACCTTGAATCGGGTCCAGAAGACAATATGCAGCCAGTGCAGTGCATGGAGCACTTGTGTAATGTGCTCTCTGCGGTCCATCACAGTCAAGAAATGGGCCACAGCATTCTGCACCTGCTGCAGCTTCCAAACTCCCACCAGGGCAGCTCCATGTAGAGCGCATTGCTATTATCGTCTTGAGGTAACAAATGCATGAATGAAGGTGGTGAGGTCGAGTTAGAGACATATGGGCGGAGACTTCTCACCAACTGTAATTGGTGAAAGGTGCCCCTGGCCACAGCCAACACCTGAGAGTCCAAGCATAGCTGTGAATTCAGGAGCACCACATGTACAGATGGAACCGATGGAGGTCCAACACCACCAATATTTTTATTTATTTATTTTATTTTATATATTTATACCCCGCTCCTCCTGCAAGCAGCTCGGAGCGGCTATAACAGGGGTGTTCTTCTCCCTCAGATCACCAACCCCCCTGCCCCTACCATCATCACCTCCATCTGATCAGGATAGAGCTTATTTAATAGGGGTGGGACTTGGGGCAAAACACCAGACACCGGTTTTACCAGTTACCGGTTTGCAAAAAATCAGTTTACTGGATTAAAACCAGTATACCGGTACCGTTTTTTCCTCATTGATTTCAATGGGGAACTGTCCCCATTGAAGTCAATGAAAAAAAACAACCAATACCTCCCTCCTCCCCCTCCCCGGCTGCGTGGGTAGAAGGGGGGACACCCCCCACCCACCCTGCCCAGCCTGGAGTGTTTTTTTTATCTGAAGTCCCTGCTAGTGCAGGCTCTGGGCCTACACGAGCAGGTACTATGGCGATCCCGGGGGTGGGGGTGGTTTAAGACCCCCCACCCCAGGGATCGCCCTACCCCCCCACCCAGGGATTGCCTCATTTGCCCCTTGGGCGGCGGCGGCAGCTGCACGGCACGCGGGTCTGGCTTCAGCACTGCCAGTGGCTTCAGCGCTTCACTAGGTCTTCCGGGGAAACCCGGAAGTTCCCCGGAAGGCCTAGTGAAACACTAAAGCCACTGCCAGCGCTGAAGCCAGACCTGCGTGCCATGCTGCTGCTGCCGCCGCCATCACCCAGAGCGCAAGTAAGGTGATTCTTGGGTGGGGGGGTAGGGAGATCCCTGGGGTGGGTGGTTGTTAAACAACCCCCCACCCCAGGGATCACCCTAGTACCGCAGCAGCCCAGAGCCCACACTAGCAGGGACTTTGGGTCAAAAAATAAAATAAAAAAAATCCAGGCTGGGCAGCGTGGGTGGAGGGTGTCCGGTACCGGTACCCCAGATTATCGGGTTAATCCGATACTGCCGGTACAGCAAAATACTGGCAGTATCCGATATTGGGGAACCCGAAATTCCCACCCCTATTATTTAAGCTTGAACTGCCTTTGGCCTGTTTGTGTTTGCATCTATTTGTCCTGAACTTGACATGTCTGTTCCTTTGACCAGTCTTTTTACTTTCTGCCCCACCTGCCTGCCTGCTCATCATCTGTTTCCTGCCCCTCCACCACATCAGTCTGCTTGCCTGTCCCACTCCCTCTGGTTCAGGTGTTTGTCCCAGACTCTCTCTTATGCCCCTGTCCCAATCCTGCACCAACTTCTACCATGATAGTTGACAGCCCTGTAAACCATAATGACAACAACATCTGAGCAATTTAAAACCTGGAGAAAATGTTTTCCTTGCAATATCACTGCAAGGTAGGGAAGTATTTTGGATAAAGAGTGGCTTCCATTGATATAGTTAAATAAAAGATTGATCTAGCTAAATCAGCACACAGTATACTGTGTGTTGATCAAGATCACACATGATGTCTCTTACAATGGGAAGGAATAGAACCCTAGTCTCCTGAGTCCTACTCCTTTACTTTAACTATCATTTCCAAGATGCACCATGGCTAAGCATTGGTGGGGAACATTTTCTTATAATGAATTGGGAGTAGCAAGGGGATAAAACTCATGCAAGGAATCACCATAGCCCTGATCCTATAAGCGTTTAAACCAGGTGGACTGTGAGGTTCTAGTCACCTGGCAGTCAGCTATGATGAAGATCGTCTACATTCAGAGAGGTGGGAAGGGACTGGATTTCCTTCTAAATGTACATGTCTGTATGTATGTACATGAACGTGTGTGTATGTATGTCTACATTCTTATGAACAGATACTTTGATGTAGTTAAGTCTTACTTCACTTTAACTTCTGATTTGTTCACACATACAGTACCCTCAACCAAAGTTAGTGTGAAGTAGGAAGGGAAGTATGCACTCTTTAAAAAATGACTATTTACTCCCCTTCGCATCAAAGTACCAGTTGTGTGAACACTTTACTTTGACAACATTGGGTAATTTCAGATGTGACGATACCATGGTCAACCACAGTGAACCATGGTCAATTTCGCAGTGCAGCCAGAGAGACGTGAACGTCTGATTAGTGGCATCCAGCTGTTCACCATGGTCAATTACCCGGAGGGGCCAAAGCCAACAACGCTTCCGGAGATCGGAATGGGACCATCCCCGGAAATGTGGTGAATGCGATTCCCACTGGGAAACCACCAAAAATAATGACTGAACACCAACCACCAGGCGGAATCAGAATGAATGATCCCCAGCCATGGTGAGAGCATGCAGCATTGCTGCCAAGCAACGCGCAACACACAAACCAGGGAGGGAGATTTAAAGGGCACACAGCAGCAGGGGAACATGGCGAGACAGAGAAGGATGGAAGAGTAGAGCGGAGGGCAAGCAAGACAGGGGGGAGGAGGGGAAGGGAGGACGGGGCGGTAGGGTGGGCCAGGGAGCAGGAAGGGGGGGAAGGAGGGAGGGCACAAGGAGGCACAGTATGAACAATAAATATGAGGTGTAGCTACAACAACAGTGTTGTTGTCTGCCTCATCGTAACAGGAAGGGGGCAGGGAGCAGCTTGCCTTCCAGCTAGTGTGTACCTGCAGACGGCGCCCCTCCCCTGGGTGCACCTGTGCTCCCATTCTGGGGGCTTGTGCCCCAAGCCCGCATGCACCCATCAGTGCGGTCAATCCGCAGCTGGTTGCCTGTTGTCAGCATCTCCTTGATATAAGTGCTTGCTGGACATTCTGTGCGCTCGGTTCTTGCAGCTGTGCTGGGTCCGCTCCCCATCCATCGCTTGCTAGCCATGCCTTGTTGAGGCCTGTGGTCTTATTGCATGTCCTTGGAGCTCCCTTGCTTCCCTCCCCAGCCCACATGGCATCATGGGCCCCTCTTTCCTTGCTGCTCAGACCCTCTGTCCACTGGACCATGGCCGGAAGTGCTGCCCCTGGGCTCCCGCGCCCCAGGTCGCCTGGCACCCCCCATATCTGGACCTTCCACGAGACAATGGTCCTATGTGACCTGTGGCAGTCCCCAGCTGTGCAACTGCTCCTGTGCTGTCCGGATACCCTCTCTGGTGCCTATGCAAGTCTGAGCTCCGGGCTTCGCTACTTCAGCTATGAGGCGAGCGGTAGCATGTGCCGGCTCCATGCAGAGGTGCTTGACCTCTGTTCCTTTCCTGATGGATGCATTCCAGAGATGAGGTGCTCGCATGTGGCATGGCCTGCGGTGTAGACCATGTCCACCCTCTCAGTGTGTAGCCTGGCCAGGTTCACGACCTGTCTGGAGGAGGGGGGCCCTGCCCTGGCCATTTCTTACTTCTGCTGCATCCATGGGGCCCATGGCTACCAGCAGTCACATGGGGTGATGTATTACTTGGGATGTATTACTACCCAATGTTGTCTAGCTGGGGACTGCTAGTGAGGTTGCAGCTCGTCTGCATACGCTCCCAGCATCCTCGGCTGTCATCGCTCGAGGACACCACAACTCTCCTGGGGCTTGGCCTTCCTGCCGCCCCAAGCTCCACCGACCAGCGGGCC
>QEPC01001556.1:1002430-1016403 GCA_003113815.1 Sphenodon punctatus
ATTACTTTGTAAAGTGCCAGGTACACTGCTGGCGCTATATAAATGTTTGTTAATAATAATAATAATAAATGAAGAAACAATATGTGACAAATTCACCTGTGATAAATGAAGCTATATCTTGGAAGATTAGATCTGTGTGTCCAATAAAAAAGGTTTTTCATGGATGCACAGTAGTCATTTTACCATTAAGTTATTATTGTCACCATTAAGTTTTGCAAGAATTTTTTCCGTACTAAATGTATACCATGGGCAGTTCAGTCACTCTCATTTAGAAGGGCCTAGTGAGTCCTTCTAGTTTTTAGCTATAGTATGGATTGCAGCTAACACCAGTGTCTTTCAGGCTTCTTGGTAATAGTCCATTAAAGGTACATCTGGATAAACTGTCTAAAGTACACTTTCTGGCTTGAAAGGTATATGCAGATCAGTGGCCTGGTGAAGGTATGAATAGGTCTTACTCCTCAAAGGTTGTATCTTGGTGCAAGATCCCAACAATACAGGTAGCTCCCCTTCATCCCACACCCCCTCCAGCAAATCTATTCACCCTTTCGCCCCATTTTCTTGACTTACTGTGGGGTAAGGTAGCATCTCATTGTTAACTTAACTTCAGTTTCTTTTATTTCTAACTAGCATGAACATGAAAACATTTTATTCTAGCTTGGCTTCATCAATGTGTTCGCCTAAAACTCTTTCCCACTGTTTTTGATAAGTAGAAGCATCCTTGTGTCAGATCCTTTGCAATACCTTATAGATCTTATCCAGGCATCCTTTGGGCTGGAAATGGGTGAACAAGACCTTTTCAAATTTAGTAGGAGCTCATTTAAAATGCTTAACTTAACCAGTTTCTGTAACGAATACTCTTGACTTAATTATATTGCAAAAAATCAATCTGATCATGAAACATCCTGTGCAAGTCCTGTTGCATTCAGAATCTATTCACATTGATTAGGAGTTTCACTTTTATTACACCTTTACTTCTGAGTTGCATCCTGATTTGTTTTGCCAGATTCGGTGAAGCTGATCCCATGCCCTGCATATTCTGCATGCATGCATGCGCACAAACACACACGCACACACACTCAGAATCCACAGTTTCCGCATGACACAAGGTGTCTGCAATGGAGGTATGCATAGTTTCCTCATGTGCATGCACGTGGGTGTACATGGGATCCGTGGAGCATGCGATCAGCCCTATTTGCTGCAGGGCACTTCTATATATAGGAGAGTATGGTAATGCCTCCTTGACTTCACCAATTTTTTTAATAGCTTTCTCCCCGCTGTCAAATTCAACCCCTGTGAAAGGATGCTTCCATCAAAATGTTTTAGGTGGAAGCAAAACTAAAGATCCAGCAAAACTACATTGAAATCTTTAACCCCCAAAATGTTTTCTTCCATTTCCACCAAGCCCACATGTGATGGGTTGTGATACCATCTGTTCAGAGTGATTGGAGAGACTGCCCTATGCTACAGTCTTAATCAGGTAAATTGACTCCACCCTGATCTCTGGATCTCCTGAGGGTAGCCTTAGCAATTCTAGGTTTTTTAACACTCCAAATTAACCCCTTCATTATGTTATCATATTGCCTGAAAAGGGGATCTGGAATTAATGGGAAGGGCAAGAAACTTGTATAATATCTTTGGGAGAGTGAACGTTTTAAAAAGGTTAACCCTGTCCATCCAAGAACATGCTAAATATCTCAACAACTTAGCTTCCTCCTGAATCTGTTTAAGGACGCAAGGGAAATTGTCACTATACAAATCCTTGCAAAGTTGTATACCTAGATACTTAATCCCCTTCTCAGCTATTTGGAAATGAACTGCCTGCTGGATCTGGTAATGCATTTCTTTCTTCTTGGCACAGATCATGGCAACTGGTTTTTGTAAATTCACTTTAAAACCAGAAATCTCACTAAATTGGTCTATTAATTTCCACAGCAGGGGAACTGAATACAACGGGTTTGAAAAAAAAAGAATCATGTCATCTTCATAAAAAGCAATCTTATGATGTATCTGGCCAATTTGCATACCTGTAATGTGTGATTCTTCTCAGATTGCACATACTATTGTCTCCAAATCAATATTAAATAGGGGGGGGGGAGTGGGCAACCTTGATGAGTACCTCTGCATAAATTAAAGGGAATTGTCAGAGCCCCATTAATCACTAAGGATGAACAGGGCTGGAGATAAGCTGCACATATACAATTTTAAAAATTTCCTTGGAAGCCCATTTTCATCCAAATTTGAAACAAACGTTCTGTTTCCACACAATCAAATGCTTTATCAGCATCAGCTGAGATCACTATCCGTGGTGTTTTTTTCCTGCTGATTCTAATGTATTAGGTTGATTGCTTTATGAGCATTATTGGTTCCTTACCAGTGTGGAATAAATTCCACATATTCAATGTGAATGATATCTAATTATGGAAATTATATGATTTGCAAGGGCTTTTGCAAAAATATTAAAATCAATGTTAAGAAGAGAAATGGGGCAATTGATAGCAGGGCAGTACAGTTTCCAGGTTTCAATAATAATGAGATTTTTGCTTCATAAAAAGTATTCAGCATTTTGCCAGCTTTTAAGATGTTATTATATGTGTCCATTAGGTAAGGGGCCTATTCTTCCCTTTAACAATAAAGATTATCTCACATTCCAGAGGCTGCTCCTCCTATGTGAATTCTCTGAAAGTGTAGATTGTGTGGATTCTAATAGACCAGTGCATTGAAGCTGAGCTGAATTCTTTGTTGTTGCTATTGTTCTAAAAAGAGAAATGAAAGAAATCACAGCCATAGACCATTTAAAGGGACTGATGTGAATTCATGACCTACCAACCACCTTTTCTAGGTTCTACCAGCAGAGCTGCCTACTGCTTTTAATTCAGCCTCTAGAAAAGGACTCTGCATACTGCCCAATTATCTGTTTGCAAGGCTGCCAACAGCAGTTATTATATTTCAAAGTGGCTAAGCTTTGTTGCTGTCATATCAGGAGTCCTGGGTATTAAGTCATCGTTGCACACTAGTGTCTCCTTTCTGTCAACCTTCTGTAAGGAAACATGAAGGAGCAACTCCTAGTTTCTTAGCACAGAATGCTCAACAGCCACTATTTGGTATTGCTGCTGCTGCTGACAGTCTTTATACCCTCATGGACATTTGGGAAAATCAGGGAGACCAGAAGATATCCTGGCCACAGGTAAGAATCTGTTTTTATTGATTGCCACTGCTCAGAACTCTCAGTCAGACATCCAGAAGCCCATTATCACCACTGAGAGACAGAGGGAAGCTGCTTTACTTTTAATACCCTGCTTGCATGGGTAGATTGGTAGATAAATGCTCTCTCAAATGCATTACTCTCCCACTCAATACAGGAGACTTGACAGATCTGAAAGAATAGTGTCATTTTCTTCCTCTAGCAATTCTACAACAAGCTGCACATACATGCTCCAGGCAGGTCCTCTTTGAACTTGGGTTTCTTGCCTCCACCCATCTCCTGCTGGACCCCTAAGCCACCAACATTCACTCTCCCCTCATCCCATCTCCCTTTCCCCTAATGGGCTCCTAAACCCTGTTTAATTTCTCTTTAACCTGCCACAGCAGTCACTATTGGGTCCCTAAAATGCTCTCTGGGGTCCCTTGACCTTTCCCAACCCCCTCCTGGGCTGTATTATGTCAGGTCCCTAAGCCCCCATGGTGCCTCCATCCATCAACCTTGGCACCATGATTGCCTAAGACCTCTGCTCAAGACTTCTTCAACTTCCTATCCTCTGAGTTCTCCCTTAGCATGTTAAAAAGTGGGAAGGGAATGTCCAGTTCTGCTGCCATGGAAGTGGTGCCACCCCCTGCACCACTTTATCCAGGCCTCTCTGTTCTGGACCCTTCTTTATTCCGGATAGGTCTTATGCCCCCTGCAACTCTCAAATATACTCTATTAGTATTACTGTGGAATCATCACCCAATCGGGACATCTCTAGAATGCTGACAAAAAACACATGCCTGCGGTTATCCAGTTAACAGAGCTTCCATTGTATTTGCCTTATAATTTTATTACATTTGCCTTATAAACATATTTGATACATTTAGATTATGTATTGTTTACATTATGTATTATATTATGTACTGTTTATTATCTATTCATATTGTATTTCATTTATGAGTGTAAGCTGCTACGAGACACCTGTGGTGTAGTCTGCGGGGTACAAAATTAAAATGAAATGAAAACATGAAATGAAATAAAAGCCATTCAGATCCTTGGTGGAGGAGAAGAGAGATGTTTCCCACCCAGTTAAATAGCTCACAAAGTCTGGCATGTGGAAATCTTCAGCCATGAACATGTGACATGGACAGTCCTGGTATAAACAGCAGCAAGAGGGAATGAACTGATGAGCAATGACTCAACAGTCAGCACAATAAACACCCATCTGCCATTTTGTGGGGTCTCACAGTGAGCTTTAGGCTTAATTATTTTACTATGTGGAATACAGTGATTTATAGCAGTTGCATTGCTTATGTAACCACAATCACAATTGTGTTGCGCAGAAATATTTGCTTGCCAGTCACATTTAACCGAGTTCTGCTCACCTGTTAGCCAGTGCAACTTTACCAAAGCCATTGATGTTGCTGCAGAGGCTTACTCAAAGGCTGATTTGGGCAAAATCTGTCTCAGATTAATGCCAAAAGGATACATGGGGAAGCAGTTAACACCTTGCAGGACACTTCCTTCCTTCTTGAGGAAGACCAAGGGAAGGACCCAGAGATGTAAGCTGAAGATTTGTATTCCCCACACGGCTATTTAATTTACTTAAAATTTCTATACCACAAACAAAAGACGAAATATACTTGAAATAAAGATACATGACATATATCCTACTGGGATGCCTAAGAGAGAGTGGAAATTACACAGGGAACTCAGTGAGTCCCACCTTGAAGAGTGATTCATCAGGTTACTAAGGGTGTTTTCAAATGTGACAGACAGTACCATGGATTTCCATGCTTTGACCCACATGGATATCAGTGGTCTCATCACATCGAAAACTGTCCACCAGATGTTGGCCTGGACTGGAACCCGAGTTTGCATGGGCTGTGACGGCGCTTAGCCTGGGGCTGTTCCTCGGGACCATCCTTGAGGAACAGCCTGGGCTAAGCGGTGCCACAGCCCATGCCAAGGACTCCGGTCTGGGGTAAAGCAGGCCGTAATGTATGTCGGCCTTCTTGCACTTATCCTGGTCTGGGTTAGCATCGGTTCTGGGCAGCTGGCTGCCGTGGCTGCCCATCAGGGAGAGGACGGGCTGCTCCTGGCAGCATGGGGGTGGGGCTATGTGGATGCCCTCTCTCCACCCCTGTCCCAGTCTGACCTGCTGTCATGTTTGTTTGGCAGCTGGGCTAAATCATGTCCAGAATGAGGGCCCTCACTCCAGGTAGTATTGAAGCTTGGCAGTGCTATATAAAAGCACTCTAAGAAGCAATTTATGGAAGTGCGAGGGAGAAGAATGTTGTCTCTCTCAAAGCACCATTGTTCTGTGGTTACATGGGGAAGCCTACAGGCTTTGCGCACCTGCACAAAAAGCAAAAAGGGCATTCTACTGGACAACTACATGGCTTTCTCATGAGCCATGTAACTATATCCTTAACACTCATGCCTGGGTCAATATCTCCCCTCTGAAGAGTTTGACTGTTGATAGTAAGAAACCCAAGGGATTCAATGATACAGATCCAGAATTAATTCCCAGGGATATATTCTCACAGGGTTTTTTTGGGAGATGCTATTGTAGTCATTGAAAAATTCCAAATTCTGACTATGTGGCATTCACATCCCACAGGACTGTCTGGGAGTTTAGAGGAAACTAGATGTTGGCATTTTTCCATCTTCCTTACATATTTAGCAGCTGCTTCTGAATGATGAGTTCATATTTCTCATTCCTTCTGCACCTACAAGCATAGGTTATGCGTAAGAGACTGGCAGTTTTCCTGAAATCCCAAGTCTGATGTCAGGTGATGATAGCACTGACAAATGTTAGTCCAATGGGGATAGACATCAGGACACATATGATATTTTTAAACAAGCAAGGCTAGAGGGGGGTCCATGTCTGCTGAGTGGTACCGCCACAGAGCACCCATGCACGTAGAGTGAGAAGGGAGGGATTCTAACAGGCGGCTCCCTGGGTACGTGGCCACTCAGGCAGCCTCCACGCACTACCACCATGTCAGACCAGCCATTGAAGCAATTCATAAGGGAAGCCATTGTTGCAGAGTAATAACTGATTCACAATCAGTAAAGACAAATGCAACTGAAGGTCTAAACAAGAACTTTACTTAAACTTTCTTAGGCACAGATCCTTAGTTGCATCTAGCTAGTAAGAAGACAAAATGGAGACTGAGACAATGAGAGAGAAGGGAAGAAGGAGTGGTTACACAAAGGAATTCAACTGCAAAACCCCATCTCCCTTCCATGCACACATAAACTTAGCAGCGCCATCTGTGGCTCTATAGTCAATTACTGTTCTTAATACAGCAGGCATTTAACTTATGGATGTTGCATATACCAACAGCCATTACCACTTTAAGAGCTCCCAGTAAGGCTGGGACAGGGAAGCAGCGGGGCCAGGGACATATCCACTGGTGTGCATGGGTGCCCTGGTTCAAACGGGCCAGTGATGCATGGGCACCTGTCCCTATGCATTGTTTTGCTGTCCCCCGTATGGGGCACTCTGGCTTCTTCTCGGTTCCCCATGCTTCGGTGCTCCTGTGCACCCATAAATGGGTAGTGCATAGGTTATGGGATCGTGCATCCTCTCACACCACCTTCAAACAAGCTGTTGGGTGGGTGGTTGATGGGTGGTCATGCGTGGCTGTGTCTCATTTAAAAACACCCATAGTCTTGCTTCCTTATCCTGAGCTCATTCTTTTTCAGTGGTTTGGGGTAGGAACTGGATCTTGTGGCCAAATCCAAGAACTGGAAAGAGGCCGCATAAAAACTAGCCGCAGACTGCATTTAGCCCCAGGTTGATCCCCATCCCTGATTTAGAATATACACTCTTCAGAGAAGGGAATGTCTCTCTCTATCATGTAGCAGGGTGGCCTAACCTGGCCATAAGTCTTTGTAGACTGAAGTAATCAAAGTACACAAGTGATCATTATCTCCCCAGTTTTTTTTATTCATGGGGTGTTTTTAGGCAAGTGCCTCCCCACCCATCATGCATGTTTCAGGGCTGCATTGGTGCCCTAGGCAGTCTTGCAACATGCATGATGGGGGGTGGGAGGAAGCACTCATCTAAAAACACCCATGAGGTCCTCTAAGCAGTGTAATAACAGCAACCGTTTCCTGGGTTCCACAAGTCTGCTGCCACCTCTCTTCCACTTTCTCAAGGTACAATTTAATGGCCCTCCCTTACCCCAGCAAACCTCGCAGTATACCTCCCTCTCCCTAGTAGACCCTGTCGATGCAAGACTAGGCCCCTTTGAACCTGCCTCTCATCTGAGGCAAGCCCCTGATGCCTCCCTGGTGGCTAGGGTTCCACCTATGTATATTTTTCCAGGCCACTTTATGAAACATACATGTTGCAGGGCCTGCATTGGTGCCATAGGTGCAGGCCCTGCAACATGTATTTTTCATAAGTGGCCTGGAAAAATATGCGTAGGTGGCAACCCTACTGGTGACCTGCCCTCTGAGCTACTGGTTTCACTTTGTGAATTCTAGGCTCCAGATGGTTCCCAGCTCCCAACCTCAGCTGGGTCCAATGAGCTACACAGAGGCTTGCCATCTGGTTTACAAAGAACATGGCCCTCATCTCAATTATTGATAACAGTGTGTGGGAGTTGCTTTCTAAAGATAGATTTTAGGGTGAAGAGGAAACCAAGCTGACCTTGGCAGCAATCAGTGCCTGTGAGTGGATCCGAATCTCTTATCAATAAACCAAACATATTGTAACTTGGTAGAGTTTATTTTTCTTGAGAAACCAGGAGCACACACATGAGCTGCTTAACCTAGTAGCCATGTATTCAACTGTTCTTATGGTTTAACTCCTCCCACTCCATCATCTGCTGACACAGGAACTGCATAGCACCAGGGGAAGTCAGATCACATAACTTAGCTAATTCCCAAATTACCACGTTCCTCCCCCCTAAAGTCCAAACATACCCAATACAGGGAAAATAACTAACTAGAGATGTGGGATAGACTACCTGATCTCAGTAGCTAAAAAGGGTTGGGATTATTCTGCCCATAAATTCCCCTTGCCATGTCTAACTACAAGTTCATCCTTTCAGGATGTTTTCTAACTCTTTTGGATCAGCAAAGAGCAACAGGAACATTTGGATAACTCTTGAGCTCAGAGGATCTTGCAGCAGCTGATTTAGGCCCCTTTAGGTGGCTGCATGGGGGTCGGTGTACGCCGCGATCCATGTGCGGTGCTTGGGGGAAGGGTTTTGATGAGGCGCACACCCATCCTCATGCACCACTACACATGGAGGCACCTCCATTTTTTCCAGTGCCTTCATGCATTGGGATGCATGTGCATAGGAGGGCACACCCCCATGGGATTTACACGGGAGGTACCCACTCTAGAACATGTTCTAGTGTGGGTGCCGCATGTGTAGAAAGGGCCATAGTAGCTGATGCTTCAGCTAACTCTGGAGTTGGATCATGCTGGTCTACCACCGTGTCACCAGCTGATTCTAGAGAACAGCCCACATCTTGAGAATCCAACTTGGGTTTCCCATCTGACAGAGTAGTAGTTGTTTCACCTACAACCACTGGTGAGTCTAAGTGCATAGCTGCGTGCTGTTCTGAGGGACTGATCTCTGGAAGCAGGCCTTCTTGATCGTCAGTTCATGACAATAAGTGGTGTAGATGATGCCTGAGAATGGTCCCTTGTACTATCACCTTGTAGACAACAGTCATGTCTGTGATAGAAGTATTCTAGATAGCCACTTGAACTTCCCCAAGAAGTCTCTGGCCCAGAGAAGATCTCCAAGTGTCAACCTGTGTCTTACATGCTGGTTGACATGGTTCTGCTTCACTGAATCTTGCTTCAGATTGACTCTGGTAAACACATCAGGTTTCAATAAGTTCCATCTAGTTTGTACTGGCCTGCCAAACCTCATTTCAGCTGGTGATTTCCCTGTAGCTGCATGCGGGGTCATATAAAGTCTAGCTAGGAAACAGGAGATATTGCTTTGCAAAGTAGATCCCTCTATTTTCTTCAGGGCAGACTTCATCATTTTCATGGCTCTCTCTACAAATCCATTTGTTGAAGGGTGTTAATGTGCAAAAGTGATTTTCTTTTCTGGAAAGCATGCTTTTGCTCATGTCCCCATCTCCACTTTGCATCTTTCTTCAACAGATTATGCCATAGCTTCCCAACTGGTGTGCCACAGCATAGTGGTGTGCTGCGGCAGCCTCCCTGGTGGGCTGCGAAAATGCACAGGACAGCTGGGGGAGGAGCTGCAGCTGCTGGCGTCAGTAAGCCCTGCACAGCCAACCCCTTCTCCTCCACTGCTGCTGCTGCCTCCATGTGGACCCTGGGCTCCTCCTTGCCACTGCTGCTGTTCTTCCCATGCTGTGGCCTTGTGGACCCCGGGCTCTTCCTCACCGCTGCTACTCCAGTTCCTGCTTGGATCTCCGGGCCTGGGCTCCTCTTTGCCTCACTGCTGCTACTCTTCCTGCTGTTGGGGCATGCTGGCTGGCTCCCGGTGCTTCTCCTTCCCACTAGCATAGCTTCCTGCTGCCACAACCATAGCTTCCACCGCCTGGATCTTTGCCTGGCTCCTTCCTGCTGATGATGATGTTTTTTGCTTTTGTTGTCAGCCGCCTCAAGTTGCCATAGGTGAGAGAGAGCGGGGTACAAATAAAAGTTGATGATGATGATGATGATGATTCTCCTTCCCACCAATGCAGCTTCCTGCCATCACTGCCTTCTCCTTTGGCTGAGGTAGGTTGCCTCTGCGTGCTCTGCATTTTTATTTGGGGAGGGTTGGGGTCTTTCCCTGGGTAGGTTGCCCCTGTGCACTCTGTATTTTCATTTGCTATTTGGCTTGTGTTTGCCCCTGCCAGGTTTGCTTTGCCATGTGTGCTGGGGCAGTGACTGGCTTGTGTTGGCCCCTGCCAGATTTGCTTGCCATGTGTGCCATCTACCATTGGGTTGGCTCTGCCCACCGTTGGGTGGGTTCTGCCTACCATTGCCCGCAAAGCTGAAATAAATTTAAAAGTGTGCCTCAGAGCTCCAACCAAATTTATGTGTGTGCCACAGAATGGAAAAGGTTGAAAAACACTGGGTTATGCAATGGACCTAGCACTGTTGATAGGTTTCGCAAGGACTTTCCATAATATTTTAGGAGGCCCAAGTACACCTCTAGGTCCTTTCCATCACGAGACGCTGGGGCTTGATCAATTGCTTGCAACTTTTCCTCAAGTGGCTTCAGGCCCTGGGTTGTCGCTCTGTCCCCAAATACTCCAATTCTGGTGCTTGCAATACTCATTTACCTCTCTTCAACCACAAGCCCGCTGATTCAAAATATTGTAAAACCACCTCTAAGTTCTTTAAGTTTGCTTCCTCCATTGGTACAGTTATTAGGATATCATCCAGATATATAGCTACATGACTGATACCATCTAACACTCCTTCTATTAATCTTTGAACTAGGCACATGCAGAAAAAAATGCCAAAATGTAGGCATATGTACATGTATAAGCCTTTATGTGTATTAATGGTTACTAATGCTTTGACCTCTTCTGCCAATACCAACTGTTGGTATGCGTAACTTTTCATACAGTTCTTCTAGTCTAGGAATTGGGTAATGCTCCAAACATGCAGCTTGGTTAGCTGTCTTTTTGTCATCACCACAAATGTGAACAGATCCATCTAGCTTCAGAACAGGCATGAAAGGGTGGCCCATTCAGAATATGTGACTCCTATTATCTATATTTGGTCTAATTCTCCCTTAAATTTTGCTTGTAAGACAAGTGGCACTACCTTTACTTTTCAAAACACAGGCTGTACTTAGGGGTCAATTTTGATTTTCACCTTAAGATTGATGGGGCCGATGCCATGGCTCACGGATCCCACATGCACCTGCATGGGAACTGCGCACACTGCCATTGCAGGCACACTGTGGGGGTGTATGCACAGGAATGGCGGACCATGGGATCGACCCCCTTGAGTTGTCCTAACTTCATCCTTGAACACCGCTTCGTGTTTCTCTAGGATATATGACAACCTACTTGTAGTGATCGTGTGGGTGGTCTTCTTTAGGACTGTATTACAGTCCAGTTTTAGAAATTTAAGTCAATCCCTGCCCAATAGATTTGGGCCTTGACCCTGGTTTACCAAGAGTGGCAGACAAGCTGATTGGGATGTACAATGAACATTCACTGCTAAGGCTCCCCAGACTGGAATTTCTTCTCCTGAATATCATTTAAGAATTGCTGTTGTATATTCTAACCTGAGGTTTGGGTCAACTGAATTTTGCTTACGTGTATCTACTTCAAAATGATCCTTACAGTTGTTCAAAGTTAGTGTCACCATCAGAGGGTCTGGTTTTCCTTTAGTAGTGAGAACAATGGATACTCAACAGTCTCTCTACCTAGGTGCTCTCACTCAGCAGTGAGCCCCTCCTAATGGGGTGTTTAAAATTGTGAATGTGGAGCATTGCCATCATGACCTGGCCTGGACTGGGGAACCACCACCGCCACGGTCCAGACTGGGTCGGGCCACTGACCAAACCTGCTGGTGGCCGGGCACCCAGGGAGGGTGGGGAAATACACTAATGTGCAGTCTGCTGGTCCTGCCACCACACTGTTCCCAGAACCCCACTCCCACCATGACAGGCACCCGTGGTGGTCCAGGTCATGGCAGGCTGTAACTAACATTGTAGCCCACTGTGACACAACTGAGGGGGACTTTTTATCTGAGCTGTGACCTCAGAGGTCTCTGAGGCCAGGGGAAATCCTGGGACAACATCTGGCAGCACCTGCACAAACATGCAGGTGAGGTCAGAGTCAAAGCATGACAGAGTAGGCCAAATCAGCCTGCCGTTATAGTTTTTTAACACCCAGAGTGTGGTCTATAATTTACATTTCTCCCTAATCTTTCTGCTTTAGCTTTGTTTTGGCAAACTTTCTGTAAGTGACCTTTCTTTTTACAGTAGTGGCATTCTGCCTCACTAAATTTGCAAGTTTATGGGTGATGGTTGTCTCCACAATTATAGCAATTACATAAGAAGTGCAAGTTTCTGTTCATTCATTTGTTCCCCACAGCTATGGGTTAAAATAGACTTGCAGCTGGTGCAGCAGTGACCTGACCTGGACCGGGAAGTCACAGCGGATATGGTCCGGGCCATGTCAATGCACCAACCATATGTGCGTGCAGTTGGGCTGCTGTCCTGCCACCCACACAGCTTGGGGAGGGGAAGAGCTCCCACAGACATGGGCAGCCATGGTAACCAATGATGGCCAGCCATGGTGACTGGCCATTGTGGGCCCCAATCCAGGACAGGTCATATCAGGCCACAACAGATGTGCTAGCCCGCTGTGGAGATCAGGCAGGCCTTAGCCCAGGTTGTGACTTCGGGGGTTCCCCGAGATCAGAGCCCAGGCTAGCCACCAACACTGTCTGGGGCAATCCCAGGCCAAAATCTGGTGGTTCAAAAGCAGATGTCCCGGTACCCCACGGGCCACAGCAGGCCACCGTCATGTCTATTTTTACTCTATGTTCCCTTTCCTACCTTGCTCCCAGTGCCCTGATCCTGACTCTGTGCCCCATTCACCACATTCACCTAGTTCTGGATGCCTTTCCTTGCCCTTGCAACCCTGACATCTCCTCAAGAATCTGATTCCAAGGCCACCTATGATGCTGGATTTTTTCTCACACACAAAGGAAAACAAGCAAATGAGCACAGATTTCCCCATGTGAGCTCCTTCTTTCACCAAAGGTCACAAGGGTCAAGGATCCCTCTTTCTGACATTTCTGGCCATGGCCACTCTCACCCCCTGCACAGCCAATCCTGCATGAATCAAGGGGCTGAATGAATCAAAGGGTTTAAACACTGAATACCGTTAACCAGTTTTTCTAACATTCCCCATGAGTTTGATTTTTTGGTTCTATCAACCTAATTGCTGTACCATCATCATAAAAAATGTGATTGAATTATAAATGTTTCAATAAGAATTATCATTCATTAGGCATAGTTCAAACAGCTCTTATAATAAATATATGTAACGTTTACTAGACGTGGGAGCAGGATGGAAATTTTGGCTTGGGTACAGTCATCCCAAGTGAGTCCAAATTGGCTGATATTATTTAAGAATTGCTCACATAGGACTTTTAATTTCAGTGGTCTGGATGGGGCTCGTTGAGGCTTTCTCCTTATTGTGAAGATTCTGAGTTTCAGTTGGTTTCATTATCAAGGTTCTTATTTCTGTCTACAGACTTTGCTAGATGGTGTTTCTTTTAAAGAAATCATGCAATAGATGATTTCATTGGAAAATTTAACAATTTAGCAGCTTACAGCAGATGTTCTCATACTGTGGCTGCCATCTGTGGATAGGCTCACAATCCTGATTGTTATTTGATAGACTTTGCATGTCTTTATTGCTGTCTGGGTTCACAAGATTGCGTTTAAAAATAGCATCAAAATAGCACTATCAAAATAGCATATGGAAAAAAAATTCAAAACTGCTAGACTACAGGATGGACATAAACATCCATCAGGTTCCCAGAAGGCCAGTGCCAGATCCAGAAATCTAGGGCCCTACTTGTGTGGGCTCCCTTCTAACATAGGGTGAAAACAAATGTGACAATAGCCTGCTTTAGTCCACGATAGCCCATCTTGGCCCAGGACTTACCTGCCTATCTGGTAGGTTGCTGCCAGATGTTCACCTGATACCGTCCTGGGGTGGGCTGTTGGATGCTATGGGATGTGTGGAGTGGCAGGGGTCAGAGACGCAAACCAGACAAAGGCCTGGACATCCAAGCTAAACTAGGCTAATG
>QEPC01001556.1:1018193-1034766 GCA_003113815.1 Sphenodon punctatus
AGCCTCAATTTGTTAATAGCCACTAACTTTGGGGCTGAGCTAGAGAAAAAAAGGCTCTGTGTACACTTATATTTGCTGTGCAGGACCAATAGACTCAAAATAGAACTCAATCTATTAAAAAGTAAAAATTCTCAAATGGGGTGCTTGATTTTCACTGTAAATTTTTAGTTTTCAAGTCACTCGCGTGATCCCAGATGGAAGCAGTGACAGTCCCTTTCAGCATGCTAAAGAATCCTCTCTCACAAGCACAATCACACCCCTCCTACCTTTTTAAATTTCCGTCTTGATGCCAGGTACAGAGCTCCCTCCTACCTGTGTGTTAGCTTTCTTTGTTCTTTGATAGCGGTGCTAATCCCAAGCTTGTTAAAGAAAGAAAAGGTGTGCCACCCCTACCCCCAGCAATGGATAACAACAACTGCCAGGGCAGGGAGTCACTCAGCTCTAATCTAATCTCCGAGTAGATTAATGAGATGCTAATGACCCCCTTTGTCTGCTGAACCCGGTACTAACCTTGCACTGCAGGGAATCCGGTACAAGATAACAAACCCCATTGATGTACAGGACCTGCATTGGCACCTATGGCACCAATGCAGGCCCTGAAATATATATGTTTCCTAAGTGGCCTGGAAAAATATACATAGGTGGGAACCCTACACAAGCCCTCCACAGGTCAGGTCACCTTGTCTTTGAGATTCGGTGAGCCTGTATTTTACACCAGTGCTTCTCACACCTGTGTTGTCATTTCAAGTTTATTCATTGACCTCATGTATTGGGGATGAGGAGCATGTGGCTCCCGAGGCACCTTGGTTGGGCTGTGGAAAGAAGGTTTTTCTTGCTGCTGGCCATGCTAAATATATCCAGGTACTTACAGGAAGTAGCTTTTTTCTGTTGCATCCGAATGTCTCACAAAGATTTCTTCATTCACCTTCGCCACACTCTTGTAAAGTTAATGGTTGTAAGAATCAGGAAGGTAGGTTTGGGTTAAATATTAGGAACAACTTCCTACCTGTAAGATCAGTTGGACAACAACAGAACAAATTCCCAAGGGAGTTGTAGAGTCTCCTTCCTTGGAGGTTTTTATGAAGGGTCTGTAAAAACATCTGTAATGGATGCTTTAAACATCATGAATCCTGCCACATTAAAATGTTGGAATGAAGTCCCTTCCAGCCCTCTGATTCTTCAGGTGGGAAAATAAGACGCAGAGAGATCAATTTGTTTACAGACACACAGGAAACCTGTTGCAGAGGTAGGAATTCTTCTATATTCTGCAGTGCCGTAAGAAGCCAGTCTTCTTTGTTGGTTAAATAAAAGGTTTCATTTTCTCTGAGAATTATTCTGGTACACACTAAAACAGAAACGTACGTGTGTTAGAGAGAGCAGGGATGACCTCAGAATTTGCAGGACTCAGGGAGAAGATAAAATGTGGGAGGCCTCGTGGCCCCTCCCCCTTGGGGGAACTATCCATGGGGCCCTAAAGGTGGTTGTCTTTGGGGCCATTCTGGGAGGCAGTGGGCCCCAACCCCCTGCCCTGGGGAGAACAGGGGTCACTGAGGGACCCCAAAAAGAGTGGGAATCAGGACGGTCACCCTGTGGTAAGGCTGACCCTGTATGTGAAAGAGGAGGGGTGTTGCATTGTTTCTATTTGCATAAACTCTTGAGTACAGTCTTACCTATGTACATTCTAATCAGGAGACTGCAACTGAAAATCCTCACTAAGATATCATCCCTATCCGCAAAACCTATCCTTATCATTCACATGCTGCTAATGCTCTCTTTTTGGAGGGGACGTATCCTGTGTTCTAACTGTTCTCATTGCACAGGGAAGTCCCTAAAGAGTTCCTCCCACTGTCTTTCCCTGTGAGCCTTCCTCTTTAGCTATCACTGGATAGTTCACTCAGGAGACATTCTCATTATTGGCGAGAGTAAAAGGGTAAAGGGGGGAAGGAAGGGGGATGTTCTGTACAGCTCCACCCACTTGCAGAGGAAATGTCATGAGAAAATTCTGTCTAGAGGTCTTTCCTGTTCAAACGCGGTGAGAATGCTAGCTCTCACTCATGCATTTTTATGGCATTTTGACTGGAAGTAATGTGAGAATGTTTTTTTCTCACATTATTTCCAGTGGAAATACCCTGAGAATATTTGTTTCATGTGAAATTTCAGCAGCACGAGTGCTCCAGATTGGATAGGGCCATAGAATACTAACATTACTTTTATGGGGATTCCCCCTCCCCCCCCCAACTAAAATGTGAGCGACATTTAATGTGTTTTTCTTGAGAATTTAGTATGGTGGTCACATTTGAGTTAAATGAGCCCTTGATCGAAATCAAGGCTGTCATCCCTGCTCTCTGAAATTCCCATTACAGAGTTAAACTTGGTCCCTTTCCCAGCAAATATTTTCTCAAAGACTAAAATTAAGTATTTGTTTTATGCATAAACAACAATCTCCTTCACGGGTTAATTATAAGGTCAGTATTATACAACATTCAACAATTGTATTTTTCAACCCCTAACCTCCAATGAAATTCTAACCACTGACTTGATTGAAACAGCAATTAATTTCCTTTATATCCAGAGACACACGCAATGCAAATCAAAGCAGATATAGATTCCACTGCAGTTACAGCATTAACATGATTTAATTCAGACCTGAGCTGCTTTTGGCTCCCCTTTTCTCTTTCATAGTGAGCCTATCGTGGGGCGGAATGAAATTGTGGAGGAGCAAAGATGCGGAAGAACAAAGACCACATATAAAAAAGAAAAGAAAAGAAAGCCATTCTAATTAAATCAGAAATAAAACAGAGGAACATCCTTTCTTTCAAAGCAAAAGCAAAACAGAAAACCTACAGAACCATATAACTTGGCAGTTTAGTGATGGGCTGATAATAATAATAATAAATAATAATAATAATACTAATCCCACTGGTTTAAAAGGAAATAACTCTTGGAAAAAATGATAAGATGTGTCAAGTGGTTCATCTATTTATGTTATTTCTCCTGATGTTGATGTTTCCTCATGAATTATGCACTTTCAGCTGCCACTACTTACATATGTGGGCCCTCATGGCATGTTTCCCAGGGCCAGCATGTGATTGTGGATAGATCATAACGTTGTTGGTTTTTTAAAAAAAAAATGTGCATACACTTCCGTCATTAAATAAGAGGCACAATCCTGATTATTATGCAAGAATATCTCCATTATTTAAAGAAAAATAACCAGCTGTTATTTAAAACATTTATAACAATATCAGCCTCAGTCATGAGAAATAATCATCATATTTCTATTTAAAATTGCTCAACAACAGAGGGATTAGGAAACAGATTTTTGGTTGCCTTGGTTTTTACTATTTTATTATTATTAATTATTATTATTATTATTATTTCCTTTACAATAACCACTTTGAATTCTTTGCTGTCCAGAAGGTGGCACTATCCTGTAATATAGTTAAAGCCAGAATCATGGGGTTTGGCTCTTTGATAAGTTATTCTGTTTGATATTTTTGAAAGCTAAAATAGGAGGCAAGATTATACCATCAGGGCTACACTGCAGGAGTGTAATCAAGAAAGGGATGAGTGGGGAAATATACCTAGATTCAGTTCCTGATATGAAGAAGTTGTACACTACAAAGTGATGGGTAGTAGCGACTGTGGGAAAGATCTATCCCTTTTCTTAATGCTTATCTGCAGTGATCAGGAGTGCAGCTAGGTTGGAATGGGTCCTTGAAGAAGATGGAATAGGGTCCCCTCCCACCTCACCTTTGTCAGCAGGGGGAAGGAGCTGCCTGAAGCAAGGTGTGTCAGTCTCCCAGACTTTTGGACACTGGTTCATCTGTACTACCTGTCCCTATTAAAGCTACACCCTTACTTGTGATTTCTTCATTTCTCCTAGAACCTAGTCCTTGTCAACTAAAATTGTCTTTTAATTCCTTTTGTCTCTGGCTGTTCCTGCCAGGAATTTTCTTAACCATTAACAATTTTCAGCCATTTTCTGCTGAGCAATAAAATGTTAATGGGCTTGATCCTCAGCTAGGATCTAGGAAAGTAGATCAATACGATCTTAAGAAGATAAGATGTGCCGTACTGGGTCAGACCAATGGTCCATCGATGACGGCATACTGTCTCTGGCAGTGGTCAGCTTGGGTTGCTTTAGACAAGAGAGCAAAAGGTCATAATTGTGTGATCATTTCCTACTGGTCACTCCCAGGCCCCAGCAGTTAAAGATATTCCCTGATCAACCTGGCTACATGTTTCAAATGAGCCTAAAGGGGTTGGACTCTGACTGATTCTCAGATTGATCCACCATGACCTTATCAAAAGGTCCTTTTTTGAGTTATGCTGTTGACCTTCACAATATCCCTTGTCAATGGGTTCCGTGGATTAATTGTGTATTCTATGGAAAAAGTACTTCCTTTTACTTGTTTGAACACTGCTGTCAGCGAAACTCATTGGGTACTTTTAGTATTTTGCAAAGGGACCAACAACAGCTCCTCACCACTCAATTTTGTAAACCTCAGTTATATCCCCCAACAGTCGCTTTTGCCCTAGGCTGAGGAACCCTAATCTCATCAAATGGAAATTCTTCCATTCCATACCAGGGAGCATCAGATGACTTCAATGGAGTTAAGATGCTGATTTATAGTGGCTGAGTCTGTCCCTGAATTTTTGAAGACTACAAAGAAAATGGAGGGCAGGGAACTGTTTACACATTTTGTACTGCAGTAATGAAGAAAATGAGCATTTTTGCACACACCTTAAAGTTACGGATTTTTCAAACTTCTGGATTTACAAGTCCACAAGTAAGTTCCGGATGCATTTTTCACACACACACTGCCCTGAGGCAGTTCTTGGATGCCTTCTTCACACACACTGCCCTGAGGCAGCCTCAAGTAGCCGCAGCTGTAGATGTGACAGGCTGCCATGGAGACCAAGTGACCACAGCTGCCTGGAGCAAGGCAGTTTACCAGGAAAACATTTTACACACAAAAAGTTCTGGGAGAAGTTATATGCAGAAGTTCAAAGATCCGGATGTTTAAGATCTGGGTGAGTGATTTAGACACACAGAAAGTTCAGGATGTAACAATAAACATGCAGGAGAAATGTGTGTGTAAAAACACCGATTGATTTTCTTTTTTTTTTCATGTTACAGAACAGGCAATTAAGGATTGCCAAATTGCATAATGTGGATGGGATGGAAATGGTCTAGATTCACTTCTAAGCCACTGATATGAATCTGGTTCAGACTGGTGATTGATTGATTGATTGATTGATTGATTGATTGATTGATTGATTTGCTCAATTTTTATCAAACCCTTCCCTCAAAACCTCAGGGTGGCTTATAACAATATAAAACATAAAATATATATAAAACATATCCAAGGCAATTAAAAGACACCTAAACACCACTCACAAACTCTCTCCCTAACCCATCCACCCAATCCCACCCAACCCTATCCCAGCTCGCCAAGGCCTGACCAAACAAAAAAGTCTTACCTCTCTTCTGAAAGGTAAGCAAGCTTGGGCTTAAGCGAACTTCCAAGGGGAGAGAGTTTCATAATTGTGCAGCAGCCACTGAGAATGCGTTTCTGCATGCCCTTATTGTACAAACCTCATGGGCAGTTGGTACTCGCAAGAGTACCTCAGCTGACCTCAGAGGCTGCAATGGGACATAAGGGAAGAGACGGTCTTTCAGATACTGGGGCCCAGCTGTTTAGGGCTTTATAGGTCAAACCCAGCATATTGAATTGTGCCAGAAAGCTATTGACAGCCAGTGCAGACTCTGGAGCACTGGGGTAATGTACTTCCAGCGACCTACCCCCAACAGTGGTTGGGCCACTGAATTCTGCACCAACTGCAGCTTCCAAACAGTTATCAAGGGTGGCCCCACGTAGAGTGCATTGCACTAGTCTAGCATCAAGGTTATGATCGAAGGCATGGATGATGGTGGCTAAGCCTGAGTCTGATAAGAAAGGATGCAGCCTTCTCACCAGAAGAAGTTGGTGAAGAGCACTCCTGGCCACCACCACAACTTGGCCATCCAGGCACAGCAATGGATCTAAGAGCAACTCAAGGCTGTAAATCTGCGTGACCAAAAGGAGGCTATCAATAGCAGGGATCCTTCTGTCCCCCAGGTCACACAACCAGACAACTATCATCACTTGAATTCAATTTCAATTGGCTCACTTGCTTACCCGCATCCAGTCTCCAGCTGCAGCCAGGCACCTGGTAAGCACAGAGACTTCAGGCCCTGGGTCAGACGAAAAAGAGACACAGAGCTGGGTGTTGTCAGCATAGTGATGGCACTTCACTACAAATCTCTTAATGATCTCACCCAGGAGCCTCAGATACACATTGAATAGGAGTGGAGACAAGATGGACCTCTGAAGGACCCCACAAGGGAGCTTCTGGGGGGATGTGAAGTCACTGCCCATCACCACTCTCTGGGTTCTCCCAGCTAGGAATGAGCAGAACCACTCAAAAGCAATCTCGTGCACCCCCTGCCAGGTCCTGCAGCCATGTCAACAACACTCCATGATCAACTGTATCAAAAGTCTCCGAAAGATCTAACAAAACGAACAGGGTACAATTTCCCCCTATTGATTTCCAATTGGATATCATCAACCAAGGCCACAAGCGCAGTCTTGGTGCCATGACCAGGATTAAAACCTGGCTGACATTGGTCCTGGACACCAATTGCATTGAGATGTGCCTGGACTGCAAGGCAACTGCCTGTTCAATAACCTTCCCTAAAAAGGGAAGGTTAGAGACAGGATGGTAATTACTAGCTGGTTAGGAAGTCAACATGAAGAGATGGTTACTTGAGCAGGGGATGGATGACCACAGTTTTGAGGTCATCTGACTCCCTGCTCTCCAGCAATGCCCCCAATGTCTTCTGGCTGGTTTTCACCAGTCGGAACGGGCATGGACATAAGGGCCTTTTTACACAAGACACCCCCACACAATGTAGATGTGGGTGCCTGCATGTGCATGCATGGGGGAGTCCCATGTAAACACTGCAGTAGATGTGCAGGGGTGCATGCATGCTCCTGCGTAACACCCAGCTCCACCCACCTGTACCTATCCCCCACATATGGAGCAACCGGTGACAATGTTTGTTACTCCGTGTGTGGAAGATAGGTGGCGATGTGTGTGCGCCTGTGTAACCGTCACCCACGTGCTGCGCCCACACTGTGGCACACACCCATCCCCTCCACCCACACCCATTTGAAAAGGGCCTAATTCACAACTGGTAGAACGCACCCCTCCAAGCACAGCCTCTGCATCAGTGGGCGAAAGTAATTGAAGTTGATCCAAACAAACTGAACAAGACCGGGCTTCCCTAACCCCAATTTCTGACTCTGCACCTAAATTTGCAGTGTCCTGAGTCGAGCCGAATATGACTGAACTTATCTGCAAAACAGGCAGCAAACTCATCACAGTGGGCAGATAATGACTCTAACTCCAGGTGGACAGAGCCGGGATTTAATATGCGTATTCACCACCCGGACGCGGTCCACCTCGAAGATGCTATGGTAGCAGTGGAGAAAGCTTTTTCAGCTCAGCGACAGCTTAGTCATTCAAAAACAATTTATGCTTCAGTTGGTCAGTTTTGGCACGAATGAGCACCACCTGTGCTCTAACGGTCTCCTCCCATGCTTTAGCAGCCTCAGGTCCTCTGTGTACCTGCCTCCACATGTACCTGATGGTTCCACGCTGCTGCCGCAGAAGAAGCAAACCCATGGGTGCCACCAAGTTGATAGTCTGAGTCAGCACAGCACAGCACACCACTGCACACCACAAATCAACCAGGGCACCGTCAGAGAGGCCATCAAGGTCAGCATATAAATCCCCCAGAGAGTTCTGGAATCCTATTGGATCCGTTAGTTTCTGCAAGCAGGCCATCCTAACTGGTCCACCACCTCATCAGGTTATTACTATCTGATGGTGGTACATTGGCCTGCATCAAATACATTATTTGTTGCAGTCTTGGTTCTAATGGTGTCCACATGACAAAACCTACTAGTGCTAACTGGGACCCTTTGTCTTTTTCAAGCAATCTGACTGATTAAATAGGTCTGAGATGAGGCCTTTCACTTATGTATTTGAATTGTGTGGGTGGGGTGAATGAGAGTGGACACACATCCTGTATTTTAGAACATCACGGCTCCATAAAACTCTGCATAAAAGAATGCCACATCCACCAGAAGTCCACACAACAGATTGTCAGTGGCCTTTGGATTTGCACAGGACAGGACAGGACATCCCAGCTCCACAGAGCCCCATAGACCAGGAACACCCCAACTCCATAGAACCTCACAGAACAAAACACTACAGCTCCATGGAATGCCAGAGACCAAGAACATTCCAGTTCCATGGAACTCCACAAATCAAAACATCATAGTTCCAAAGAACCATATAAACCAGAAATGCCACAGCTCTATAAAACTGAACAGAACAGTCCCATAGAGCTCCATAGGCTAAACACACTACAGCTCCATAAAATTACACAGAATAGAATGCCATCATAGAAAATATGATTGGGTATTGGGTAAATCTAGGTGCAACCCTTATACAGCGTATCTTGCCCTTTGTATACTGGAACTATACAGTTTCTCCTGTCAGGTGTCCTTCGGTGTCCCTGGAAGGTGGAGTGGAATTTGTCTCTTACCGAGAAAATATCATTTTGGATTTTCAAAAGAGAATAAGGGAATTTAGCACTGGCCTCCCATTGGGCATTTTCACACAAGAAACTCTTCACCCACTGCCCACCCACCCACTATATATGTTACAGGGCAACACTGCAGCTAAGTTATACTGCAAGGTTAATTTTTCTAGAATAGCTGCTTTATGTCACCAGAACAATGAAAATACATGAGTCTTATAGTGAATCTTGCTCATGACATTTAATTGTATTAAAAATACATTTGGCGGAACTGACAGGAAAGAGCTAAACTCTTTTTTAAAAAGGTATGAAGAAACAACTATGGCCCTTTTCCCACGAGCGTGCTGTGGGGGGTGTTTGATGTGTGCACTGGTGCAGGGGCGGTGGGTGGGGGGATGGTGCAGATGGGCGCACACCGGTATTTCCACCCATCTCCACCAATCATTCATGTATGGCCCAACCTGCCTTCTCGCACCACCCACGAGTGTGTACAGGCACACTTTCATTTGTGTACATGTGTGGGTGTTGCCCGACTAAAAAGAGCCTATGTAAAATGTTTACAAAAACAAAATCTGTTTAGAGATTGGTGTAGTCTAGATTGTCTATTGTTTACAGTGTGGTTATGGTGTATTGGTCTTAAATCTGAGAAGGACCCACAGTAGTTAAGAAATTACCTTTTGTTGGATTAACTTCTGTTGGTGAGTTACCTGCCTGAAGAAGAGCCCTTTGAAGCTGGGAAGCTTGCACGTACTCATTAACATAGGTTGATCCAATAAATCGTGAGAACTTTGGGGCCGACTCTAAGCATATGCATATGCACAAGTGTACACGCTTACGTCATATTCCCCATGCAGGGAATGAGCGCGGGTTACGCAAGTGTTGCACGCATGCAGTGTGCAGGGTTTAAAATCGGCCCAATGTCTCTTGACTGTCATCCCGGAGTAAATGCTTATGTGAGAGTTCTAAACATAAGCCGAACTCATGAAAATGCAGGCACATAGGAAAGTGGTGACAGAATTTGAATCAGTGCAGTGGAACTGTACAGTAACATGTACTAACAAGTTTCAAGGCATGCAGTTATGGTATGCTGCAAATCTGGATTTGTGATTGTAAGTATGGGCCTATAGTAGCTGGTTTTTCGCCAGCAGCCCTGTCATAATCCTGTGTGCATCTCTGTTTCCTGTTTCTGCTGTCCCATAATTCAGTGCACTAAAATGTCATGACAGAACACATGTTGTTAAGCCCATACTTCAGAGTAAGGAGTGACCCTGAAATGGGGTAGCAGGGGGAAAGGTGGAGTGACAAACTTACCAGATAAGGATGCTTGTGATGACTGACACGAGGGGAGGTTATTCCTCTGCAGCAATTCCTACATGGTAATAAGCATGAAAACAAGAAGATGGTGAGTGCCTGACCACCGTAGAGGGCTAAAACTACATGAGCCACATACTAGATGCCATCTCTTTATAGGCCGAAACCAGCCCTTAGATGCTCAACACAGAACTTGCTGAAGTTGATAGAAGTCTTGCGCACAAGATAGGTTATAATATACCCTATGAATTCTTCTTATTTCCACTAAAAACAGTAGCCACACTAAACAGTGTCCTGCATCATGACTGAATTGCTTCTGGCCCTTTAAGTCTGACAGACTCTTCTAGGTGTTTCATAATCCAACAGTGCTCAAAAGTACTCAAGGCCAGGGATGCATCGGTTACGTTTTCAGAACCAGCTTTTTGCCTTTACACTGTGGTTCATGAGTAGCCTGATCTGTGTAGTTCAGGGAAGAGTTTCCCTGATGGTTATGCTCAGGGTAGATCCATTCCATGTGGAGTGGTTTCAATCGGTAACTGTTCAGTACATGGAGCTAAAGCCAATATTTTGGACTCTGCCAAAATCATGCGTAGGGAGACAATTTATATTCAGGGAGGAAGAATTTCCAGGTCTGATGGGCAAACACCTAGTCATCAGAAGCACCATACTGGGTCATACCAATGGCCCATCTAGCCCATCACCCCGTCTCCAACAGTGACCAGTTTGGTTGCTTCGGACAAGTGCACAACTAATCATAATAGTGTGCTCCATTTCCTATTATTCAGTCTCAGTTCACAACAGTAAGGTCTTGAGGGTCCTTTTCACATGAGACGCCCCACCCATCTCCATGAAGTTTCACTGTGTGGAGATGGGTGTAGGCGCCCGTGTGAAACCTGCGGGGGATGAGTGAGGATGAGTGCGTGTTCCCATGCTACATCCACCTCCACCCATCACTCATGCATGGAGCAATGGGTTCCAATGCCCGATGCTCCATGGGTGGAGATGGGTGGAGGTGGGTGTGCACCCATGGGAATGGGCACACACCCACCTCCACCCACCGCAGCCACCCACCCATCCCCGCACCCACCGCGGTCCGTTTAAAATTGACCATCCTCTGACCAAGGCCCTTTTCACACGGACACTCTAACACAGATAAAATGGATGTTATATTTTATTATACATGTTGCAGGGCTGCTCTATGGGGGCCCTGCAACGTGTATAATAAAATGTAACAACCATTTTATCAGTGTTAGAGTGTCCGTGTGAAAAGGGCCTAACTTGACTTGTAGCTATTGCTATCCTATCTGAACTTATCCAATCCTTTTTAAAATCCAGTTGTGCTATTGGCTTTTATAATATCCTCTGGCAGTGATTCCACATGTTCATTGTACATTGAGTGAAGAAGCACTTCCTATTTGGTTTAAATCTGCTGCCAGCAACCCCATTGTACACAGCAGAGTTTTGATCACAAGGCGAATGGGCAGGAAGGCTGGGAGGTGAGGGGTGGAGAGAGAGCATTTGCCTTCCAGTCTTTGAATGGGGTCAGTCACTCCTGTGTGTTAGTCCTCCAAACCGGCTCGCTGGTACTAATCTCAAACTTGACCTGGAAGCTACACCAACTTGGTCACTTTCATAAATTATTATTTTATTTTTTTGCATGAGGGATCACAGTTATGAAGACAAATAAAAAAAGAGGGGCTTGCCAGTTCTCATGTTTGTACTGTGAGTCTTACGATTTCAGTACTTTTTTAAAGCTTAAAATTATGAGATTCAAAATAAAATTGGGAGAATATCATCTTTCAAAAATTAAAAAAAAGAAGACGCAACAGTCAACTTGGGGTAATTTCAGACGTTATGACGAGACCACAGTCAACCACAGTAAATCCCCTGTGGTGGCCATTTGTCCCGTAACGTCTATTGTGCATTCTGCCAGATGTTCACCACAGTGAACCTCCGGCGGGAATTACAATGACCACGCTTCTGGACCTTTGGCCACCCAGAGGTCCAGCAGCATGGTTAGCTGGACAACGACCCAGGATCAGCCAAACGTAATGTCTGTTACGTTGTCTGATCCCAGATCATGGCCCAGACCACGACGTGAGATCGGGCGCAGCGGCCAGATTAGCCGCTGCACCTGCCCATCTACTGGAAGGCAGGCGGTTGGGGGAGCATGGGGGGCGGGACTGTGCAGCATTACATCGCGCCATGCAGCCCCTCCCCCTCCCCGATCCCCTGTAGGAATCAGGCACGTCTGAAGGATGGACGGACTGATTCCTGACCGGAATCCGAAACAAATCCCGGTCCGCGATTGAGACTCCAGGCCTGTCACATCTGAAATTACCCTTTGAAGCATGCTGCCAGGTTCTCTCAAGGATCCAAATGCAAAAGACAAATAAAAAAGAAGCACAACATACTTATGTGTTTAAATCTCATGGTTTCTAAAACAAATTTCTTGGGCTTAGTGGCCTGATTTTGAAAAATTTGGATTTTACAAGTTCCCCAAAATGTCTTTCATCAGCAAAGGCAGAACACATGAAAAAGCTTAGCAGTAAGACTCTCACGTGTTAGGCTTAGCATAAAAAATGGTAGAACTCAGTCACTTTTCTGAGTCTGGCTCAGGTTCAAATGAATTTGTAGGTCAGGTACTCAGGCTGAATCCAGAATCTCCTTTGGTTGTAGGTAGTATGAAGAGTTAAAAGTCATTTCTTTTCAACAAGGTACTTAGACAGAAAGTATTTAAGTGTATCGGAGTCAGAAATAAGTGATTTACGACCTTGTCTCAAGACTTTGCTGTAGACATATGGAGAGAGCTGAGAGTCCAAAAGGCTACTGTAGGGAGCCATCAACAGCTCCATCATATTTCCAGTTTACAAATGCCTCTTGTGAGCTGTGAGCATTTTTTGGCTGTGAAAACTATCAGTTAACTCCCTGCCCATTAAGCTCATTTTCAATTCAGTGTCACTATTTACCACTGTGCTTCTTTTTATTACCATTTAAAAAGCTGATGATTAGGAAATGTGTTGGCAGGAAATCGAGCTATATGGTAGTTGTTCACGACCTGAAAAGTCCATTAATAACTTGCCTGGAAAGTTTTTTTAAAAAGTCACTTTGTGCACTCTCAAATGTCCATTTGTGTTTTTTCTACAAATGACAGTTAACCAATAAGGGACAATCATTTGCATCATGAGCATTTCATCTCTGCTTCTCCAGAGCTTGACTTCCCATGTGTGTGTGTGTGTGTGTGTGTAATCTCTGGGATTCTACATGTGTGCACACCCACCCACACATCTGTTCTGAGAAGAAGGGAAAGGATTGCAGCCCAGCACTGCCACCTAGAGGGGCTTCAGGGTGCAGAAAATCATAGGGAATCCCAAGCTATGGATATGGACCCCAACTAGGGATATGCCATCTGCAGATGGGGTCGTTATTCTGATTGCTGTTGGCATATTCTGCATGTTTGTTGCTGTCTGGGCTGATATTTCAGACTACATTGAGTCTCAAAATGGGGTCATGGAAGTAAAACGTTTGGGAACCACTGCCCTAGGAGACCTCTGCCTGTAAGCTCAAGTATGTGCTGCCTCCAGGCTCGCTTCTCCTCCCCATCACTAAGCACAGAATGAAAGGATCAGCTAAAAAGAAAAAATTGCCATGCTGGGTCAGACCAGTGGTCCCTCTAGGTCAGTGTCCCATCTCCAGAAGTGGCCGATGCCAGATGCTTCAGAGGACATGTACAAAACTAGGGCACATAAGGCCTTTGTACATATCCTGTTTTTGATCCATGCAATATGCATTTTTAGGTGAGGGTCTGTGTACTAGTTGTGTGGATAGGTGAAGTGTAATTTCTATTTTAATTACTAGATGGCACTGTCTTTATTAACGCAACAAATCCAAGCTGGAGATCTCTCTCTTTAATCCTCTGACTTGGATTTTTTGTTGTCTCCAGAGCTCTTAGTTGAAAGTTATGTTGTGTTAATAAAATGTCTGCCTACCTAACTGCTGTATTCAAATACTTTTCACCACGCTAGTGAGACTGTAGCAGGGCAAAGCCTAATTGGGATGCTGGCCCTTTAAGGAGGATAGCTCCAGCAAGGGTGAAGGTGCTATCTGAGGAGTAGGCATTACAGGGATGAGAAGACACCTCCCACCTGAGCTTGGGTGTGGCTGAGCCAGCCCAAAGCTAAAAGCCAGAGCTGAGAGCTCAGAAAGGGAGTGACTTGAGAGACTGTGAAGAGGCAGGAGCTGGGCAGAGCGCTGTCTCAGTCAAAGAGAAGAGAGAGCTTCAGTCCTGTTCAGAGGGTGTTGCCTGAGTTAGAGGGTTTGACAGGCTGCAGGAGGGGTTGGTTCCTGGCTGCCTGTGAAGCATGTGAGTAAGAGAGACTGTAAGAGGTTTGGCTCTGGCCTGAGGAGGGGATGTGCCCGACCAGAATGAGAAGCCCTAAGCCTCTGAGATAGACTGTGACATAGACAGACTATATTATAATATATAGAACAGTGTCACTGGTGGAGAACTGCATTGTATACAGATTAAAAGGACCTGAGCTAAGATTCCCTAAGGACGTCATTGGTCGACAGAGACTCATGCCGGGTACCCTCATCCCTGTTACAGAGACAGACTGTGACAATGGGAGGAAGGGGTGCTTCTCTATGGAGAGCACCTCTGGTTGGGAATGGCATTACCAAAGGAACCTAAGAGAGTCCTCTTGAAATTCAGCAGGATTTGATGGCCGAGCTGCTTTGAAATTGCCACTTGGTGGACTTCCCTTGGAATCAGAATTGGACAGAATTTATTGACTGCATGCTGCCTGATAAAAATAAAATTGCCCATGCATGATGTTTTAAGACACTACAACTAACAAAGCAGCCCACTCAGAATTCCTAGGTATTGTTAGGACAAAGAAGCTACTGTGCTTCTGATTCAAATTAATATGTCATTTTATCCTGATTCATACTGATGCAGTGGCTTTTTGAATTTCATTACTTATTCATATCTTGGAAAAAAATAGAATGATATTTAAGCAAAGAACAGGCAGCTTTCCAAATGGAAACACAAGGGTTTCAAATGAAATAATAATCTACTGTCTGGAAATTAACGTTAACTCATCTAATGAGATTTTCTGCATTAATATAATTGGTTATAATGCATTTAAAGCTTTGGCTGCATCTCAGTGAACGCTAACCTCACAAACACAAAACTTCCCACTGGACTTTTATTCACAGACATGTCAATCAGCTGCTCACCGTTCCTTTAAAGTTTGAGCCTTATTAACCTACACGCTGGATTTGACTGATGATAGGGCACAACAAACAAAGAGAACCCACTCTCAGGTTCCAAATCCTGTCATCCCAGTTCAGAGGGTCCTCGCAAACCCTCTGGAAGAGATGAAAGGATCACTCAGATGTCTGATTATTCAAACACACAAGCAATGAGGGCACATTGTAAAAAAAAAAAAGCAGAGTCCCCTGCTGATTGAGATATCTTTAAGGGGAAAAAATTACACCATACCAACTTCTACACAAAGCTAGCATCAGTTTCAATCCTAGGTCTTCATGGACTGTATCAAATGCATGCTGTGAACACCATATGCAAGATGTGGATTTAACACATACTTGGCAAAAGCAGCAAAATTCAAACCGCATCATGCCAAGGTTGCCCAGAAACAGTTGGAAAGCCATCATGCTTCCAACTCTATGCTGGTTATGCGGCGGAATCTCAGAAACTGGCTAAATTGAATATTTATTTCAAATGCTTTCATGTGTCATTTCAAAGGTTTGGGGCTGGAAAATTGTAGGGCAGATACTCCTGAATTCAGCTTTGAGCATTATTATTATTTTTTATTATTTTATTTTATTTATTTTTATTATTTTATTTATTTATTTTATTATTAAATAATAAACATTCCCTTATGGAAGTGATGCAGAGAGGTGATGAGTAACTGCCTTTACCATTAACTTGTCTGGGAGTCACGGGTGCTGAATGACTCTCAAGAGTAGGACCACTTTTAGATGTGCACGGCGAACACGCTGCAGAAAACCACGCTGCGTGTAAATATCCTGCGTGTGGGATATAGGCTGCTTTTAAACGAGTGGGTCGCCATTGTGTGACCTGCTTGCACAATATTTCAAAATCTCATAAGGCGGGATTACACGAGACAGAAGTCCGTGATCATGTGCATAGAAGGTGGTAGCCATTGTTTGCAGACCACAAATTAAATACCTCACGTATTAAAGCCAGTCACGCATTCTTTTAAAGGTGCTAATTAAATACCTTGACATTGAAGTATATCATTTGCAGCTTTAAAAGAATGTGCGACCCGCTTTAACACGCAAAATATCACGTCTAAATCCCACGCGCTGGATATTTACAGGCAGCCTGATTTTATGCAGCTTGTTCAACGTGCGCATCTAAAAGCGACCCAGGATGATGATGATTTATTATAGGGGTGGGAAAACTGTGACTTGGGAGCTGCATGCAGCTCTTTTTATTTTTAAAACATTTCTTGGCATTTTTATGCCACCCTCTCATGCCCACGGCATCTTGGGGCGGCTAACAATACGATAAAACAATAAAATACATTAAAACCAACATCACTTTTAAAATAATTTAAA
>QEPC01001556.1:1043110-1067733 GCA_003113815.1 Sphenodon punctatus
CCCATACAATGGGACACATATTGGTCACTGGATCCTTCAACCATCACCTTCAAAAATGGGAGAGGAAAGCTGAATCTAGTCCCTCCTGTGGTAAAAACAAATGTGCAGCTGGAGAGGTGCCCCCCCCCCGGCCCAGTCGGGGACAAAAAAAATGACAGCCACTCTCCAGGTTGGCGAGCAGCATGAAACAAATGTGCCTGCCACTGGGAAAACTATCTCACCACCTGCATGACCAAGTGTGTGTGTGTGGGGGGGGACTGTTCAGGTGGATGGCGCCGCCCCGTCCCCATTCCCAACACCCTGCCCTCACCATTATATGCAGCTGTGGCACATGGCAATGGCAGCCCACAGCAGGGATAAACAAACATGCTGGTCTGTGTTTGTCTGCGAGAGCTGTCCTTGGCCCAGGCTGTGCCTTGGTGATGTATCCCAGAGGACGTATCTGGGCCAGCCACCTATCCAACCCAGGGCAGTAGTGGGCCCCATATCTGGCAACGCAGGATCACGTGTGCAGGTGAGTCCTGTGTCACAGTGGGCCAACATGGGGAAGCATCTGTTTTTATCCCTAGTTACTGCTGCTGTTCGCTTCACTGGGTCTCATTCATAGATGTTGGGATACTTGTAAACTTCCCTTACCCACCCCTCTATCTTGAAGCATGCAGGTAAAGGCTTTAGCATTAATGACCCAACAGTCCCAGTAGTTTCTCTCTGGGTGAGGAACCTGCTGGATGAAAGAGGAGCTGCTTGCTCCAGAGAGCAGCAGAGTTCAGAAGAGCAGTAGGGACATGAGTGACCTTTTCGATGTGACTGGGAGATGGAAGATAGAAATTGCCCTGAGGCTTAGAGTTGTCCCTCAAGCTTGGTGGGAGGCAGAGACCCTTTATTTTTATTTCTGAAGGTGAGGTTGGAGATAACTCAACAATCCATTTGCTCCAGGCCCCTGAACATCATAAAATGGCTGCGGGAGCAGGTTTTCACCTACCCTACAAATTGTGCTTGGTTATTGTCCCAAGCTTGACACCCTCAAAATGGAACACTCCAAATCAGGGAGGACTTTTGAAAAGAGTTGGTTCTTTGTATTTGGAGTTTGAGATTGGAGTTTGAGACCAGATTATAATGAGGACCAGATTCAAAGCAGAAATACCTTTATTGAGCAGTGGGGAACTTCTGGCCTGTGGGCCAATTCCTGCCCACAGCTGTATTTTATTTGTCACCATTTCAATTCCTGGATCAAGCCTGTGAATCCATCCATCACTCAGCATTAAGTACTGAAAAAGTGAGCTATGGAGAAGGGAGAGGAGATGAGGGCAAGCACTCAAGGATAGGGGACTGTGGATTGATCCATGACCTGGACCTTGTCCTTCCTTCACCCATCCTTCACCGTCACAGATTTTGGAGACAGGTTCCTGCCCAGTGGGTTTACAATCTAAGATGAGGAGAACACAAGGAGAGATAGACACGCACTCACTCTCCCATGTTACAGATAAAGAACCAAGGGTGAGAGATTGGGAATTGCCCAAGGCCAACCAGTGAGTTTATTGCTAGGACAGGATTCAAACCTTGGTTTCCAAAGACCACGTCCAGCATCTTATACACTACACTACACCATGCTGGCTCTCACCACTCATGTAATAGATCTGCGGTAGTGTCAGTTGTGTAAACATCAGTGTACAGTTGGTGCAATGAAAAAGCAAACAGACTGTTAGGAAATATTTGGGAAGGAATAGAGAATAAAACTGAAAATATCATAATGCCACTATATAAATCTATGGTGCGACTGCACCTTGAATACTGTGTGCAGTTCTGGTCGCTCCATCTCAAAAAATATATCGTAGAACTAGAAAAGCTACAGAGAAGGGCAACAAAACGGATAAACGGTATGGAACGGCTTCTGTATGAGGAGAGGCTTGATAGGTTAGGGCTCTTCAGCTTGAAAAAGCAACAACAGAGAGGATATGATAAAAGTTTATAAAATCATGAGTGGTGTGGAACGAGTAAATAATAGGGAATGCTTATTTAGTACCCTCTCAAATAGCACTAGAACTAATGGACACTCCATAAAACTAACTAGCAGCAGATATAAAAAATAAATAAAATAAAGTATTTTTTCACTCAACACACAATTAAATTGTGGAATTTGTTGCCAGAGGATGTGGTCAAGGCCAGTTGTACAGCTGGGTTTTTAAAAGGACTGAGTAAGTTCTTAGAGGGTAGGTCCATTAATGGCTCTTAGCCAGGTAGGTTTGGAAAATGTAACCTCTAACTGTCAGGAGCTAGAAGTGAACAGCAGGGAATGGATGTGACCTGCTGAGCCCTTCTCCCAGGCAACCTAGATTGGCTACTGTCGGAGACAGGATGCTGGGCTCAATGGACCATTGGCCTGACCCAGTATTGCACTACTTATGTTCTTAAAATTACAAGTCTCACTGTTTATTGTATATTACAGTCCTTATAAGAACCACATGTAACACACTTTGTGGTAGAAGCATTGTTTTAATGCACACAAATGCTTTTTGTTCATTGTGGTAACTATCCAAAAGCAAAACATGGGTTAATTTCAGGAAGAAATTTTTGTTTAAAAAATGTTCATATTAAAGGAGTTTGAAATCTTCTATTTAACTAAGCTTTTTATAAGATCATAAGGTCTGCAATAAAGATTACCTCTCTTGATAATTTAAAAAAATCAAAAGAAAACCCATTCCCTGGGGCATTTTAAATACTAGTATTTTAGTAGAAATACTTACATCCAGATGCTGACTGACCAAGAGTGGGCCTAGAAAGGGTGGTTACTGAAATGATCCTTTACAGAACACAGGACACAAAGCTTATGTTGTTGAAAGGAGAAGCATGTAATCAGCTAAAGAATGCCTGAGAAAGACCAAGGGCAGCAGATACCGAAACCTTGAACTTCCTTGCTTCAGTGCATTTTTCACGTGCTTCCTGAAGAAAGGAGCAACCAAGGGAATTTATTGACTTTTAACTTAATTAGGTAGATGCCAAAAAAGTGTCCATTTCTGGAAAAGGGCTCTTTTACTTACTACTACAGCCGCAAAAAAGTAAAGGGAAAAGAAGGCCGGGGTGGGGAGGAGGAAGCCAAAACCCTCCAAGCTATGTTTCTCCAATTGAGATTTTTTTTCTTGTTTTCTTTTCTTTTCTTTTAAAATGTGAGCCTTCTTATCTTTTAAACATAGAACAAGAGGTGCTTTGAAGGCAATAGGATTGGTCTGTCGACATATCTGAGGTAATAATGCATGGACCGTGTACATGCATTGGAATGTTTAATCAACAGCCTCCAGTGGAAATTAATACCAAAGCTTTACAAAACCAAACCACAGTCTACTTCCCCTGAAATCTGACAGCTCTAAATGGAAGAAAAAAGGTCTTTTCGCTTTTCTTTATTTCCATCTCTAAAGTTTCCTCCGCCTCGCCCGAGAAATTTAGTGGCAGGTTTATAACGTTATTTGAAATCAGATGCCACTTGCTTTACTTGGGCATTGATTTCAATGGGAGTTTTGCATGAGAATGAAAGTAGGGTTTGGCCCTTGCTGATTATTCATTTAATTTCAATCAAATATACGCCTTTAAAGTAAATAAATAACTCAGTTTTATGGCAGAGAATAAATGTGCTGGATGTTAGAAAGGGATGATTATGCTAAACGAAAACTGACTTCTTTTTAATCTTTCTTGATATTATAAACAATTCAAGAACTGGATAAGTTCCTAGAGGATTGGTCCATAAATAGCTATTATTCAAGTTGGCTTGGGGGCGTAAACTCTGACTATTGGGAGCTAAGAAATGAATCGTTCTATTATGGCCTTTACTGTTCTGAAGTGACCAAAGGGTGACCACTGTCAGAGACAGGATGCTGGGCTCGATGCACCATTGGTCCGACCCACCATGGCACTTCTTATGTCTACATTGCAAACTCTGGCCCTGATACTTTTGATGTTTCTTGACTTGATTTCAGCTTCTAGACTTCATTGTTCCTGATTACAGATCCAAGACAGCTGAACCCGTTCACAGGATCCACCAATTAGTTCTTAATATTCACATGATTGTTTTGGATTTCCAGATTGGCCAGTACGTACTATCTTCACTTAAAGCCGGTTTTCTCAGTTTTGCTGCTTCAGTTAGAAGGAGAACTATTACTTCTACATATGGGGGTGAACATAATTTATTGCGTCTATAGACCAGCAGTAAACTATTATGCCGTCACAATTCCCCCGGCATAAAACCCATAAGAAATTGTAAATCAGAAGTGTTTCTTCAAGGCACAATGCAACTTATGGCTATTGCTAGAGTGGGGGAATTGAATGCATCATTTTTGTTGAGCATTGGGTCTAATATCAGAATCCAGCCCTTGGCACTTTCAAGGAACTACTGGAAGTGTTTGGTTTTAATTCTGTAATTACAGCAAAACTCCCAGTCAAGTCAATTGACGAATGGAGAGAGTACTCTGGATTGGAGACCTGTGCAAATGCTGAACTGATGATCTGAACACTTATCTTCACAACAGTTGATATTCACTACAAAGGTAGGTGACGGAAAGAGATATGTTTTGATGTCCTGGAAATCCAAACAGCTTTCTTCATATGATTCAGCCATCTCTGTTACATTACATGGACCTGGATCAAAACAAGCTTTTGTCTTCTGCCAGATTGAAGTGTAGGCGTCAAAGGGTAAAATAACAGTTTTCTCTTTTTCCAAAACAATTTTTTTTCATCTTCTTTGGAAACATCATGCTGTCAGCTGTCCCTGCCACCTTCCTACTCCATGTTCTCTCTCTCCATCTGTGTGGTTTTTTGTTTTTTTAAAAAATTATTTATTTATTTTTATTCTTAATCAGGTCTGGCCTTGCCTTTGTATTGGAATTCGTCATCATATGGCACCAATTCAAACCCGTAACATGAATAAGGTTTGGTATTTATCATACCTGCTATAAAGGAAGTGCCTTAAAAAGGAAAGGCAGCATGTAATTCCTTGCCCTTCACTTTCTCCTCAACCTTTAGTCTCTTAATCAAGAGCCATAACCCAAGGAGATCACACAATGGAACCTTAATTATGAGGTCATGAAGATGAAAGAGTCTGACTTAAATTTTCCAAAGGTACTTTACTTTTAAATTATCCATGATTTACCTGCATAAAAGGAAATGAAGTTCCTGAAGATTATTCTAATTGAGCCAGACTTTTCAAATCATTTAAAAACCACCATCTCCAAGTTGAAAAGCAGTCATTTCAACTGTTCTTTCAGTAATTCTTATAAACAGGAGAGAAGGAGGGAGTCTTTCATTTACCAATCTGACCTGATACACATTACATTGACATATGCTGAAGGACATGAGGTCATGAAGCTCTGAGAAGTGGACAGCGGTGAGTGGCATAAACAAACTTAGAAGAGAATAGCAAGGATGGGAGTTTGTTTTCATAGAAAAGCAAACAGACACCGGATTTAAGGAATTTAAGGAAATACCTGCATCCCTATGGAGAATATAGGACTAATATATTTATTGAATACTAGAGAATACAAAGCATATATTGGGATTTTCTCTGTTTTATGATGGCAAGTTTCCATCAGATTTATTTGGCAACTGATTTATATAACAGGTTGTGGATACGTACAGAATTTGATTTTGCAAGATTATTAACTTATTTCAGGGCATCTAATATTATAAATACATAGAGGGAAGGGTGTCTAAAACAAAAGGCATAAAAAATAATCTTCAGACTTAGGCATTACCCTTCATCCAAGGATGTACAAAAGCTGTCACAACACTATTGTGAGGTAAATAGTTGTGTGTTATGCCACTAGTTCCCAAACCTTTGCCTTGGGACTTAAAACATAATTCTACCATTTATTTATTTATTTATTTATTTGCCACCCCGTCCAGCTACAGCAGCTCGAAGTGGCTTACAACATCTTTAAACATATCAAAAATATAAAAACAATCCAATATAAATAACAATAAAATAAATAACAGCATAAAAACAACAATAAAAACCCAAGGCAAAGCTAAAATCCATTCCCACCTCCAAACCCCCCCATCACCTGTCTCCCTCACGAAAGGCCTGGTGGAACAGCCAGATCTTACATTGTCTTTGGAAAGTGGGGAGGTCTGGAGTCAGGCAGACCCTCATCAGAAGGGATTTCCAAAGCTGCGGTGTGGCCGCTGAGAACACCCTCCTCATCGTCACCACCTGGGATACCCGGGAGTTATTTATTTGTCACATTTATTAGTCACCCCCTCATGCCTACGGCATCCCGGGGTGACTTACAACACTAAAACCACAACAATAAATTATCAAAATGTAAACAGTTCTAAAAAACATCTCCCCCCCCACTTACCCCTCCCTCCCACCCTTCCCTCCGAAGGCCTGGGCAAACAGCCAGGTCTTTCAGGCTCGGTGGAATGCCAGCAGATCAGGGGCCAGGCAAGCTTCCTACGGGAGGGAATTCCAGAGTCACGGCCCGGCCACCGAGAACGCCTGTTCCATTGTGGCCCCAGCCTAACATGGGGGACCTCCAGGAAGGTGCCCCCGGTAGACCGCAGTGATCCCTCTGAGATGCGGAGGGCAAGGCAGTCCCTGAGGTATGAGGGGCCGAGACCTTCGAGGAGGGCACTCCCAGATGACCGCGGGGGTCGATCCAAGACCCGGAGGATAAGGCAATTCTGCAGATAGGCAGGGCCCAGGCCGTTTAGGACTGAAAAGCAACAGGCCCATGAAAAACAAAAGGAATATCAATCGGGTGAGTGATCCACAGATGGCATGACTCTCCTTGGGATCTAGAGCCACATTTTGGGAACCTTTTTGATAACATTTTACAAATGTCTGTTAATATCTATTATTTATATAGCATCAGCAATGTACCTGGTGCTGGTCAATCAATAGTTATAGATGGGTACCTACCCCAAGGGGCTTACAATCAGAGAAAGACAAGAGAGGAGAGACAAGGGAGAGGGGAACATAGGAAGAGACATAGGGATTAGTGCTAAAACACAAAAATGGGAATTCTCATTAAAATCACAGTTCCCAATAACATTTCAGTTGAATTTGGAAACTATTGGTACATGTCAAAGTCTCAATCGACATTTCATTTTCCAGTATAATGATAATGCACTTACCAGTATCATGTTTACTGTTTTGCCGTTTACCGCTTTTCTGTCAGTTTCAAATCCCAAGTCATAACACCGATACAAGTGCATTCTGTTGTTCCTTGTACTTCCTTATCAGTGTAACTCATTGGCTAGTTTGCAGATTCCTTTACAGATCTGAGGTCTCCAATCCAGTTGCAGATTGGTCAAAGAAAAGGGAACAACAACAATTCTGATTGGAGGTATTGGAATAGGCACTGTTTTTAAAAAAAATGCTTCATCTTCCCTCCTAGAATCCTTCTCTTCCCTGTAACTAAGGGTGTTGACAAATATGCAGCTGGTGTACTGGTTACACGTCCTGTCAATCAGCCATCATATCTATCAGATCAAATTCACTGGAGATAATGGAAATTCACTGGACCATTTATCCTCTTTAGATACAACACCACAGAATGCTCCTATCAAATGAAATCACATATAATTATTTATACACTTGTTTATGCCTTTGGAAGTTTGAGAACAGAAACATAAAAGGGTTAGCTAATATTAAATACTAAAGGGCTAACATATGAATCCTGCATACTAAAAACAATTAATATCTGGCTCTTTGGGATGTTTAAGAAATCACAATTATAGTCATGGTGACTGCACCTATGTCATCTCAACAGCAGGGAAGGAGCTCATTTAAGAAAGCCACTTATGGATAGGTTCTGTAGAATTTAATGGGAAATATAACCTTTCTATAGTTATTGGCATCATTTTAGATAGAGAATTCAGGGGAAGTTTGAAAATGAAATCTAGAAGCTAACAGCAGCACCTCTTGGAAGTGGCAAAAGACCTTTCTTTGCTCTCGGGCAGGGACTGTGTCTATCTTATTTTCTGTAAAGCACCAGGTACATTGCTGGTGCTATATCAATTCATAATAATAATAATAATAATAATAATAATAAATTAATAATTAATTAATATAAATAATTAATAAAGAATTTGGTGGGCAGGGAATAAGTGGAAGGTTTTTGGGTGGCTGGGGTTGGACTGGGTTAGTTTTTTTTGTTGGATTCTATTCTAATGTTTTTAATGGTATTTATTTTATGTTTTTTGGTGAGCTGCTCTGAGCTTTCAGGGAAAGGCGGGGTTAAGATGTAAATAAATAAAGGAATAAATAATAAAATAAATGGAACTGGGAATGAAAGGCTGCTTCCACACTAGTGACTTGCTCTGGATTGGAGGATTTGTCTCTCTGGCTTGTGCTGCATTATGCCGGGCCAGATCAGAAAGGGGAGGGTCAAAGGGTTTCTCCAGCCCCTTTATGATGTAGCTACATCCCTTTCAGAGCATCATGACACCACGACACACTCTACAGGGGATGGTGCCACATCAGAAGAGGAACAGGACAGAATCTTTGCACTGCCCAATTCCCAGGTGGCCTGCCTCAGACAAACATTTTGCTGAATGTGAATAGTTCTCTGCACCCCAGATTTTTCAATTAAAAATTTGTGACCCCCATATTGTTAGGCTTTGAGCAAACAAAATGTTTTTAAAACTTGATTTGAAGGATTTGAAATGAAAGTATTAGAGATGCTTTTGAAAATATTTCTTCCCCCAAATCTAAATTTTTATCTGCTCTGCTATCGTCTTCAATGTAGAAGTGACAATAGGATTAAAAAATAGAATTAAAAATTCAGCAGGAACTTCTGGACAGCTCTGCTTATACTAGGGATGATGTTTGTGTACAAGAACCTATCTTGCAACAGCCACGATTCACAATCTACTTATTTGAAGCACTGACCATCTAGCTAATTATCTCTTTGAAGTTATGGGACTTCTCCAGAATAATTGTTTGGTTTGTTGCAGCCTAAATTTATAAAGCAATTTATTTGCTTTTCTCATCAAAGCATCCTAGTTTTGTACCGGTAGCCATTTCTGCCACTGAAAAGTACATCTGCTCATCAGCTTCTATCATGAGATTGATGCCTAAAATGAGAAATAGCAGGGACAAGTAAAATCATTTCCAACTGTTTGCTGTAGCCTAGGTGCAAGCTGATCAGTCTGAGACATGCAATAAGCAGTGACTCTGCTGAAGTCAAAGGAATCATACTGATATAAACCTGGTGTCGGTGAAAGACGAGTTGGCTACAGAGATTTGCTTTAATAGGGCTGAGTATAATATATATTATTTACACATTGTTAATGGGTGCTTTTACACAAGAGCGCTGGGGGGGGCGGGGAGTCCATGGTTGGTGCGTGGGGCAGGTGTGGGGCGTACACACATGGGAAGTGCAGGGGGGACATGTCATTCGGGCGGGCTCCCTTCATAGCAGCCCTGTCCACACACGGCCACCTTGTCCCCACATGGAATACACTGGATTTTCCAGCAGAGCTCTGTGCAGGAACTGGATAGCCAGTGCATGTATCATAGGAGTGCACTGCCCCACGTACCAACTTCAAATGAGCGGTTTTCCACGTGGATGGTGGGAGGCCATGCGTGAAGCTGTCTCGTTTAAAAACACCCTATGTTGCTAAAGCTAAATTGAACACAGCCTCATTAATCTGCATTGAGGTCTAATCCTGGGCCCACTGTGATCAGTGGAAACACTCCTGTTGCCTAAAATCAAGTTTGTTGCTCAGATGTTTCCACCAAATCACCATCTGAATCTACAAGTTCTCCAGACTTTCACACTTTTAGTAGCAAGCAAGCTTCCAGCAAGCAACGTGTCATGTAACAAGACAGCAGAAGTAGCATTATCCAATATGCCAGCACTGTTTTATAACACTCTTGCAAATGCCAATTCCAAGCTTGGTGGCATCTTTGTGGAGACACGGGTTGAGACTGCATTCGGTTATCATGTAGTAGTGCATACTGCAAGGGGCCAGATGTATAGGGGACAGGATATGGGCAGACAATAGGGGTTGGAGCTAGGACTGGGAGACAAATATGGCAGAACTGAAGTTAAGGACATAGACAAAGTAAGCGGTGGAAACAACCAGCAGAGTCAGGGTTAGGAACGAGGCAGAGCAGGGGACAAGGAGCCAGAGTTGAAGCAGAGCAAGGACTGGGAGCAGAAAGCAGAAAGGAAGATGGGAGTTCATAGAATCATAGCGTTGGAAGGGTCATCTAGTCCAACCCCCTGTTCAATGCAGGAAATCTGCAGCTACAACATCCCTGACAGATGGCTGTCCAGCCTCTATTTGAAAACCGTCAGTGAAGGAGGAACCCACCACCGCCCTAGGTAATTTGTTCCACTGTCGAACAGCTCTTAGCATTAGGAAGCTCATCCTAATGTTTAACCAAAATCTGCTTTCTTGTAATTTGAGTCCATTATTACTAGTTTTTCCTTCAGGGGCATCATCTATGTGACAGCCCTTCAGGTAATGGAAGACCGCCATCATGTCTCCCCTTAGTCTTCTCTTTTCGAGGCTAAACATACCCAGCTCCTTCAACCTTTCCTCATAGGACTTGGTTTCCAGACCCCATGCCATCTTTGTCATCCTCCTCTGAACCTGTTCAAATTTGTCGATGCCTTTCTTAAAATGCGGTGCCCAGAGCTGGATACAGTACTCCAGATGAGGTCTGACCAGTACAGAAACTATTCTTGTGACTTGGAAACGATGCTTCTGTTAATGCAGCCTAAAATTGGCATTAGCCTTTTTTGCAGCTGCGTCACAGGAGTTGCTCCATCTTATTCCTGCTTCTACCACCCAGGCTTAGATTCTGACTGATAGCCAAACAGGAAGCTGGGAGGTGTGCCAGGGGCTGCAACAAGCTGTTGGGAGTGTGTGGCCTGGCTAGTATAGAAAGCCTCCATTGGAAGTGTGAGGCCAGAGGCAAGGAAAGGCCATGGCACAGGATAGCTGGCTACTGTTCAAGACCTCCCTGGGGCTTGACACACACTGGGTGCAGCCACACGAACTCTGGCAGGCCTGATCCCCTGCCTGCCATTGGAAGGGCAAGCATAGCTGCCATACTTTGGGTCAGTGGGTCGAGCAAGAACCTGGCATGGGGAAACCAGGCAGGCACCCATCCCCATCCATGACGACCGCCCAATAGTGCTGGCAGACCCTGCCACGGGGCGGGGCAGCATGGGCCTGGCCATACGGGAGATGGCCCAATAACTAGCACTGAAATGAGAATCAAATTGATTCTTGTGATAAATTCATGGGAACTGAAAATTGCTGCTGAGATTTCACAGCTTTTTCAAACCACAACTGAGATCTCGGATGAAATTTGATTTATCGGTTAACGCATATTTACCGGTTACCATGGGTTATGCCATTTATCGGTTGTATCGGTATTGAGATTTACCATGTGCCATGTTTACCGGTTACTGTGATTTTCCATTTACCATGGTTACCATGTTTATTGGTTACCATGTTTATTAGTTATTGGTTTATTACCATGTTTATTGTTTAATTTTTTTGGTATTGGTTAATGGTCTTTATTGGCTAATGTTTATTAGTTAATGGTTTATTGGTTTATTACCATGTTTATTGGTTATTGGTTTATTGGTTGGTTTTTTTGTTATTGGTTTATTGGTTATTGGTGTTTATTGGTTATTGGTTTGTTACTATGTTTATTGATTATTAGTTATTACTATGTTTATTGGTTATTGGATTTGGCTCACAGCCAACCCAGTAAACAACAACCCGGTCAATGGTAACCAACGCCCCGGTAAACGGTAACTCGGTAACCAGCAATCCAATGGTAATTGACAATCTGGTAAACAGTAATTCGAGAAAAGATACTTGACCTAGATTTGTAGAAAGACTACAGTTTTCTCAGTTATCATTTCCTGCTTAAAATGAGATGAGAATTGCGATTCTCTGCAATAACTGAGAAAAAGTCAAAATCGAGTTTCAGTAGTAACCTACTGGTAGTAACCCACTTTGGGCAGCCTTAGCCCACTTTGGGCAATGTTACTACATGCTGTGTTCCAGGCCTTTTTGGCGGACACAACATGTAGCAGCTGGCTCCAAAATCTGGTGGCTGCTGGGCATACAAGCCACTGCATCATGTGTTAGCATTATTTTTTTATTATTTTTTTATTTTAAACATTCATTAGTCACCCCCCCATGCCTATGGCATCCTGGGGCGATGTACAATTCAATAAAACATTCAAAAAAACAATATTTTTTTTTTTAAAAAAAAACCCCTTAAAAACACACAATATAAAACAGGTTGGGAAATTAAAATAAAAATAAAAGGTAGGGAAGCGTTAAAACTCTACCCCCTCCCCCCTCCCCCCCTCCTCCCCAAAGGCCTGGGCAAACAGCCAGGTTTTACAAGCCCACCGGAATGTCAAAAGGCTCGGGGCCAGGTGAGCTTCCTCTGGGAGGGAATTCCAAAGATGCGGCCTGGCCACCGAGAATGCCCTCTGCATTGTGGGCCCCCGCTTGACACGGGGGACCTCCAAGAAGACACCCTCGGCTGACTGAAGGAGCCACTCTGGGTTGCGGAGGGCGAGGCGGTCCCTGAGGTACAAGGAGCCCATATCGTGAAGGGCCTTATAGATCAATAACAATATCTTGACCCTGGCTCAGCACACTATTGGCAACCAGTGCAGAGTCCAGAGCACAGGTGTTATATGCTCCCGACGGCCCATCTCCATCAGGAGCCAGGCCGCCGCATTCTGCACTAGCTGCAGCCTCTGGACCAGGAACAAGGGAAGTCCCACATAGAGCGCATTACAGTAATCCAGCCTCAAGGTAACAAAGGCATGGATGGAGGAGGCCAGGTCCGGTCTAGAGATGTATGGACGCAGCCGCCGCACTAGATACAACTGGCGGAAGGTGGCCTTCACCACCACCTCCACCTGTCGATCCAGACGGAGATCTGAATCCAAAACCACCCCCAGACTCCGCATCTGTTGAGCTATAGGAGGGTGAACCCCCCCAATCAGGGGGGGGCGACACCTCCCTCACCCTCCCCACCAACATCACCTCCGTCTTATCAGGGTTGAGCTTCAGTCTGCTCTGCCGCATCCACTCCGCCACAGCCTACAAACACTGGGATAGAAACGAGACAGCAGGGTCTGGGTCAGCTGAAAAAGGGAGCCTGAAGTAGGATACCACTGCCCAAAGTGGGATAATGTCTCATGTGGCTGCACCCACTGAGATATGCATGATAAAAGCAAAAGTAAGTCTTTTATTGAAGATAATCTAGAAGTGACACAGAAGGCACTTCCAGATGTCATGAAAAAGTTGTTTGCAAAATTGTGGAAATCACTATGTAGTAATCCTGTAAGATACCTTGTAATGTCAGGACTGTTGTATCATGTGGGTGTTTTCATTGGGACTTTTCAAGTGGTTATTATAGAGTCTGAGAATTCATGGTGAAGACTGGAGAAGGGCAAGTACAGTACTTATTTTAAAGGAAGAGAATAAAGGTGATCCAGAGAACAACAGATACATTTGCTTGACTTCCATAACTGGTAAAATTGTAGAACAAATAATAAAGCAAGCAATTTTCAAGCACCTGCAGGAATGTGAGGTGTTGTTATTGTTGTTATTATTATTATTATTATTATTATTGGAAACATTTATATAGTGCCAGACATGTGACCTGGTGCTGTACAAAACATAGAAATAGACGTGGTCCCTGCCTGTGACTTACAATCTAAAAGACAAGGAGGGGGAGACAGGGAGAGGGGACAGTGGGAGAGACAGGGGAGAAAACAGACAAACATTTAACAAGTAGACAACATGGGGGGCTTAAGGGGTTAGACTGAAGGGAGAAAGGATTAGGCAAAATATTAGGAGGAATTTTCCAACTACACGGATAGTCAGGCCGTGGAACAAATTACCAAGGGATATTGTGGAGTTCCCATCACTGGAAGACTTTAAAAGGGGCTAGACACCTATTAGGAACAATGTAGGCAGTTGTTTCTGCTTAAGGGCAGGTGGGTAGCATAGATGACCTTTCTAATGTCCCTTTCACCTCTACAATTCTATGATTTTATGGTGAAGAGAAAAGATGCAGCATAATAAAGGGACAGAACATTCTTACTGCTCATGCTTTAACTTTTTTTCCTCTGATTCACAAAACTGAAAATCAGAAAAGACTTTTGAGATCATTCAATCTTATCTCCTGCATAACACAGGGCAAGTGAATACTGTATCTTCTAGGTATTACTATATCAATCTTGTGTAAAACATACTTTTTGAAAGTGCATCCACTTGTGATTTGAAGACTGAAAACGATGACAAATCCATGATTTCCCTTGGCAGTCTATTTTAATGGTTCATCTTCTTCGCTATTGAATTTCTCTGGTTTTAAATTCTAGCCGCTGGAACCATTGATGTACCCATCCCCATTTTCTCTAATGTGGGCAATGGGCATACATTGCATTTGGATCAACAGGAGTGTCATAATTCCAGCTACAAATATCTGGATGACAGCTGCTGGAGTTCGTGTTTGACAGATGGTCAGCCGAAGCCAATTCTTTTTTCTAAGAAGAAGGAGCTTCTACAGCCACTGCACAGATATGGAGATTAGCCCACTAATCCTCTACACTGTCTTAAAACATGCACTGAAGGGACATGTAGACTCCCATCAGAGTGGCCATTTTACAAATTCACTTAAGATGGTAATCATTCAAAAACAAACAAACAAAAAAACACCAGGAAAAATATATTGTTCTACAAAGTAAACTGTTATTTGCTCTGCCTTAATTTTGTGGTTGTCAACTTGATGTGAAGGCTGGAAATGGCAGCCTTCCATTATGGAAACAGTCTTTTTTGGATAGAGGGAAGAGTGGGTTGTACATATTATTGCTAGTTCTTTCTCGCTCTATGTTATCAGAAAAGCTAGCAAGGAATCTGACCATACTCGCTTTTACACTCAGAAGTCATGTAGCAGTTCCCAAAATTTTGCTTGTGTCTCCCCATTTTGATCATTTATTATAATTTTGTGACCTCAGACAGTGACAAAGGCATGCAAAGTATGTCCAATGTCATTTGAGCCATGTTTCCATCTACAAATGGCATTCCAACCCACAGGTTGGACACCTGTGAGGTAAACAGGGTAAAACCAGACATGCAGGTGGGGGCAGTGGTTCCCTGGAGAGGAAACCACAGTAGACATGGCCTGGATCAGGGAGGGGCACTGAATAAATGTGCCCGCAGCTAGAGAGTCGTCCCACTGCCCACATGGCCCGCGTAGGGTGGGGGAGCTAAACAAACATTCCCGCAGTCGGTAGCACTCCTGCCCGGCTCCCAGCCCCACGCCCCCTATCATGAAGGTCAACCATGGCAACCAGCTATGGTGGCCCCAGCCCTGAGGTGGGTATGGCAGGGTTGAATTCACATGCTAGCCTACATTGGCCCACGTGGACAGCCCTTAGCCTGGGTTGTGCCCTCAGAGATTTTCTGAGATGACAGTCTAGGCTAGCCACCTACCCACCCTGGGGCAGTCCCAGACCAACATCTGGGGGTGCATAAACACACGTGCTGGTGAGTCCCGGGCCATAGCAGGCCACCTCCAGATCTGTTTTTCTCCCATAGTAGCCTATTATGATGCTGTTATGAGCACCACTCTTCCTACAGCCATTTAAATTGTACCAATCTTATATTACTACTACTTAAAAAAAAATTATTTTTTAAAAAAAATATGGAACAGCCAGAGCATCTTCCATTGTCTTTACATGACAGTTTTGTTCAAAGTCAAAAATGAAGAGAGAGGGTAATGTTCTTTGCTTATGTCCTCTGGCTGATCTCTGTTTGCAAAGGATGCAAGGATAGTGCCATTGTTGATATAGGGAACGAGCTTGTGAAGTGCTGGAATCCTGCTCTCCCATTTAGTCAATAGGATTAGACCCAAAGCTGACATAGGCTGCTTTCACACATTACACAATAGGCTATTATAATAACTGGAGATAATACCAGGTTTTATAATTCCGCAATTTTTGTAATGTGTACAGGCACTATTCCTCTTTTATGCTGCAAGACCTTGGGTCATTGTAAGAATCACCAAATGTGGCTTTTACAACAACCAGAGATCTTGGAGCATTAAAGGGAAATAGTGCATTCAAACATTACAAAAATTTCAGAATTATAATACCCAGTATTATCTCCCATTATTATAATAGCCCATTGTGTAATGTGTGAAAGCAGCCATATTCTTGTTATGTAATAGATTTTTGAGGCCCACATTTCAGCAGTGTATATATAGCATCATTCATGAAATATCAGCAGCTTGACAGTTAATTACAGTTTTGGAATTGTCTTCAGTGGAGTCAGAATTTCACCCAAAATATCTGTATATTGTTCTAGGCAATGCAGGCCATAGGTGCATAGACAGAAATGAGAATAGAATTAGGTCCTAATGTTTCTGTTTGTACTCTTTCTTCTACTCCAAAGGGTGGACAACTCTACCTGTGGGCCTCTAAAGTAAATATAAGATGGAGCTTAAACAGAGAGATGACATTTGTAAAGTCTCATGATCTTCCAACTGAGTTAGCCCAGCTTCAGACACTGACACCCCCATGGATCATTAAAACGTTGGCACCATGAAAAAACAGTAGGATCGCCAACCAAGCTCTGCTCCCCTCCCCATGGGTGCTAACCCTGACCAATAACACCGAAGAAAACTAAGCAGTCAGCCCCCCTACCCAATGACAACACACAGCCACTTCCCCAGCTGGCAAGTTCACCAATAGAAAACATGAACCACAGCAAAGGTAAGGCCACAGCCCAGTGTCGGGTTTGAAACCACAACCCAAAGATTATTTTAAGTCTCATGTTCTGCCAATTCAGCTAGTCAGGCTGCAGCCACAGAAAGCGTCTTGTCATCCATTGAGGACTATGCCCATGTTGACGCCATGAAAAAACAGTAGGCCTGTCAACACAGCACTACACTCGGCAGGCGCTAATCCTAGCATCATCAAGATCACCGACATTTATTTATTTATTTATTTATTTCATAGATTTCTACCCCGCCCCTCCTGCCATGCAGCTCGGGGCGGCTTCCAGCATTAAAACATACAATAAAATTTAAAAATTTTAAAATTCACATAATATTAAAAATATTAAACAGGGCAAAAACCAGTATAAATATAAATAGGTGGGGGAACTAAAACATCCCCCTACCCCTCCCTCCCAAAGGCCTGGGCGAACAGCCAGGTCTTACAACTACGCCGGAATGTTAATAGGCTAGGAGCCAGGCGAGCTTCCTCCGGAAGGGAGTCAGCCCCTCTATCCAATGGGTAGCATGGAGCCACTTCCCCTGCTGGATGGTTCCCCAATGGAGAATGGTAGCAACACTGAACATATTTTCACCAACCAGCATGAGGCTTGAACCCATGACTATGAAATTAAAAGTCTCATGCTCTATCAACTGAATTAGCCAAGGTGGAGAAAGTGACTTCCTTCCCCCAAAAAATCTGATGCTGGGGCCATGAACAAATAGCACGACTGCCACCCAGTCCCTGATCCCAGCAGGCACTAACTCCAGCACTGCTAGGAAAATTGAAATGAGAAATAAACAGTCAGCACCTCTACCCAATGGGAAGAACAGACCCATTTCCCATGTTGGTTGGTTTCCTAGTGCCTGGATGTCTCGCCGCCACCTTAAACTTAATTCCTAGTTCTCTAGTGGTTTCCTAGTACCTGGATGTCTCACCACCATCATAAACTTAATATGGTCAAGATGGACGTTCTTAAAGTTCCTCCTAAACCTGCTTCTCCCCTCCCCTTGCTCCCTAACTTTGTAGGAAACACTGTCATCCTTTCTGTCCCCTCAGGCCATAGCCTTGGAGTCATCTTTGACTCCGCTTTCTCCTTCTCTGCTCACATCCAAAACACTGCTAAAACTTGTCACTTCTTTCTTTATACCATTGCTAAAATCCATCCCTTCCTTTCTGAACACACAACCAAAACTCTTATCCATGCTCTCCTCACCTCTTACTTAGACTACCATACCCTGCTTCTTGTAGGACTCCCACTGAACCATCTAGTTCTACTTTAGTCTATTCAAAATTCAGCCAGAAGACTCAACTGCCTTGCACTCCATTATGACCATGTAACACACACCCACCCTCCAAGACACTACACTGGCTCCCCATCCACTTCTATATACAGATCAAGCTTCTTCTACTTATGTATAAGTGTCTTCACACTGCAGCCCAATACTACCTCTCCTCTCTCATTTCTCCCTATACCCCTTCTCGTGATTCTCTTCTCCTCCATTGCCAACTCCCAGCTCCATGCTTTTCAACTTGCTACAACGTATGCCTGGAACATTCTTCCTGAGGTGGTGTGCCTGGCCCCCTCCCTGTCCACATTCAAGACCCGCCTAAAGGCCCATCTCTTTGAGACATCTTTAAATCATGATCTCAATCATGAATCATCATGATCTTAGTCAAAATAAATCAATTACTGAATAAACTACATTGTATAGTCAATTATTCATCTATTGTCTTTAACTGTCTTATATAGATTGTAAACACCTTTTAGCAGGGACTGTCTTTTATGCTATGTGTATCTGTACAGCACTGTGTACATCTAGTAGTACTTTAGAAATTATAAGCAGTATTAGTTGTTGATGCAGTTTTCCATTGGCAAAGCTGCCAGCTCATGAGGTGGCTCCGTGTTGCCTGTTATATCTATGGGTTGACTGTTTACTTCTCACTTAGATGTTTTCAGTGGGTCCAGGGTTGGTGGGAGTTGGGTGACTGTTGTGCTCTTATTTATTTATTTTATATATTTATTTATTGCAGGCATTTATATTCCGCACCCTTCTGTACACTGGCAGTTCAGGGCAGTAAACAACACAAATAGTCAAAAAAATATAAAATCCTTTTCTCATGGATGGTGCTTGTTGGATGATGGCGGAGTGGGAGAGGAATCACCAATTTTTACAGCCTGGTTAGCTTAGAGTCATGGGTTCATGTCCCATGTTGGGCCTTGTGTTTGCTGTGGCTTGTGTTTTCCATTGCCGAACCTGTAGCCAGGGAATTGGCTCTGTGCTCCCTGTGGGTTACCTATTTACTTTGTTTTGGTTATTAAGTCATTTGTACTTTGTTACTTCATTTCTGGACTACTTTGTGCTATTTGGGGCCTATTTTGTTCTACTGTGCAAATTTTCTGGTACTTTAATAGTGAAACAAAATAGAAATGAAAGTAGTGATTAGTAGTGAAACAATGGGTGTTTTCAGATGTTACGGGGCCTGTTGGCCCCGTACCGAAAACACCCAATCCATTCCCCGCCGGGATGACCCCATCATGCCATATCAGATGTGCCGGGGGGATCCCGGCGGGGAATCTGGGAGGGGGCGGGGCTGCACGGCGCAATGTGCGACCGCACGGCCACGCCCCCTCCATGCGCCTCACCACCTGCCCTATGGGGAGACGGGCGGGTGGCGGGGCCAATGAGGCCGCTGCGTCGGGCCGGATTAGCCACGGCCCGGGATCCTGCCGGTGATCCCGGGCCGTGGCGCCCGACCAGACGAGACGCCGGGGTTCACCCCAGCGTGGAATTGCATTCGACACGCAACGGCCTCCGGCCCCGCCGCTTCGGCCTCCGGCCCCGCCGCTTCGGCCGCTCGCGTGGTGAGTGCAATTCCATGCCACGGTAACATCTGGGGGGAAACATCCGTTTCCCCCAACAGATGTTAGGAGATCACAGCCACCGCGCGGAATTGAGCGGGGTTGACTGTGATCTCGTAACGTCTGAAAATACCCAATGAGTGAAAAAGCATAAATAAATAATCGAAATGACTGACATACCCTGTCAGGGATGGGTTTTGTATTCCTGGCCCCAAGCTGCATGTTGGGCTGCTTTTCCGCTTGTGCCACTGTTTGTTCTTATGGGAGCTGGGTTCCTTAGTATCATGTTCATCTTTATCTTCTTCTCTTTGCACACCTGCTAGAGGGCATGGGCTCACCTGTCACAGCCTGATTGGCTCCTTGAACTATTGAAGCTTGCTGGGGGGCTGTGGCAGATGTGAAGCTTCTGTTGGTACTTCTCACTGATGCTGGCTCTCCCCTTGCTTCCAGCTGGTCTTCTCAACTGGTTCCCTTATATCTTTTGCCTTTAGTTTGTCTCCACATCTCCTTGCTTGCAAGTTGTTCTTTCATCCTTGTGCCTTTATAACATTGTTCCTTGCACCCCACTGCTCAGTTGTGTTCCTCTCTCCCCCTCTTATACTGTCTGCCCTTCTCCTAGACTCTCTGTAGCCTGTCTTGTTTCCTTCCTGGGTTCCTGTTGCTGTCATCCTTGGCTGTAGCTTGTCCCCCTTACTTTGCTATTGCCTGGGCCTGTTTAGCCTTTGTTTCTGGCTGTGTTCTGGCTCTAATCCCTGTGACTCCCTTGCTCCCTGCTCTCATTCCCTGCTTGGCTCTCTTGGTCCCTGTGCTCTAGCTTTGATCCCCATGACTCCCTCGTGCCGAGCCTTGGTCTGGGTTTTGCCCCCCTACCCTTACCCCATACCCTTGATCATTGTTCCTCAACCTATGATCATTCCCCTGTCTGAGCCCTAACCTCGACGATGAGCCATATATTCTCTTAGGTTGGTTCTTCCAGCTTTGATGCAGAACACTCACTCAACAGTCACTGGAGAATGACTGAGAGGTCTCTTGTGGTCTTATTGACTCTTGCTGCAAACCCTTCTGATCCTCTTCTGCCCTTCCTTTGCCCCCACTTTCCTAGAACTTTGCCCTGGGGCCTGACAATACTAACCTTCCCCCCATCCCAAAAGTAACTAAGCCAAGAGAGACAAAATGGATATCCAAACAAAGAAGAAGCTGAAAGCATTTATTATCACCTGAGTTTGAAACTATCTGAATAGGACATATTTGCTGTGGTTATTTGTTTCATCTCTAGTATGGGAGATATATGCATATCAAGTAAAACTTTACAAAACCATAACTCAAAATCCAAGGCAAACAATTTTAAGGGACCTGATGATTACATATACCCAGGGACCCGAGTTGACTGCACCAAAAAATCTTAAATTCTGCAACCAGTGAAACAAAATTCTGCAAATTCACAGCGAGCATTAATATTTGCATAATTAATTTGATTTGCATCACTATGCATGCTGGGAAGCAAATTTGCAATAGGTTTGACATAGAATCACAACTTTGCTAATCAAGCACAACTCAAATCCTCTGGAATTTCAGCACCTCCCTCATGCAAACATAGGGTCTTCAGACCCCACCCACCCACAATTCATCTCTCAGGGGCCTATTTACCCTCAGGTCATGGTCAGGATTGGCCGATTCTATGAGGATTCTGCGAGGATTGGCTGATTCTGAGAAAATCACTGCAAATTGCAGCAACACAGTCAACTCGGGTCCCTGCATATACCATTTTGCTCCCTTGTTTCTTATATATCCACATGCCCTAGTTCTGACTAGATCCAAAAGCAAGAACTGAAACCACTTCCCTTTAAATGACTTTAAAACACATTTGAAATCCTCCATATCTGAGGCTGTTTTCTCAGTACAAGTTAGAGGTGCCACTGGTCTCAAGAGTCTGTTCTGACAGCCAGGTTTGTCCAAAACATAGATCTAGTTGACCACTCACATTTTGCTGGATGAATGGATGGGATAGTAAGGATTTTCTATGATAGCTCTTCATAGTGGAGGAGGTAGGGATGGGCGAATGCGGTTCGGAAGTTCAGAGTTTGGCCCGAACTCGGCCTGTTTGGACAACCGAACCAAACACTCGAACTTCCGATCAGTTCGGAAAAGTTCAGATGAGTTTGGGTGTGGGAAAAATGTGACTTTGGGCGGGAAAAATGTGACTGGAAGGGGGAGGCAGCTGAGGATCAGACTTCCTGGCACCAGGGGTGGACACCAGGGGTGGTTTCAGGGCCAAAAATACAAATACCGAAAAAATTTCGCTTTCGGTTTCGGTACCAATAGCACTTTTTTGAATGTTCGGCCGAACCGAACTCTGCTGAACTGAACAGCCGAACCAGAACTCGGGTTTTGACCTGAACGACCAAAAATCCGAACGGCGTTCTGTTCACCCATCCCTCATACCGAGGTGATCTCCTTCTGTGGTCAGTAAAGATGTTTTAGGTCAGCTTTTGCTTTGACCTTGATTATCACCACAGAACTGTCTCATCATATCAGAGGATATACCCCATTGGCTTTTGAATTGCTCCTGATCTGAATGAGTGTGAGAGGACATCTACACTGGCAGATTCTAAGGCAGCCAAAGGAGTACAGAGCAGAGTAGTGGTCACAAAATCAAAACCAGAGATGCAAGAGTTCCCTGCTCTTTCATTGGCTTGCTGTTGCATTTAAGTAGGGCTGAAACAGATCAGCCCTTCCATATTTGCAGAGATTTTCCGATGTATGGAATGGCCTGTGGAGATCCAAATGGTGGATCTACCATGCTTTATCTTTCATCCCATTTCAATTGCAGTAGTGGTGTGCAAGCTAAAGCCTACTCTGACTCCCCACCCTTGCATAGTGCCATTTTGCATATGATCAGTTAACTAAAACCCTTTTGTGCATACACAGTACATTTTTGCGCATGCTCAAACCATTTTTTTCTTGATTGTGCATGCTCAAACTGGTGTTACACAGGAAATGGAGGAGCCGGAGCTGCCAAACCACATCTCTGGCACAATGGCGACTGGATCAGGGCTGATCTCCATTCCACTAGGGCCGGATCAGAGAGGTAAGCAGAGTGGGTGGATGAGAGTGCGCAGATCTGTTGAAAACAGAATCTGCTTGAAGATTTTGTTTCAGCTCTAAGGAATCAGAGACCTCAATTTCTAGAGACCTCAATTTTCAGCTCTAAGGAATCTGAGACCTCAAGTTCTAGAGACTTCAATGTTCAGGTCTCTAGAACAAGCCTTTGCAAAGCGCCACGTCTCCGGCCACCGCCGTTGCCAACAATGGGGAGAACGTCACTTCCGGCAGCACAGCTGGCTTCTGTCTTAACACGCGGCTCGGGAGGCGCTTCTGCAGCGCCTCGTCTAAAAACGGTCTTAGACAACTAAGGATCAGACCCATAGGAAATAATGGAATCACAGAGACTTATAGTCTCCACTCTACTTAAAGTGCAGCATTTCAAATATGTTTTTGCTCTACTTTCCAGATATATGTATTTCTAATAAAGTTTGAATAATCATCAGAAGTTTTTAAGGGGGATTATTCAGTCCAAAGTGTGCATGAATAAGCAATAGCTGAGTTTATAAAATACGCTGCCAGTAATCCAAACCCATAGCAGTCTGAAAAGAATCAAGCCTCTTTATTTTCTCCATGGAACTTGAATGTTTAGTCATTTAATAGGCTTAAACTTTATTCCAAGGTAATTGTGCAGATACCTTTAATAAAATACACTCCACATTACTAGCAAACATTCAAGCTAAATGAACACAAGAAATGTTAGATGCAACTTTATTATACTGTTAATCCTTGCTCGAAGGCTTCCTGGATTGTTCCAGGGGAGCATTGGTAGTGATGATAAACTAATTTGCCATGGCTCTTAAGTTCATGTTATCTTTTCTTATCAGCCTAAGGGTAGGTCAGGAAAAAGATAGAATTAAAAACATTTGAGAAACCAGAGTTGGCAAACTGGGTAATTCAAATGCCATTTCAGATTGTCATTTTACCAATCCCCATTTCCCAAAATGTATCATTTAATGGTTCATTTAATTCTTCAAAGCAATTTAATTTCCAACATTTGTGTAATGATAAGATAATGTATCACACTATTGTCTCAAGTCTCTTTTGATGCAGGAATACATCTCCTCTCTCACATTTGACCTATAAGATAATGATTTGTTGGACAGTAACATACAAACAACAAATGACCTACGATTTCCTCCCTACAGTGGCCAGGATCAAATAATTCCTAGTCTGTTTTATACAATGTCAAGTAATGGGCTCTGTTCAGCATCATAAAGTCTATTTTGGAAAGAGATCAAAACAGGAAACATGCTCACAAAGTTACGAACACTCCTTAGCATCATCTCTGGTAATTCTTCAAATAATCATTGATACAATTGTGCTGGTAATTCTCAGTTAAGTCATTTACAATACATATTTGCTGTTTGGATACGGGCTGTCAGTGAAAACAGAGTGGTGTGGGTCTTTTGCAATGCATTTGAAAATGCTCATATGTGACTAGGGCTGAAAGGAACAGCTAATTTGCTGTTCATGAGAAATTTTCCCTTATCGGGAACTGGGATCGATTTCCCGAGTGTTTCCTGATACCGATGTGATTTCTTGATACTTGCAATACTGCGAGATACCATCCTAATTTGCTGACTTTCTACTTACCATTTACTGCATACGGCATACCATTCATTTACCACTTACTGTGCTGCTGAGGGTACTATTTTACTTCTGGGTTTGTTTCCACATTTCTGAGCTGATCACTGTGTGAATACCCCACCCCTTAACCTCCTCCAAGTGCCCCTTAACCGCCACTCTGGTGCCTCCAATCTAAATTGTTGTTCTATGTTGTTTCCTTTGGTTTCGCCAACCTGTAACTGGATTGCAGATTAGTAGAGGGGTATTTTCAGACATGACGGGGCCAATTGGCCCTGTCACGGAAACAAACCTTCGATTCC
>QEPC01001556.1:1078469-1115367 GCA_003113815.1 Sphenodon punctatus
CCTTTCCGCCCTTCCACTCTCAACCTACTCTGGCACCTACCTACCTCTGTGTTGCCCACTGCCCTTCAGCTACTTGGGAGGCCTGCAAAGTCCCAGTGCTGGCTGTTGAGGTCTCTTCCTAGGCTCTAGGAAGGGGAAATGCCATGTTCTGATCCAAGAGGAAGTGGAATCTGTAAACTTCCTGTTTGGTTAGATCATTCCCCCCCCCCGCCCCCTTGTCAGAGCCTGAGAAGAGGCTTCAACTGCTGTATTGGGCCTTTGAAGACCATACGGTTGGCTGGAGGGTGGACTGTGGTGCCAGAGGTGTTTGCCCCTATCCACACTGTGGTAAGGCCAGCCTGAAAATTGGGGACCAAAAAAACACTTTTTGAATCAAGTTGGACATTGCAACTTTTAGTATGTTGTTTCTTACGGTAGTCTGATTGGTGTCATTAAAAAACCATTTCTTTTGCAAGAATTTTAAAGTTTGCATGCATTTCTCGCTATCTTTACTGGACCACTGAATGGGGGAAACACAGTGAACACAGGTCCCTGGCAAAAAGGAAATTATAACACAGACATACTCAGAAACCAGAATTACTGTGCTGGCTGCTGGGACAACGTGACTTGTAGTGCCTTTTGTTAGACATATATGTTATTTACTTGCCCCTGCTATGTCAGGGGGAAATGCCTGGCAAGGACAAAGGGGGAGGGGGGTCCATAACTGGGGCATGTTATATTCATAACTAGGGCATGAACTTGGCACTCCCAATGTGGCTCCCGACCATCCTCAGCCTTCCCTCACAAAGGCCGTGGCACTGACCTGGATCCCAGAACCTGCTACTCTACATCCCCAGAGCAACAGCAACCCCACCAGAAAGGAAGTTTTAAGAGTGAGCAGTGGTGGCACACCATCCCCGCCCATTCTGAAAACTTTCTTCTTGGCAGGGCCCTTTGTACATTTTCAGAGTGGGCAGGGGCAGAGCGTTGGCCCCACTCCCTGTTCTGCCTACTCTGAAAATTTCCTAGCAGTGCTCAAGCTGCTTGCAAAGCCTCCTTCCCCCAAAAGTCTAGGGCCCAGGCTCAACTGAGTCCCCTCACTCCATTGTAGCTACACCCCTGTCCTAACAGTGCTGTTGGTCAATGGATTAATACTAATGACAACTTTGAAAGGACAACATTAAAAAGATGCATGTCAATCTGAACCAAAAGGTTCCTCTCTTCTGGACAGCCAGAATAGTGCAAAAGTTGTTTGCTTTGTAGTTGCTGTTGGTTGGGCTTGGCCCAAGGAAGGGAAGGGTTGGATCAGTCGGGCCATGCCTTGGACCCTGGGACATGCTATTACTTCAGGGCCTTGTAAAGGTTCTGCTGCTCAGTCCCTGCTGCCCAAGCTAAGAGGCTCCTTGGGCCAGTGGCAGGGCCCTGGTAGAAGCCTTAAGGGCAGTAATGGCATGGCAAGACCCTATGGGGGTGGGGTGCTGCTCCTCCTTCCATGGGCAAGATTCACCCCTAGACAGGTGCGTCTTTGTTTTTGTAAGCAAACTCCAGACATCCAATTGTTAAAGGGATAGGATTATAGGAGACCATGAAGTGCCCTCTCCCAATATTTTATTCTTGCTCTGGGTCCCACAAATTCTAAGACCAGCCCTGTCCAAGGGTTCACCAGGCATGGTGAAGCTACCAGCCGTATGTCAGTATTTAATTTATTTATTTATATAACATTTTTATCCCACCCCTCCTGCTCTTTCAGGGGNCATATTACCCGAAGCTGGTACTTAATGATTGTACTGACATAAGAAATCCAATCCAACCTGCTCTTTAGGTTCCCTCTCATTGCATCCCTTTATACAGGACCGCCCTGTCCATTGAACAAGTGGGACATTTATTTATTTCATATCCCCCAATAATACCTTGGAAGGTATGAAATGGGTTTTGTTGTTTTGTACAGGGCTCCCAGCAATATAAGCTTTGTATTGGATTCAACGGTAGGAGTCGCAGCACTGGGTTAAGGCTTGCCTAGCAGGGCTAATCCAGGCTAACATGTGTCCTTCCATCTGCTACGCCCTCCAAAGCCTGGCCTCGAGGAGAGGTCCAAGAATTGGGTCCAGAAAAGCACACTCACCCTAGCTTACAATCAGCTGATCAGAGCGGCCTGGAGGAGCATGCTCACCCAATTCAGGTGAAGGCGCTCCTCCAGCCTCCGCACCAGCTGTTTGGCTGCCCAGGTGAGTGTGCTCTTCTGGTATGTCTCCCAACCCCCCCCCCAACAACTGTTTGGTGGCAGCTCCTCCCAGGAGCCTGATCCTGCTGGGCAGCAGCAGTCTGGGAGTCCTGCCCCGGATAGATGCTGCCTCTGCTGACCCATGTGGTGGAGGGACTTGTGATGGCATTCCCCCTGCCCACATTCTCCAGGGCACTACTCGTTTGAACTGCCTTAACTGCCGGCCCAAAATGTGGTATCTCTGGTGGCCCTCCCCAGGGCAGCCAGGGGATCTGGCTTTCCCCTTTCTCATTTGTTTTCACCCATAGTTTCAGACACCTATGCCAACCTTTTACAAATGACCAGGTGTTTCCTACCATCATATTAATTGTTTTGAAAGATAAAGCCCCAGTTACAAATACAGTAGATACTGTAAGAGATACTTTAAGAGACAGTCATATGGCAGAGTCATAAATAATGTCCGGAATAAAGAAAAATCTGATTATGAAAGGTCATATTGTATATTGCTATTATTATTATTATTTTATTTTGCCCCAAACTTCAGAGTGTATGGGTGCTTTCAGACATGCATTAAAGTGTATTTGTGAGTTCGGGTGGCAGGATGCACACGCAAATTGCACATGACTTTGATAACATTGGAAAGGTGTGCCGTGCATAATTGAAGCTTTTCGGTGCACTGGCAAATGTGCTATACCGAGCTGCAGAANCAAGGTCCCATCCCTAATGAATAGGAGTCATGTCAGTGCAAAGGTCTAGAGCACTAGTGCTCAGGAACCTGGGGGATCACACTGCACTGAAGAATCTGAAATTAAGCTTCAAAGAAGAAAACAGGACCCCCTTGCAGTTTGACCCATAGGCCAAATGGGTCGACCTATCAGGCATAACCTGACTCGTCTGTATATCTCAGCCTATAACTATGACTTTCAGACACCTGAGGAAGGGCCTGAAAGCCTGTATACCTCTCACCAACAAGAGTTAGTCCAATAAAAGATATCAGCAAAACTACTTTGTCTCCTGCAGTTATGTTGTTTCTATTCAAGGAAAATTTGATTCTATAAATGGAGGACATTTTAAAACAGTTTTAACAGAAAATGCTCAGCAGCCAGCCTTTGAAAAGGTGGTCTTGGAAACCACATGTCATTTTGAAAAAGATAGGCCATCTATTTCAGGGGACAAATGTGTTTGTGGAGCAAATCTTACAGCTATGGAGCAGCTATGGGGCAGCAAAATATTATTTATCCCTTCATTTATTGATGTGTATTTCAGCATATGGGGAAACTTTTCTAGAGCTTCCTTATCTGTTAATCTTCTTAAGCTAATGCAAGGAATGCCAGCCCTCTGCAGAGCCATAGAGGGTCAAAAAGGCCTAAAGTATCAGACTGAAGGAAGAATTCTTCAATACGGTATGAGAGGAGACAGTGCATGAAAAAAGGTGGCAAGGGGTCAGGAGGGGAACACACAGGATAAAATACTTTCATCTATTGTATTGGGGTCAATAGGCTCCCATCAGGAAATCTTGAGCCCAAGATTAATTACTTGTTGCAGTAGGTTGACCATTGTGTTCCCGAAGACACTGGGGTGACTTTAGGCATCTTGCAGATTTCTGGCTCACACATTACAATCCTATATAAAAAACAATGGTAGCAAAGAAAATGGTGGTGGGTGGTGATGAGGCACCTTTTAAACTCATTCTAATCAAAATCTTTTCAAGGACACCTCCAGCTCAGAAGGAAATGATGGGAAACTATTTGTTAAATATGACGAAAGAATTTCATAGCAATTCAGTTTTACATGTCATGGTTATTATGGGGCTCAACTTTTCTAATTTATACTGCAGGAAACCTAGTCTTTATAAACATCCCTGTCTTCTAATTTAACATTGTGCCAATGTTTAACGTTGGACTTGCACTAATTTGTGTATAAATTTATGTGAGCTTCCATTCGGAAGCTAAAATTCCAAATCCTATTATAGTCTGTTTGCAAAGAGACATGAGCTCGCTCATAAGCAACAAACAAGTACAATTCTTTTTTTATTTGTTTTTTTGTTCTTGGAGACAATAGCAACTTGAAAAAAGCAAATAAATCCAAAGTTCGGGATTCATAAAGTGGAACCTTATCCCAAGATAAACTCATTTGTGTGAATTTCTCTGCCCAGTGGCTAAACTACCATCTAGTGAATGTAATTCAATAAAAATTTGATTACAGCAATATTTAGAGCAGTAGTTCCCCAACTTTTTGCCTGTGTGACCCCATTTGGAGAATTAAATACAATCCTGTGATTCCAGGACAGAAACAAAGCCATTTAATATTTGTATATTAGCAGTCAGTATTGTCACACCATCTGCTGGTGAAGTGATTAGGGGCCCCCAACCCACAGTGTGGGAAACTTTGACTTAGTGTGTAGTAATTTATCCCCAGCTTGTAGTAACCTACTCACAGAATAAAGTACCACACATTACCCCAAAACGAACCTTTGGGGTATTGTGTGGTACTTTACTACCACACACTAATTCAAAGGCTCGTTTTGGGGTAGTGTGTGGTACTTTATTCTGTGAGTAAAGTTACTACAAACTATCTGGTGGTGTAACCAGACCTACCCCCAATCAGGAAGTTAACCCTTAGGTCTTAACAGCCAGAACCCCAGTATTGCCATCCTTATTCCAGAAAAAAATCGCATTAGAAATTTAAGACAGAATCACTCTGCCCTCATGGGAGCTTTTTGTAGATTTTAAGGTCAGAAAGATAATTAAGGTCAAGCAATTTGATCTTTTGTCTGGCACTCCTAAATATTCCAGTTTTTACTTTTCCTTGAGGTGAGCAATGTGGGATTCAGCCCTTAGGATCATGTACAAAGCTGAATAAAAAATAATGGTATGCTCCCTCAGAGGGTAAAAAACAGACATGATGGTGGCCTGCTGTTAGGGATGTGTGAACCCCCAGGGGTTCAGGGTTCCACCCATTCGGGGTTCAGCCGAACCCAAAACTATTCGGTTTGGCCCGTTTGGGCCAAACCCGTTCGGGGGGGCTGAACCCGTTCGGGTGGGGGGCGGTTTTCCCTCCCCCCTCCAGGCTGCGCAGGTGGAAGGGCCACCAGGGAGCATCTCCCCCCTCCTGCCCAGCCTGGGATTTTTTTGTTTAAACCACCCCACCCCAGGGATCGCCCTACCTGGTAGTGCCAGGGCTCCAGCCCTGGGTCCAGCAGCAGTGGCAGTGGCAGCAGTGGTGGGCCTGGCAGCGGCGGCGCTCCGGAGTGCTTCAGGCCACAATTAGGCCTTCTGGGTGAAACTGGAAGGCCTAGTAGCGGCCTGAAGAGCTCCGGACAGCCGTTGCCGCCGGACTCGCTGGACCCGCCATTGCTGCTGCCGCCGCTGCCAAACCTGGACCCCGACCTATCTGGTGGTGCCAGGGCCCTGGCCCTGGGTCTGTCGGTGGCAGCGGCAGTGGTGGTGGGTCCAGCGGTGGCAGCGCTCCGGAGTGCTGCCACCACCAGACCCACCGCCACTGCCACTACCGGACCCAGGGCCGGAGCCCCATCACCACCAGATAGGTTGAACCCTGGGGTGGGGGGGTTAAAAAAAAATTCCCAGAAATGTGGGGGGAGGTGCTCCCTGGCACCCCTTCCACTCATGCAGCCTGGAGGGGGAGGGAAAGCCAGGTTCCTCCCTGCCCCCGTCCCCCTCCCGAACGCGTTAGGAACCCAAAATTTGTTCGGTCAGTTCAGGTGGGGGTCGGTTTGGATTTGGGATGTTGGCAAACGAGCCAAACACCCCGAGTTCGGGCCGAACCCCAAACTTCCGATCCGTGTTCGCACATCCCTACCTGCTGTGACTAATTTGGCACAAGGGCCACTGTCTGTCTGTTGAGGCACCATCAGATGTTGGCCCATTATTTCCCTGGATTGTGTACTGTCAGCGGCTAGCCCAAGCTCTGACCTCAGGAAAACCTCTGAGGTCAGAACCTGAGCAGACGACAGCAGACTATCACATTTATTGTGGGGCACCATGATGCGGCCTGGATTAGGAACCACCATGGCTGGGAGCACAGTGCGGGCAGGACTGGACTCCCGCACTGGGACGCTGGGAGTACATTGCAGACAGGGCTGGATGCCAGCACGTTTCTTGTGCTTCCAGGTTGTACCCAGGACATGTGGGTGGCGTGACGACTCCCCGGCCATGGTCACGTACATCTGGTGCCCCTAATCAGACCCAGATTGTGTCGCCCACAATTTCTGCCCTGGGCCAGGTTGTGACATTGGCACCCCACCATCATTTGTGTTTTGACCCAAGTAAGCTTTTTCTAGAATTTAGCTTCCTTTCGCCCCAACTCCATTTGCCATACAAAGTCTATAAGCTGCAGGTTTCTTTAGGAAGAGTATTGCCAGCAATCAAAAGTACCACTGTAAAATGGAAACCCTGAGAGACAAAAATAGGATCTCTCAGGCTACTCTTTATTGCCAGCATTTTAATTTTATTTATGTATTTGTTTGTTTGTTTAGATTTATATCCTGCCCTATCCCCGGAGGATCAGGGTGACTCACAAGAAGTACATTAAAAATATATACAAATATAAAATACATAATGAAAAACCCATAAAAAATAAAAACACCCCCTCTTCCACCCCAAAAATCAATCCCTGCCCATTAAATGTCTGGATGAATAAAAGGATCTTATACTTCCTCTGGAAGACATTCAAACTAGGGCCTAGGTGAACTTCCGAAGGAAGGGAATTCCAAAGCTGTGGAGCAGCCACCAAGAATGCCTCTCTATGGGCCCAAGTCCATTTATTTATTTATTTATTTAAACAGTTTCCTATCCCACACCTCCTGCTCCAGGCAGCCCGGGGCAGCTCACATCATAAACACATAAAAACACACAAAATCCATAACACAATAAAAGAGAAGGAAAACAGCCAAGCGCCTACCCCCCCCCCCCAAACCCTAACCTACACACACCACCCTACACCCCATTAGGGATGTACAAACAGAATGGGATTTGGATGTTCGGCCCAAAAACCTAGTTCGGGTTTGGGGGTTCGGGCCTGTGGAGTTCGGTCCTGCCAAATGTTTGGTGGAGTTTGAACCTGCTGGGAGGCTTGGGGTGCTCCAGGGACCCCCAGGGGTGCCCGTGGTGACATGGAAGGCCATCGGAGACCCAGCAGCAGCAGAGACTAGGAAGGCTTGGCACTTGGCACCCCAGGTTGCCCGGGCAGGCAGGCTTGGCGCTTGGCCCCTGAGGGTGCCCGTGGTGGCATGACAGGCCATCAGAGACCCAGCAGCAGCAACAGCAGCAGAAACCGGGAAGGCTTGGCGTTTGGCACCCCAAGTTGCCCAGGCAGGCAGGCTTGGCGCTTGGCCCCTGAGGGGTGCCTGTAGCAGCATGGCAGGCCATTGGAGACCCAGCAGCAGCAGCAGCAGAGACTGGGAAGGCTTGGTGCAGGTTGCCCGGGCAGGCAGACTCGGAACTTGGCCCCAGAGGGTGCCCGTGGCAGCATGGCAGGCCATCTGAGACTCAACAACAGCAGAGGCCGGGAAGGCTTGGGGTTCAGTGGCTGGTCTGGCACCCCTACTTGGCTGGTCATCGCAGGCTGACAAGCCTCCAGTTCTGCTCACTCCATGCTGGCTGGGTTCTCCATTTCTAGTCACCATTATGCCAGGCAGTGACTGGCTGGCTGGCCATGTGAATTACCACTGGCCAAGAATTCTTGACCAATTTGAAGAAGAGTTGGTTGAGATCAGGCGAGTAGGATGTCAGTCTGCAATGCCCAGCCCCGTATGGGTGCCATGCCTACCACCAAGTTCTGGCCGTGGCCAATCGCAGACTGCCAAGCCAGCGGTCTGAGGAAAAGAGGGATGGTGATTGGGCATGTTGGCTGCTAGTCCAAACCTCAGTCTCCACCCCTCCTCAGCTGACCCCCACCCCCCTCCCTGGGTCTACCAGCCAGTTTTTTCCCTGCTCGAACTCATCCGAACATGCCAGAATGTGGCCGAACTGTTTGGGTCTTTGGGCGTTTGGTTAGACCATTCTGTTCGGCCATCCGAACTGACTGAGTTCGGGCTGAACCCTGAACTTCTGAACCGCATTCACACATCCCTACACCCCATCTCCCTCACCAAAAGTCAGGCAGAACAGCCAGGTCTTACACATATGGTGGAAGGAAGGGAGATCTGGGACCAGCTGGGAGGGAGTTCCACAGCCTATGTGTGGCCACTGAGAACACCCTATCCATAGTGGCCCCCCGGGCTACACAGGAGATCTCAAGAAGGGTGCCCCCAGTTGACTGCAGAGGTTGCTCCAGGGCATGGGGATGAGGCAATCCCACAGGTAAGTCAGGCCAAGGCTGTATAGGGCTTTATAGGTCAAAACCAACCCCATGAATCGGGCCTGGAAGACTATCGGCAACCAATGCAGAGCCCTGAGCATTGGTGTAATATGTTCACGATGGCCCAACACCCACCCACCTCAAGGAGACAGGCCACTGCATTCTTCACCAGCTGCAGTCTCCAAACCATCACCAGGGGGTATTAACCTGGGCCAATGATGGAACCTGCAAGAGGCAGATCTTAAGGGCCGTGATGGTACATAAAGAGAGAGGTGGTCCTTCAGATATGTAGGATCCAAGCCATTTAGGGCTTTATAGGTCAATACCAGCACCTTGAATTGGGCCTGGAACACTATAGGCAGTCAGTGCAGACTCTTAAAGAGTGGTGTAATGTGCTCCTGGCAACCCACCCCCATCAAGAGGTGGAACACCACATTCTGCACAAACTGCAGCCCCTGAACTGTCTTCAAGGGCAGTCCCATGTAGAGCACACTGCAGTAGTCCAGCCTCGAGGTAATGAAGGCATGGATGACTCTGGCCAAATCCACGTTGGAAAGAAAGGGACACAGCCTTCTCACCAAATGAAGTTGGTGAAAGGCACTCCTGACCACAGCCGCAACCTGACCTTCCTGGCACAGCTGGGGATCCAGGAGCACCCCAAGGCTATAAACCTGAGTAGTGAGGGGAGGCTGGACTCCATCAATGATGGGAGTCCCAATCCCCCCCAGGCCACAGGGATGGTCAACCATCATCACTTTAGTCTTCTTTGGATTCAGCCTCAGCTGGCTCATTCGCATCTCATCCCTAATAGCAGCCAGACACTGAGTAAGCACCAAGATGACAAACAACTCAGGACACCTTATAATTTTGCAGTAACTGAGGAAAGAGGTAAAGTGTAGCAAGCTAGGGCTTTGGCAACCTGCTGGGCTTTTAGCACAGGTTGTAGGATGATCCTTGCTGCTACAGTCCCTATGGGATATATAAAACAGCTTAGGCACTACAGCCATGCTTAATGCTCACTTCCAGAGAACTTCTAGGGAGTGGCAAGAGTGAAGTAGGCCAATTATGGTGTTTATTAGAGCTGAAATGAGGGGATGGGGGAATTCTCACGAGAAATTCATGAGAATCAAGATGAAAGGCAAGAACTTGGGCGTTCTTGCCCCCCCTCTCGAGGTCTTGCGAATTACTCAGAGGGTGTGTGTGTCAGATGCAGGGGGGGCTGCATGGGGGCCAAAGGTGAGCAGGTGGGAAGGAAAAGTTCCGGTGGGGACAGGGGAAGAGGTTTGAGGTCCTAGTGGGGGTAGAGCAGGGGTGTACTTACCATCCAGGGGGTCTTAACACACACACCCCATGGTGCTCCATGCCATGCTAGGCCCCTGGGTCTTCAGTTTAAAAGAAAAGAAACCCAAACCCACAACTGGAGCATCTTCAGAGCACTGCTCGGCTCTGCATGCCATTTTCAAAGATGGCACCCGCAGAGCCGAGAAGCTCTTCTGAGCATGTGCGGCCCTGTGGCTGCCATCTTTGAAAATGGCGCATAGGGATGAGCATGCTCAGAAGAGCTGCTCAGTCCTGCAGCCACCATCTTTGAAAAAGGCACGCAGAGCCAAGCAGCGTTCTGAGTATGCTCCAGCTGTGGGGTGGGGTGGGTTTCTTTTAAACTGAAGACTCAGAAAGGGGCCCAGCATGGCATGGAGCCATGGGGTCAGAGACCCACCCCAGATGGTAAGTATACCCCTGCTACGACCCCAAACCCCTTCCCCCACCCAAACTCCCTCCCCCCATGGCAGGAATGCCAGGTGGGGGCCAGAGGTACTCAGGGGGCTTGTCTTTGCCCCCTGCTCACCTCCGCCCCCCTTGTCACCCCCCTTACTGCAACCCCCACCCCCTCAAATTCTCAATGAGAAGAGGTGGGGGGTTCTCGGCTTGACTCGAGATGGAAACACCCCTCCTTTCTGGTCGAGAACTGGCAAGACAATTGAGCCAAGTTTCAGCCCTAGTTTTATGGATCTACTAGGAAAGCCATGGATGAGACATATTACCCGAAGCTGGTACTTAATGATTGTACTGACATAAGAAATCCAATCCAACCTGCTCTTTAGGTTCCCTCTCATTGCATCCCTTTATACAGGACCGCCCTGTCCATTGAACAAGTGGGACATTTATTTATTTCATATCCCCCAATAATACCTTGGAGGGTATGAAACGGGTTTTGTTGTTTTGTACAGGGCTCCCAGCAATATAAGCTTTGTATTGGATTCAACGGTAGGAGTCGCAGCACTGGGTTAAGGCTTGCCTAGCAGGGCTAATCCAGGCTAACATGTGTCCTTCCATCTGCTACGCCCTCCAAAGCCTGGCCTCGAGGAGAGGTCCAAGAATTGGGTCCAGAAAAGCACACTCACCCTAGCTTACAATCAGCTGATCAGAGCGGCCTGGAGGAGCATGCTCACCCAATTCAGGTGAAGGCGCTCCTCCAGCCTCCGCACCAGCTGTTTGGCTGCCCAGGTGAGTGTGCTCTTCTGGTATGTCTCCCAACCCCCCCCCCCACACACAACTGTTTGGTGGTAGCTCCTCCCAGGAGCCTGATCCTGCTGGGCAGCAGCAGTCTGGGAGTCCTGCCCCGGATAGATGCTGCCTCTGCTGACCCATGTGGTGGAGGGACTTGTGATGGCATTCCCCCTGCCCACATTCTCCAGGGTGCTACTCGTTTGAACTGCCTTAACTGCCGGCCCAAAATGTGGTATCTCTGGTGGCCCTCCCCAGGGCAGCCAGGGGATCTGGCTTTCCCCTTTCTCATTTGTTTTCACCCATAGTTTCAGACACCTATGCCAACCTTTTACAAATGACCAGGTGTTTCCTACCATCATATTAATTGTTTTGAAAGATAAAGCCCCAGTTACAAATACAGTAGATACTGTAAGAGATACTTTAAGAGACAGGCATATGGCAGAGTCATAAATAATGTCCGGAATAAAGAAAAATCTGATTATGAAAGGTCATATTGTATATTGCTATTATTATTATTATTTTATTTTGCCCCAAACTTCAGAGTGTATGGGTGCTTTCAGACATGCATTAAAGTGTATTTGTGAGTTCGGGTGGCAGGATGCACACGCAAATTGCACATGACTTTGATAACATTGGAAAGGTGTGCCGTGCATAATTGAAGCTTTTCGGTGCACTGGCAAATGTGCTATACCGAGCTGCAGAATCCATCTGGTACAGCACACTTGCCAATGCACTGAAAAGCTTCAGTCATGTGCGGCGTGCCTTTCCAATGTTATCAAAGTCGCGCCTAATTTACGTGCGCGTCCCACTGCCTGAACTCGTAAGTACACTTTAATGCACGTGTGAAAGTGCCCTTGAATTACTTGAATACTGACACAGTAAATACTTTTTAAAGACAGATGATAATATTGCTATATATGAAGTACTTCTGAGTGAAACATCTAATGCTCTTATGCTGGGTTTTTCTTAAAGCATATTGTTTTTACCATTCATTTATCTTGCGCAATCAGTTGCCAGGAGTTTGCCCTGCTAGATGAATCAGCAATAGTCATATTTATTTACCACTCTTGTCCTGCTACTTTCCTTCCGTTACAAGCTAAAAGGGACCTTTGTTTCTTAGTAGCATCACAGAGTTTTTGTCAGGAATCTTCTTCTTGCCTGAATTGACTGTTCTTGGAAGATAAGATCTTGAGCTAAATTCCAAAGTCTAGATACAAACTATTATCCTCTTAAAGACTTCTTTGTCATTGATCAGCAACCATGGGATAAACTATGCCTCCATTCCTCCCCAAATCATATTTCAATGTATGTTTCAACAAAACAATTACTTTGTACTCTAACAGAGACTGGCTTCTCACATTTAAACAGCGAAAAGTGCACTAAGCTAGGGTGAAAACAAATGAGACGGTGTGAGATGGCTCCCCTGGCTGCCCCAGAGAGGGCCACTGAAGCTGCCACTCCTCAAGACAGCGGGGAGGGCACTTCACATGAGCAGCCCCTCCTCGTAATCCAGAAATGGGCCTGCTGTCACAGGTCCCTCAGAGGTTGGCTGTGGAACCATCCGTATGGGACAGGATGGCTGGACCCCTGCTACACAGCAGGATCGGGCCCCTGGGAAGAGCTGCTGCAAAACAGCTGGTGGGTGAGCAGAGGTGCACCCTCACCTGGCACAGATGCACACACCAAACAGCTGATCGAGGGTGCTCGCCAGGCTACCCCATCAACTGTTTGGCAGCCAGGGTGAGGGCGCTCCTCCAGGCCCAGTCCTCTGACCTCACCTCGCAGCAGGGCTGTGGGGCCTGACTAGAGCAGGGTGGAGACTGTTAGTCTGGTTTAGCCCAGGTGACTGGGCCTTCACCCAGGCTACATCACTGCCTGCCACCAGTCCATACATCCCGTAGCAGCTGCCGACCCACCGGCCCCGAAGCCCTAAGTGGTGACCTACCAGACAAACAGGTGACTCCCGGGCTAATGTGAGCTACTGTCTCATTTGTTTACACCCCTCATATTCATATTAAACAGAATTTACCTAGCGTTAACAACCCCTGTAAGCCTATCCATAGATAGTTTTGGGGGGAGTGTGTGGTAATTTACCTCATGTAAAAATTACCACATTAACCATTTGTGTGGCTTTTCCTATGCGATAACATGGAACACGGTTTAATTAACTCCTGGATAGGTGTAGCGTTACAAAACAGATGTACTCCTGGGTAACCTACTCAGTAGGCTTTTCTGGGGTTTAACACCTATATAAGTTCAATTTCATCATTTTTCATGTGAACATGCCCTCAGCATACTCCATAAGTGTGAGGTTCCCAAACTGTACCTAGGTTCATGGAATTCTATTTTTCTCAAAATGGGGTCAAACACAGTCAAAAGTTTGGGAACTGCTGCAATAATGTATTCCTTTTGGTTACTAAATGCCAATTTCATTATGAACATGCTACTTCACTCCAGAGTTTCATACAAACCACTGCCACTTTGGGTTGCCCTTGCCATCTTTTGTCTCTATAAGCTCCTTATAAACATGCTACTATTGCAAAGAGAATGGCTATAGGAAGGGTACTACTACTTTATTAGGTAAGCATGTCATTGCTTGCATTACGGAACGAGTTCAGTTTCCTCTGCTGGTTATCTGCAGTGCATACCCCTCTCCTGGCTTCTACCTCTAACTTCCTGGCCCATTCCTCAACTCTGTCCCTCTCTGGAACTTAGACCTTCCAATATGGTTCCATTCATCACAGTAGCCATATCACCTGCAGCTACTAATTAAGGATGATGTTTATCAAGTCAGAAGTTGTTGCATAACTGCTGGTCAGCTGCTGCCAGGTCCAAAGCACTAAAGGCATTAGCCAAGATTGAGCAGTCAGTATGCCAAAAAGATCCTTCAGCTTTGCTTTCTTGCTGATAGCTGTGGCGTTTGCAAATCAAAAAGGGAATACACCTGGTGCTGGTGGAGATTACTGACCCATAGGGGATGGAGAAAGAAGGCAGAGCTGTTAAGAGAAGAGTCACTTTATTTCTATAACTCAGAGCTATGACATTCATTGTGGAGAGTTTTCTGAGTAACCACCACTAGTTAAGGATAACTATTTAAGTGGAAGCTGCATTTTAAGGGTAGTATACAATATGGAATTAAACAACCTAATAATACTTATCTGTTATATAGCACCCTGTAGCTATACTTGCCAAATGGAGGCACAGTGGCTAAATGGTTAAAGTGTTTGATTATATTCCTGAAGGCTGTGTGTTCAAGTCCTACTTGGCCTCATGCTAGATGACCGCCTCCAGGTCATCCAGTGATGAATGGGTACTTCAGACATTGCATTGGAGAGGTCAAATGTGATTGCATGTGCTGTTGGCTACAGAAACTGGTGTGCCTTAACCACAACAGCCTGGTTGGCTTATGATTGTCAAATCACATACTCAATGGGATTATTTTGGAGTAACTCATTTGAGGCACGCACTCTAAATGTACAAAGCACTTTGTAACTGTTGATTTGTACAACATGCTTATGAGGTTAGATAGGTCAGTGTCATTTCCCCCAAGTTACTGATGAGGAATTCAAGCTCCGAGACAGTGACTTGCTTAAACCCAGACACTGTGAATCTATGGCCATTTGAAATTTATGCTCATATCTCTCAGCTCCACAGTGACCATTCTGATATCATACTCTCAGCATGTCTGTAGGGCTCCGTTCACAACAGCTTTCTATGAATGTGCCTACAATGAAAATGTATGCCAGAACACTACGAGGTGTAGACAGTGGCTGTTTTTACATGATCACAGTTGATCTGATCCAGATCAGATCCATTAATTTAGGGTTATTATTCAGGAGTAACAGTTTACATAATCATTTTTAATCAGGAATAAGAATGAATCCTGATTTGCAGTGTGAACAGTGTGAACAGGTTAATCCAGATTAGGAGTCACAAGGAAGATTGCAAAATCCAATGCTGCAGCACTAGGGGTGGGACACTGGGGAGAATACCAGGTGTACTGGTATCGGATCTCCAAGGTACCAGATTTACCAGTATCGGCATACCAGATTTTTAACATTGGCCGCGGTACCGGATTTTTTACGTTGCGACTATTGACTTCAGTGGCCACAATGTAAAAAATCTGGTACCGCGGCCAATGTTAAAAATCCAGTATGCCGGTACAAGTAAATATCGGATTTATCAGATTAAGCCGATACACCCAAATACCGGCAATATCGGATCTCAGGAGAACCAGAATTCCCACCCCTATGCAGTGCAATCAGATTTCAATGTCCTCTTCCACTCTGATTTCTGGAAGTTCAGTGACAGCAACAGATACAGCAGTCACCTTGCAAAATGCAGGGGTCTTCACCTTGGCACAGTAAATTTTAAATTCAGTGTGCCAAGCAGAGACTGCTGGGAAAACTGGATGATACCATAGAGATACGGATGGCTAGATGGGAGACATGTCTATCTGAAGCACTCTATGGTGCCTGAGAGAAACTCAGTCTAGATTAACAGTTCACACGTTTACAAATTTGAGCTGAGTTTAATCTGCATTAAAATAAATCCTTGAAATTAGATATCAAGAATTCCGGTTTAATTTTTGAATCCTGGGTCATTAATTTGAACTAATGTGTTCACACTATCAACTTAATACACATTTAGAGCTGCTTCATTTGGATTACTGCTTGTTTGAAAATAGCCTGTATCTTATATACATCTGTGCAAAAGAGTGAGGGGCAGTTAAACCCTTTGTATCCCTGTAGAATTTTGCAAGAACAAGAATTTGGTAGGACCATTGATTCTCCTTTAAACCCGGTGGGTTTAGGGAGGTGGGAAATAAGCCAACTTTTGGATCTATACTTCCCCCCTAGCTATCTGACTGGAACGCAGGCAAATTGTAATTTCCTATTGATGTAGGCCAGTAGCAAACTAGTATCTCCCCGAAATTGTGACTCAGAGGATGTATGTCATGATGTTAAATACTATGCTCATTTCCAAAAGTCCTCTTTCACTCTGCCACATTTCTTTTCTGTCATGAAAAATGCTAAAGAGTCTGCATGTGGAAAACTTGATGTAATAATGGAGTTTTGTGTTCTAGAAGGAATAGAACTCTTTTAGCATGGGTGTGAGTCCCATTGAAGGGAATAGGTGTTATGTCAGTGCAAAGGGCTAGAGCATGGCGGCTAACCAGCTTAGGGGATCACACTGCACAGAAGAATTTAAAATGAAGGTTCGAAGAAGAAAACAGACCTATATGGGAATTAATTCAGGGGTTCCCGAAATGAGTGGGACACATCGCATCTCGGAAGCTTTGTCTTGGTGCCTAAGGTGTCTCTTGAAAGTTAATCTCGGAGTTTTGGTAAAAAAACTACTGGTTTATTAAACAAAAAAAACCTACGGCTGTGGAAAATAATGACTGGGTGATTTGCTTTCTCCCAGAATATTCCTTTGGGATGGCCTTTCACACAAGTGGAAAGGGTTTTGTGACGTTAATTTGTGATGTTTGAAAAGACCGTTCAGTTCCACTGATGAAAGGGCTGTACAGTTACATGCATTATTAAATATTAGTAGTAATATTAGTATTAGTAGTCAAGCCCGGACTTAGGGGTAGGCCCCTAGGCCTGGGCCTTGGGTGGCATTTGGGGGGGGGCCCCCGAAGCACCACCCGCTCCGGGGTTTTTTTCTCCCTGCATGACTGGAGGCTGCTGCCCACAGGCTGCTGCCCACAGTCAAACCCTGCTGCCTGGGTCCGCATTCCTCACCTGCCTCTGCCTTCTCGCTGCCTGCTAGTAGTGCAGCAGCAGAGACACACCATGGGGCTGGGAGATAACGCTGTTTGTTTACAAACAACTCCTCCCCATATGAGTGATCAGAAGGTTGTTGCCTTGTAAAGAAGGTTCTTCGAGATGATGTCTAACAGTCTCACAACTGGGTTGTGCATGCTCACCCTATTCAAATAGACTACATGATGGTCTCGAGCTCCTCTAGTATAAAAAGCACTCTCCCCTCAGAATGACAGTTCCTTCTAACCCCTTTTAGGAATATAAGAAAAAAATTCCATGTGGGGCTGGAAGGGTGGTGATTGTGAGAATGTTAGAATCATCTCAAAGAACCTTATTTACAAGGAAGCAACCTTCTGTTCTTCTTTGAGTGGCTCCTCACAGGCCCTTTTTACATGGCTCCGCTGGGTGGGGGCGTCCATGGATGTGCCAGTGCATGGGTGGGGTGTGCACACGTCCGCACATGCATCCCCACTCACCCCCACTCATCTATACCCACAGAGCAACCGCCGTTTTCCCTGGTTGCTCTGTGTATGAGGACGAGTGGGGGGTGAGTGGGGATGCATTAGGTGGGCACATGCATGCACCCCCATTCACTGCGGGTGCATGCGCTGTGTCATTCACATGGAGTTCCCTCACCCATGAACACGCAGCATGGGGGTGGGGCTTGGCTTGTGGACAGGGCTTGTGGCAGGGCTTGGCTTGGCTTTGGGGCAGCAGCCTGAGAAGTGCCTAGGGGTGCAACATTCCTAAGTCCGGCCCTGTTAGTATCTATCTATCTATCTATCTATCTATCTATCTATCTATCTATCTATCTATCTATCTATCTATCACAACTGTCCAAACTGGAAGGGGGGGGGGACGACAACATGGTTCATTGCTCCCTGCCCCTTACCCTTTTTGTTTGATAGGGGAAAGGGTGAAGCACATAGAAAATAGAGATTCAAATTCACATTCTCCTAACTACAGGTGATGTATGGCTGGAGATTGCTCCATCTTCCTCTGTCTCTCCCCTAATAGAGCCCCACATCTTAGCAGTAACAGTGCAGCTCCTGCATACCAAACCCTACTAGAGTGTTAGTATTTATTTATTTTATTTGTTTGTTCATTCTTTGGTTTGTTCTTTCATTCAGTTTTTACCCCGGCCTTCCCCCAAAGGCTCTGGGCGACTTACAAAAATATAAAAGATGTATAAACATAAAATATATAGAAACATATATAAAAACATATAAAAGCAATTTTAAAAAACCCTAAAACCCCACCCACCAACCAGAGCCCTAACCTCTCACCTCATCCTACCCAACCCTATCCCAGCCTGCCAAATGCCTGGCCAAACAGAAAGGGTCTTACAACTCTTCCAAAAGGTAAGCAGGCTCAGGATCTCCAAGGGGAGAGAGTTCCATAATTGTGGAACAGCCAGCAAGAACAGAGAACATCTCTCTGTATCCCCTATGAACCTCATAGGTAATTGATACTCACAAGAGGCTGCCCTCGTCTGACTTCAGAGACTGCAATGGAACATAAGAGAAGAGGCGGTCTTTCAGATACCTGGGGCCTAAGCTTTTTAGGACATTAAAGGTCAAAAAGAAGCACCTTGAATTATGCCCAGAAAGCTATTGGCAGCCAGTACATAGGGCTGAAATGAGAAGTACATTTATTCTCATGAGAATCTTGTGAAAATCTCACAACCCTGACAAGATCTCACAAAATTCTCATGATATTCTTGAGAATCTCGCGGGATTCTCGAGATTCTAAAAAAACAAACCCAAATTGTCTGTGCATGTGAAAAATGGCCACCCACGAGTAGAACGGCTCTGGTGGCCATTTTTGCACATGCACAGACCATTTTATTTTGTTGCTACTTTGAGGTTCTTGAGACTGTCATGAGAACCTTGCGAGAACGTCCGATTCTCACAAGATTCTCGAGATGAGAAAATCTCGTCGAGAAGCCTATTCTCAAAGAGATTTTTGAGAAGGACTAACCCTAGTACAGACTCTGGGAGCACTGCTGGAATGTGCGCCTAGCAACCCACCCCCAACAGAAGGTGGGCTGAACCAACTACATCTTTTGAGCCATCATCAAGGGCAGCCCCACACAGAGCGTATTGCAGCAGTCTAGCCTTGAGGTTACGAAGAGATGGATGATGGTGGCCAAGTCCAAGTCTGATTAGGTTGCAGCCCTCTCACCAGATGAAACTGGTGGAAAGCACTCCTGGCCACTGCCACATCTTGACCCTCCAAGCTCAGCAATGGATCCATGAGCACTCAAGGCTATGAAACTGAGTGACAAAAGGAGGCTGGACCCCATCAGTAACTGGGAACCCTATGTCCCGCAGGTCACCCGACCAATCAATCATCATCACTTCTGTTTTGTCTGGATCCAATTTCAATTGGCTCAATTGAATCCCCAGCAGCAGCCAGGACCTGGTAAGCACTGAGACTGCAGGGCCTTGTTCAGAGGGAAAAGAGGGATAAACTTGGGTGTCATCAGCATACTGATGGCACTTCACTTCAGATCTCCTATCAATCTCACCCAGGTGCTTCAGCAAGAGGAGCAGAAGTATCACTGGGATTTTGTTTTAATCCAAACAAATAACTAAAATTATCAAATAGGAAAGCTATTGTTTAAAAATCCCCATGAGTTTTCAACAGATCCAGACCACAAATCAACCCTACCAGTTTGAGCAATCAGGACTTCTGGGGCATCCCAGAACCTTTGCAGATCTTACTCACTTTTAAATTTCCCGAGCCTTCTCACAGTCCCCAAGAGCACTGCTTTCTGGGGACCATTGATTTAGGGTCTTCCACCCCCAGCATGTTCTTGAGTTGTTCATTTACCTCCTTTAGGATCACCCTGTTGTTGATATTGTTGTTGTTGTTATTTTATTACAATATGTGGTACCTAATATGGTAACTTTTTGGACTAAAGGAAATGAAATGTCAGAATCAAACCCCATAAATGAGCATCACTGGTGTTAAGAAACTGGACACTGCTTTCTCTAACCAGTTACAATATTTTTTTTAAAGAAATCTTTGATACATAATAGGATTCTGGCAAATGACAGTCTATACAATTGATTAAACCTAAATGAAGCCAAATCCATCTCTGCTATGCCCATGGAAACTGTAGTGCTCATGACAAAGCTGCAGTAGGGAGCTCTTACTTTAAAAGTCTCAACATTTGCCGGTTGGAAGAAAATGGAAAACTGAGATGACCTGATCTGCCTCTGCCCATTAGGGACTTTTTGATAGTTATTGTCTTCAGGAAAAATAATTGCTTCCCAAGAATGCTCTGCTAAATCATTTTATTAGTGTGAACTGGATTAAGGTTATAGGAAGGTCCCACTTGTTTCTTCCCCAATAATATCTGCCCATGCATATCAAAGAGTGGAGGAGGCAAATTATTCATTATTTCACCAGTATAATGAAAGCATAAGGGAGGTTTAAAAGGACGCTATCTGCAGCAGGAAACTGTCAAAGAACGTGGGAACACAGCCCTCCTGCATTTTTGTTTCAGCTCCGTTGATCAGAAGATTGAAAGGCCTGCTCTACCTACAGGGGTTCTCTGTTCAGGCCCCACAGTGCAATTATAATCCATCCTCACCTCCTTTAGAATGACAGGCCAAAAACAAAGCCTAGAGCTTTTATACGGCTTAGCATTCCTAAGAACCTGCCTCCCCCCCCAAAAAAAAACCCCTTCATTCCTTTTTTGTAAACTCCTAAGAATTAATTAAAATTGTTCTTATATAATATGGAGGGATAAAAACAGCTTTAAATTATCTAATACTTCTAAGGGGGGATTTTTTTTTCTTCTATACAAAACAGGGAAGGATCAGTCGCTATTAACTACCACATGGTAGGACAGCCAGTGCCTTTTGCCAATATGCTACCGGGAAGGACAGAGGACACAGTTTGCATAATTCTGTAGGATGTTACTTCTCTTCCTTTGTGCATTTCCCCTTGGTATTTTGCCACATTGGAAGTTTTTAGCAGCATAAATTCCCCATAAGGCCCTTTTCACCCAGACACTCTAACACTGATAAAATGGGTATTACATTTTATTATACATGTTGCAGGGCTTCAGGTGTGCTCTATGGGTGCCCTGCGATGTGTGTAATGAAATATAACACCCATTTTATCAGTGTTGGAGTGTCTGGGTGAAAAGGGCCTAAATTGTAAACCCTGGGAAATTCTAATGACTGAATCTCAAGTTTTCATGGGATACAGTAAGCTTGACCAATAAACGGTGGGAAACAATAAATAAAAGCAATGGTTACAAGTGTCAAACTGCTTACTCCAGAGTATTCCCAGGTACATCACCGGTATGATTCTGGAATAAGTAGTTTCCAGATTACAAGCAACGTCCATAAAATCCAGAAGCCCTAACTTTATTTTCTTATACACAGAGACCTAAACAGCCATCTACACTAAGGTTGTCCTGAGAATATCACAAGGGTGTTTGCTACACACTGTATGATTTCCCACTAATCCTTGACCATTTCCATGCCTAGTATTGAGTCTTCATGATGCACTGATTGAGCTTGTTGCCTCATCCAATGCAAACCAGTATAAAGCAGGCTAGAGTTAACTGTCAGGTGGCATTGCAAAGTGAGCATGCAGAGTGTTTTGGCAAGTAAATCTCACACACTATGCAGGTGACCTTTGAGGGTCTACACTTCCAGAAGCATATACAAGAATTTTGGAAAACTGAAGTGAATGAGATCATCAGTTTAGAGGACACAAGTCAAAATCAACTGTGAAAACATAAAACTAAATCATGACCAAGGCATAGCCATGAAACAAAAAAGTCTCAGGAAGTGCTGCTTCCGTCGAAAGCCAGACACTCTCTGAGATTCTCATGATGCAGAAACTTACTGGCTTTCACACTGTTTTGTTTTTGCCATTTTCTGTTATTTTTCACAAGTTGAACTGGGCTGTCAAAGGTCAGTTCAAAGCGTCCTGTGTGTCCCACGCGTCCCCCGTGAAGGTGGTGAAAAGTAGGGATGTGCGAACACAGTTCGGGCGTTTGGTGTTCGGCCTGAACTTGGTCAGTTCGAATGGCCGAACCGAATGCCCGAACTGAACGGCCGAAGCCCCTAACAGTTCGGGCGTGTTCGGAGGAGTTTGGACGCGTTCAGGTGGGAAAAACAGAGCTGGAAGGCCAAGGGAGGGGGGAGGGCAGCTGAGGAGCAGACTTCCTGGCACCAGAGGTGGAGAGAAGCTTGGACTAGCAGCCAGCCTGCCCAATCACCATCCCTCTTTTCCTCAGACCACTGGCTTCGCAGTCTGCGATTGGCCATGGGCTAGTCTGCAAGGAGCCAATGGGGCTTGTGGTAAGGCAGGTGCAGCAGGTAACAAAAGTCATTGCCCTTCCCCCTTCCAATTCCTTCTGAGCTAGTCACTGATCCTGTTAGCAGACGTTTTTAGAAGTCTCCTTCTCCCAGCAGTTTATGTTCCTCCCAATCCATTGCCATCCTCCTCCTATTTCACCCTTTTCAACACATTTACCTCCGTAGTTGCATTTATTTAGATTAGATTAGATAGATTTAGGTGTTATTTTTATTTTTTACCCCTACTCCTGTTCTTTCTCCCTACCCTCCATTGAATCCTTCCCTCCTCCCCCTAGATATTCCATCCGTGATTCCCTTCCCTTGTTTTTGGATTTATTTAGAGTAGCATTAGATTGATTTAGGTTTCATTTCAGTTTTGACCCCTTCCCTGTGTTCTTTGTTGTGAGCTGTCTGTGTCCCCCCCCCCTCTCTCTCTCTCTCTCTCTCTCTCTCTCTCTCTCTCTCTCGAGAGAGAGAGAGAGAGAGAGAGAGAGAGAGAGAGAGAGAGACAGAGACAGTGCATTATATATATATATAATGTGTGGATAGATAGATAGATAGATAGATAGATAGATAGATGTAGGAGTTACCTTAGTTATAGAGATAGTATGTAGTGATTCAGTTTTAATATTGTATATTGTGTTTGTAGGACTAGGCCTTTGTAGATATAATATTCCATTTAGTTGCATAGGTTTTAGGATAGTTAATAGCAGTTAGAGTTAGTGTAGTAGATATATATAATATTCAAATTCTGAATAAATAAATTTTAAAAAATATAAAATCTTCATATGCATTCTTTGGGTGGGAGAAATGGAGAAGGGAAGCAGGATAGGCCAGTCTGCTGGCTGTAAGGTGGGCAATGTGGCATGGGGCAGAGGTGGTAGGGGCTGTGCCAGTGGAGTGTCAGCAGGCATCAGCAGTAGCCCAAGCCCATCACCACATTCCAAACTGCACAGACCTGATTTTGGCAGTCAAGCTTCAGAGGCTCCCAGTAGTGGCACTAGGGGTGTGGTTCGGCGACACCTCCTGCCAGCGTCCTCAACTGCCACGCAGGGCACTGGAAGGCCTGCAGTACAGGAGGCTGCGACTGTCTCTGCTGTGGCTGCAGGAGCAGGTGCAGGTGATTCGTGGTCAGATGTTACTCCAGGGCCATCAATGTCCCCGACCCTCATTATTGAGGTGATCCCCAGCAGTTCAGGGCTGATGGATCCCACCCTGGCTGCTAGAGGCAGGGCCCGATCCCCGGGCAATGACAGCAGGGAGAGCAGCAGCAGCAGCAGCAGCAGCAGAAGCTATAGGGGGTACAGGGAGAGTGGCAGCAGCATGGTGGGCAGTCAATCACCCTCAGGGTCCCAGTACTCCCCTTTGTGGGACATCACTCTGATTGGGGACAGCGAGGCAGACACTAGTCCTGCGAAGAAAATGTCTGGTGCTGAGGCGATGGTTGTCCCTCTGAGAGCTGTGTTGCCACCATGTTCTTCCCCTCCCAGCAGCGCTGTCAGCGGAGTGTCTCCCGATGCAGGCCAGAAGGCAGGAGGGGGCAGAAAATCCTCCGCCTGGCTGCAATTTAAGTTGGTGTGGATGGATGATCCCAGGGAGGTGCAGTGCAGTTTGTGCCAGAAGGTGGTGAAGCATGGGCAGGTGCTCACCAACCTTAGCACAACTGCCATGGTGAGTCACCTGAAGGGATGCCAAAGTGCTGTGCTGCTAAGTGGGCAGGCAGGGGCAGCGGACACCAGTGGGTTCCCGACTGCAGCGGCCACTTGTCCTCCTCCATCAGTGGGCAAGTGTCCTGCTCTAACAGCTGCCTCTAGCAGCAGGAGCGGTATCGCTGCTAGGGTGGAGCAGGATCAGCAGCATCAGTCCACCATGGAGGAGCTGGGGTGGGGGCACCTCCCAAGTCCATCGGCAGCTGCAGGATGTGGAGCCACGCGCATGTTGGGGGAAATGATAGTGCTAGATGGGCAGCCCCTTCTCGGTTCTCATGGACATGGGGTTTAGGCACCTGACTGGCTTTCTGGCCCCCCAGTTTAAACTGCCCTGGCGCACCATCCTGAGTCGGCAGGTGATGCCAGCCCTGTACCAGGCTTTAAAGGAGCAGGTGAGGGAGCAACTGGCAAGGGTTGGGGGTGCCACTGTCCACTTCACCACAGACCTATGGTCGAGTAGGAACACGCAACACACCTACCTGGCAGTGACAGCACACTGGTGGTGGGACCCAGAGGCAACATTTGGCATTGGCAGTAGGGGTCCCAAAGCAGGATATAGGTAGGCCCTGCTTCAGGCAGAAGTAATGGATGGCCCCCACACGTCAAGGCAGTCCTGACCGCCATGGTGAGGGAGTGTGTCATGCCAGGTGCGCCCTTCACCAGGGGGTGCGTGGTGATGGACAGCGCGGCCAACATATTGAGAGCAGTCCATGAGGGGTCTTCAGCAGCATCCCTTGCGCCACACACATCCTTCACCTGGTGGTCAGGGATGCTCTGGGCTTGGGGGAGAAGGGGATTGGGGCAGGTCCACTTAGCTTCCTGCTTGAGCAGGGAAGGAAGCTGGCTGATTTCTGTAACTGGAGAATGAAGGGCAGCGACCTCATCTGGTAGAAGCAAGCTGAGCAAGGCTCCCCAGTCCACCAGCTGGTACAGGATGTGTCCACCAGGTGGAATTCCATGTTTCTGATGCTCGAGCAGCTTCTCGAACAGAAATCCACCTTGAATCAGATTCAACTGGTGATGGACAGTGGGGCACCTCCAGGGTATGATGGAGCGGGATGGGAGATCCTGGCTCATACAGTCTTCCTCCTCAGACCATTCCTGGCCATGATGGAGACCATCAGCTCCTCCACGGTGACCATCAGCCTGGTGACCCCTCTGGTCCAGAGTCTCCTCAGGAGGCTGGAGGCGATTTTCCAGGAGCAGGATTGTGGCCCTGAGGGCAAGAAGTTGGCGGATGAGGTGGTTGCCCTGGTGCAGAAGCTGAAGGCAGGGCTGAAGGCGCCGTTTGATGAGCTTCTGCAGTGGGAGGAATACGTTTTGGCAACCATGCTGGACCCCAGGGTCAAGGGCAGTGTGGCATGCCAGACAGCACTCCTTGGACACTGGAAGGGTGACCTGGTGGAGAGGGTCCAGAAGGCAGAGAGGACTCTTGAGAGTGTGCAGCAGTGGCAGCAGGATGCCCCTGGGGATGGTGGGAGTGGGAGCAGTCACCCCTTTCAGCCGGTGGGGTCTATCCCTGCCCCCAGTCCTAGCAGTAGCAGCACCAGAAGTAGGCTGAGCAGCAGCAACAGCACTATTGTGAGCAGCAGCTCGTATGTGCAGGACACTCTGGCAGGCATGGGCTCGTACACACCAGGGTAGGCAGCATGGCTGAGGGCAGTGGTGGAGGTGGTGCCCAGGCAGAGTTACTTGAGGGAGTACGACAGCGCCTCAGCAGCAGTGGAGAGCTGCCTGGAGGAGGAGCCGTGCATCGAACCCAGCAGCGATCCCTTGGCCCACTGGGCCAGCAAGACCAACATGTGGCCAGCCCTGTCCAAAGTGGCCAAGGGTCTCTTGTCCTTCCCACCAACCAGTGTCCCCAGTGAGCGGGTGTTCTCCATGGTAGGGGACATTTGCTCATCACACCGCCTGAGACTGGGGGCTAAGTTGGTGGAGCAGTTGCTTTTTATAAAGGTGAACCTTCCACTGCTGGGATTCCCTGAGCTGCCCCTGGACATGGATTGGTGGTGAAGTGGCACACGCCATCCCATGTGAGGGGCAGTCTTGGAACGGGTCTCCTCCTCAATCTGGGCTGCTGCTGCTGAGGTCCTGTCCCTCCCTCCCAATGTCCAGTGCCCGCCCTGCCTCTCTCTCTCTGACTAGACGGCCTCAGCCAGCCCAACTGACTGAACTCATGATGCAGGGTGGCATTGAGAATCTGTAAGCCTGCCAGCCGGCCTATGGCTAGACGATATCGGCCCACTTATCTGACTGGTTCTGTCTCTCTCTCTTGCTGCACAGTCTTCGTCAGCATATCTGAGTGCCCTGCCAAGGGCCCAGCCTGCCTTCCCTACTGCCTCTCATACTATGCTGCCTATATGCCCACCCGCCCAGGTTGCCAAGATAAAACCCTGCCTCAGTCTGTCTTCTGCTCATGCCACGCTGCCTGTCTGCCTGCCCGCCTAGGTTGCCAAGATCAAACCCTGCCTCAGCCAGCCTTCTGATACTCATGCCACACTGCCTGTCTGTCTGCCCACCCAGGTTGCCAAGATCAAACCCTGCCTCAGCCAGCCTTCCAGTGATCAAGCCATGCTGCCTGTCTGCCCACCCTGGTGACCAAGATCAATGCCTGCCTCAGTCTGCCTTTAGCTAATGCCACTCTGCCTGTCTGCCCGCTCGCCCAGGTGACCAAGATCAAACCCTGCCTCAATCTGCCTTCGGCTCATGCCACGCTGCCTGTGTAACCACCCATCCAGGTGCCAAGATCAAACCCTGCCTCATCCAGCCTTCTGATGCTCATGCCACGCTTCCTGTCTGCCCTCCCGCCCAGGTTGCCAAGATCGAACTCTGCCTCAGTTTTTCTTCCCATGCTCATACCAAAGTGCCTGTCTGCCCATCCTGTGGGGAAAGCTGAAGTCCTCCCCAGCCTGCCTGCCCCTCATGCCAAGGTGCCTGCTGCCTGCCTTGGCAACCTCGGGTGATGTGCCCCACTGGCCTGGTAATCCCACTGCTGCTGTCTGCTGGTCCATGGGAGCTCTGTCCTGGCAAATCTAAATGTGCCCACGCAATCCTGCTGCTGCCATCTGCTGCTGTATGGGAAAGTTCTTCCCTGGCAAATCCTACCATCCTGGATTCATGGGTGCTCCTCACAGGTAAATCCTGCTGCTGCTGCTGTCTCTGCTGTTCCATGGGTTCTGTGCCCAGTCAATTCAATGTCTGCTGCTGGTGATGCCAATGCTGCCTCTGCTGTCTGTGTCATGGGTTCTGCTACCAGGCAATCCGATGTCTGCAGCTGCTGCCAATGCTGCCTCTACTGTCTTTGCCATGGGTTCTGCTTTCGGGCAATCCAATGTCTGCTGATGCTGCCAATGTTGTCTCTGCTGTCTGGACCAAGGGTTCTGTGCCCCGGCAATCCAATAGCCACTTTTGCTGCTTCTGCTGTGCCACGGGTACTGTGCCCCAGCAATCTAATGTTTCCTTCTGGGCGGCCACGTGATTCACCACTGAGCAAGGCTTGACCAATTGGCAGAATAGCTTGTTCAGATCTGGAGAGTAGGATGCAAGCCTGCAATGCCTGGGCAAGTAGGGGTGCCATCCACCAAGCCCTGGCCAGACCTCTGTTGCTGCTCCACTGATGCCAGCCAGCCTGGAACACCAAGCCAAGCAGGGGTGCCAGCCACCAAGCCCTGGACAGGCCTCTGATGCTGCTCCACCAATGCCTGGCAGCCTGCATCACTCGACCAAATAGGCGTGCCAGCCACTCCATCCCAAGGACCCACCCTCAGGGTTTTGGGGCCTACGTTCCAGGCAGGAAGGGCTGTAATTTCACTTTGTTGTCTGTGAATGCCCCATCTAGGCCATCCAGCCTGCAATCCCCAGCCACTCCAGCCCTAGGACCCACCCTCAGGGTTCTGGGGACTACATTCCAGGCAGGGAGGACTGTCATTTCTCTTCATTGTCTGTGAATGCCCCACCAAGGCCAGCCAGTCTGCAACACCAGGCCAAGTAGGGGTGCCAGCCATCAAGTCCTGGCCGGGCCTCTGCTGCTACTCCACCTATGCCAACCAGCCTGCAATGTCCAGCCAAGCAGGGGTGCCAGCCACCAAGCCCTGGTCGGTTCTCTGCCGCTGCTCCTCCAGTGCCTGGCAGCCTGCATTGCCCGCCCATGATAGTGACTAGAACTGGAGAATCCAGCATAGAGTGAGAAGAATTGGAGGCTTGCCAGTCTGCAATGCCCTGCTGAGTAGGGGTACCAGACACCAAGTCCTGGCTGGGCCTCTGATACTGATCCACTGATGCCAGCCTGCAATGAATGGCCAAATAGGGGTGCCAGCCACCAAGCCATGGCCAGGCTTCTGCCGCCACTCCACCGATGCCAGCCTGAAATGCCCTGCCCCCTATGGGTGCCAGCCACCAAGCATCAAGCCTTCCTGACTTCTACTGGTGCTGCTGCTGGGTTTTACATGGCCAGACCTGGTGTCATGGGCACCTGCAGGGGCCAAACACTGAGCTTGCTTGCCTGGGAAGCCCAGGCTGCCAAGCACAAAGCCTTCCCAGTCTCTGCTGCTGCTTCTGGGTCTCAGATGGCCAACCCTGGTGCCACAGACACCCCCAGGGGCCAAGCGCTGAGCCTGCCTGCCCGGGCAACCCGGGGTGCTAAGCACCAAGCCTTTCTGGTCTCTGCTGCTGCTGCTGGATCTTGGATGGCCATCCCTTGTGCCACGGACAACCCCAGGGGCCAAGTGCCAAGCCTACCTGCCCGGGCAACCCAGGGTGCCAAGCGCCAAGCCTTCCCAGTCTCTGCTGCTGCTGATTTTGGGTCTCTGATCATCTGCTATGCCACCACAGGCACCCCTGGGGATCCCTGGAGTGCCCCAAGCCTCCCGGCAAGACCGAGCTTTCTGAACAATTGGGGGGGTCCAAACTCTGCCGGACCAAACCCACAAACCCGAACTAAGTTTTTAGCCCAAACGGCCGAATGGCCGAACATCCAAACTCCATCCTGTTCTCACATCCCTAGTGAAAAGTCCTGAATAATGACAAAATGCCCCCCAAAATGATGAAAAGTTCCATAAAGGGGAAAAAATGACATAAAAGACTGCAGAAGACCAGAATCACCAAGAAATATTGAATAGGGATGTGCGAACAGAACAGAGTTCAGATGTTTGGCCATTCGGCCGTTTGGGCTAAAAACTTAGTTTCAGTTCAGGGGTTCGGTCCAGCAGAGATCGGACCCCCCGTACGTTCAGTGGATTTCAGCACTACCAGGAGACTTGGGGAACTCCAGGGATTCCAGGGGTGCCTGTGGTGGCATGGCGGCTGTCGGAGACCAAACAGCAGCAGCGGCCAGGAATGTTTGGGGCTTGGCACCCCGGGTTGCCTGGGCAGGCAGGCTCAGTGCTTTGCCCCTGTGGGTGCCCATAGTGCCAGGGCTGGTCATCGGAGACCCAGGAGCAGCAGCAGCAGCAGAGACTGGGAAGGCTTGGTGCTTGGCACCCCAGGTTGCCCGTGCAGGCAAGCTTGGCGCTTGGCCCCTGTGGGTGCCTGTGGCACCAGGGCTGGCTGTCAGAGACCCAACGGCAGCAGCAGAGGCTGAGAAGGCTTAAGGCTTGGTGGCTGGCCTTGAAACCCTACTTGGATGGGCATTGCAGGCTGCCAGGCATCGGTGGAGCAGTGGTAGACATTGCCTGGTAGCAGAACCCATGGTACAGGAGCAGCAGCAGCAGCAGCAGCAGCAGACAGGCAGCATGGTATGAGCAGCAGAAGTCAGGCAGAGGCAGGGTTTGATCTTGGCAACCTGGGCGGGCAGACAGGCAGCGTGGCATGAGAGGCAGTAGGGAAGGCAGACTGGGACCTTGGAAGAGCACACAGATATGCTGGCGAAGACTGTGCAACAAGAGAGAGAGAGAGAGCTAGTCAGGTAGGTGGGCTGAGATTGTCTAGCCAGAGGCTGGGTGGCAGGTTTACAGATTCTCAGGGCTATCCAGCATCATGAGGTCAGTCAGATAGACTGGACAAGGCTGTCTAGTCAGAAGGAGAGAGAGAGAGAGGGTGGGCACCGGGCATTGGGGGCAAGGGACAGCACCTCAGCAGCAGCAGTTGAGATTGACTAGGAGCCCCATCCCAAGACTACCCCTGGCATGGGATGGTGTGTGCCACTGCAGCATCAATCCATGTCCATGGGCAGCTTGGGGAATCCCAGCAGCGGAAGGTTCACCTTTATGAAAAGCAACTGCTCTACTAACTTGGCCTTCAGTCTGAGGTGGTGTGGTGAGCAAATGTCCCCTGCCATAGAGAACATCCACACGCTGGGGACACTCATTGGTGGGCAGGCCAACAGACCCTTGGCAACTTTGGACAGGGCTGGCCACATGTACCTCCAAGAGCTGTGTCGCCACCATATTCTGCCCCTCCCATCAGGCTGTCAGTGGTGCAGCAGCAACAACCAGTTGAGGCCCAGAAGTGTCAGTGCACCATGGAGGAGCTTGGGTGGGGACAGCTGCCAAGTCCATCGGCAGCTGCAGGACGTGGAGGGCAGAGTGACTTTAAACTGAAAGCCACGCGCATGTTGGGGGAAATGATTGCACTTGATGAGCAGCCCTTCTCAGTGGTCGGTACATGGGGTTTAAGCATCTGAATGGCTTCCTGGACCCCCAGTTTAAACTGCCCTCGTGCAGCACCCTGAGTCGGCAGGTGGTTCCAGTCCTGTACCGGGCTTTAAAGGAGCGGGTGAGGGAGGAGATGGCAGGGGTGCCACCATCCACTTCACCACCAACCTGTGGTCAAGCAGAAACATGCTTCACACCTACCTGGGAGTGATGGTGCACTGGTGGCAGGGCCCCCCGGAGGCAGCATTTGGAAGTGGCAGGAGGGGTCTCGAAGCAGGGTATAGATAGGCCCTGCTTCAGGCGGACGTCATGGTCGATGCGGCCCCCACTGTCTCAGAATATCGAGGCATTCCTGAACACCATGGTGAGGGAGTGTGTCACGCCAGGTGTACCCTTAACCAAGGGGTACATAATGATGCACAATGCAGCCAACATATTGAGGGCAGTCCACGAAGGGGTTTCACCAGCATCCTTGCGCCTCACACACCCGTCACCTGGTTATCAGGGATGCTCTGGGCTTGGGGGATAAGGTGATTGGGGCAGGCACCCGTAGCTCCCTGATCGAGCAGGGGAGTAAGCTGGCTTGTTTCTTTAACCTCCTCTGGGTGAAGCAGGCAGAGCAAGGACCCCCAGTGTACCAGCTGGTGCAGGATGTGTCCACCCGGTGGAATTTGACCTTCCGGATGCTCAAGTGGCCTCTAGAGCCTTCCATCAGGTTCAACTGGTGACAGACAGTGGGGCATCTCCAGGGTATGATGGGGCGGAATGGGAGATCCTGGCTCACACCATCTTCATACTCAGACCATTTCTGGCTGTGACGGAGACCATCATCTCCTCCACGGCCACCATCAGCCACGTGACCCCTCTGGTCCAGAGTCTCCTTAGGAGACTGAAGAAAATTATTCAGGGGCAGGATTGTGGCCCACAGGGCAAGAAGCTGGTGACTGAAGTGGTTGCCCTAGTGCGGCAACTGAAGGCAGGGATGAAGGTGTGGTTTGATGAGCTCCTGCAGTGTGATAAATATGTGTTGGCAACTATGATGGACCCCAGGGTCAAGGGCAGCGTGGCATGCCAGACACCGCTCTATGGCCACTGGAAGGGTGACCTGGTGGAGAGGGTCCGTCAGGCAGAGAGAGGGATCTGGAGAGTGTGCGGCAGTGGCAGCAGGACACCCCTGGGGATGGTGGGAGTAGCCACCCCTTTCAGCCAGAGGGGTATATCCCTGCCCCCAACACTAGCAGTAGGAGACCCAGCAGCAGGCTGAGCAGCAGCAGCACCCCTATTGCTTCTGGATGATGTGTATGGACAGCCCTCCCTGCCTGTAACGAAGGCCCCAGAACTAGGGATGGGTGAACAGAACGCAGTTTGGATGTTTGGATGTACGGTCGTTCAGTCCAAAACCTGAGTTCGCGTTCAGCTGTTCAGTTCAGCGGAGTTCAATTTGACCAAACTTGGCCGAACAGCCGAAAATAGCACTATCGATACCAAAACTGAATTCAATTTTTTTTTTGGTATTGGTATCATTTAACCTTGGTCTCCACCCCTGGTGCCAGGAAGTCTGCTCCTTAGCTGCCTCCCACTTTTAGTCACGTTTCCCCTGCCTTTCAGTCACATTTTTCCTACCCACGAACTCATCCGAACTCATTCGAACTTTTCCGAACTGTTCGGCCATTTGAGCATTCGGTTGAGACATTGGGTTCAGACATCCAAACAGGCTGAGTTTGGCCCGAACTCCGAACTTCTGAACCACACACATCCCTACCCAGAACCCTGAGGGTGAGTCCTGAGACTGGAGTGACTGGCTGTTTCTTGATGCAGTGGAATGACAGCTCCCCATGAGCGGAATGATAGCCCCAGAACCCTGATGGTGGTTCCTGGGACAGGAGTGGCAGCTTCTGAATGAAGTGGAATGACATCCCTCCCTGCCTTGAATGTAGGCCCCAGAACCCTGACGGTGGGTCCTTGGGCAGGAGTGGCTGGCTGTTTCTTGATGTGGTGGAATGATGGCTCCCCACGAGCAGAATGATGGCCCCAAAACCCTGATGGGTCCTGGGTCAGGAGTGGCAGCTTCTGGATGAATTGGAATGACAGCTCTCCCTGCCTGGAACGTAGGTCCAAGAACCCTGAGGGTGAGTCCTGTGGCTGGAGTGGCTGGCTCTTTCTTTATGCTGTAGAATGATGACTCCACGTAAGTGGAATGATGGTCCCAGAACCCTGAAGATGGGTCCTGGGACAGGAGTGGCAGCTTCTGGATGACGTGGATGGACAGCTCCCTATGAGCAGAATGATGGCCCCAGAACCTTGACAGTGTGTCCTGGGACTAGAGTGGCAGCTTCTAGATGAAGTGAATGATGGCTCCCCAAGAGCGGAATGACAAGCCCAGAACCTGGAGGGTGGATTCAGGGACTAGAGTGGCAGCTTCTAGATGAAGTGGAATGATGGCTCCCTGTGAGCAGAATGACGGCCCCAGAACCCCGATGGTGGGTCCTGGGGCTGAAGTGGCAGCTTCTGGATGTAGTGGAATGACATCCCTTCCTCCATGGAACATAGGCCCCAGAACCATGATGGTGGGTCCTGGGGCGGACGTCAACCCTGCTTGACCCGGCATTGCAGGCTGGCTGACCTGGATGTGAGACATTTGCAAACAAGTGGAATGAGCGGAATGATGGCCCCTGAATCCTGATGGTGGATCCTGGGACTAGAGTGGCTGGCACCCCTGCTTGGCCAGGCATTGGAGGCTGACTGGCATCAGTGGAGCAGTGGCAGAGGCCCGGCCACAGGTTGAGTGACTGGCACCCCTGCTTGGACGGGCGTTGCAGGCTGGAAGGCATTGGTGGAGCAGTGGCAGAGGCCCGGCCAGGGCTTGAGAGGGTGGCACCTCTGCTTGGCCGGGAGTTGCAGGCTGGCTGGCATCGTACTCGACTGAGCTCCAGAAGCTCTATTGCAAATTGGGCAAGCCTTGCCTGGTGGTGAATCTCGTGGATACCCAGCCCCCGCCTTCCGGTGCACTCATCTAAGCTATGCCCTTCTACAAGAGGGAGGAGCAAATGGCTGACGTGCAGTACCAGCAGCAGCAGCAGACATTGTATTGCCAGGGCACAGTAACTGTAGCTGGCAACCCTGCTTGGCCAGGTGTTGCAGGCTGGCTGGCATTGGTGGAGCAGTGGCAGAGGCCCGGTCAGGAATCGGTGGCTGGAACCCCTGCTTGGCCAGACATTGCAGGCTTGCATCCTACTCTCAGGATCTGAACAAGCTATTCTGCCAATTGGTCAAGCCTTGCCCAGTGGTGAATCACGTGGCCACCCAGTAGCAGACATTGGATTGCCAGAGCACAGTTACCATGGCACAGCAGAGGAAGCAGAAGCGGGCATTGGCTGCCCGGGCACAGAACCCGTGGCAGAGACAGCAGAGGAGCATTGGCAGCAGCAGCAGCAGACATTGGATTGCATGGGAACAGAACCCGTGACACAGATTCCGAAGAGAACCCGAACAGAACCCATGACACAGACAGCAAGGCGGCATTGGCAGCAGCAGACATTGGATTGTCTGGTAGCATAGTCCATGGTACAGGCAGCATATGCGGCATTAGCAGCAGCAGTGGATATTGGATTGCCCAGGCACAGAACCCGTGGCACGGATAGCAGAGGCGGCATTCGCAGCAGTAGCGGATATTGGATTGCCTGGGCACAGAACCCATGGCACAGACAGCAGAGGCAGCACTGGCAGCATCAGAAGACATTGGATTGCCGGGGCACAGTACCTGTGGCACAGCAGAAGCGGACATTGGGTTGCCGTGGCACAGAGCCCATGGCACAGACAGCAGAGGTGGCATTGGCAGCAGCAGAAGACATCTGATTTCCAAGGCACAGAACCCATGGCACAGACACAGAGGTGGCATTGGCTGCAGCAGCGGACATTGGATTTCCCGGGCACAGAAACCATGGCACAGACAGCAGAGGCAGCATTGGCAGCAGCAGCGGACATTGGATTGCCCTGGCACAGAACTCATGGCACAGACAGCAGAGGCAGCATTGGCAGCAGCAGTTAGGGATGGGCGAACGTGGTTTGGAAGTTTGGAGTTTGGACCGAACTTGGTCTGTTCGGACAACCGAACCCAAATCCGAACACGAACTGACCGAACCAAACTAGATCCAAACGTCGAAATGACTGAACAGTTCGGTCAGTTCGGCTCGCGTTCAGGTGAGTTCGTGTGGCAAAAAAAGTGTCACTGGAAGGTCAAACGTGAGAGGGAGGGGGAGTAAGCTGAGGAGCAGACTTCCAGGCACCAGGGGTGGAGAGGCTTGGAGTAGCTGCCAGCCTGCCAAATCACCATCCCTTTTAGCCTCAGGCCACTGGTTTCGCAGTCTGTGATTGGCCATGGGCTAGGCTGCATGGAGCCAATGGGGCTTGGGGTGAGGTGGGCACAGCAAGAAACAAAACTGATTACCTCCCCCCTTCCCAACATCTTCTGAGCTAATCACTGTTCCTGAACAGCAGGCATTTCAGAAGGCTCCCTCTCCCAGCAGTTTTGTTCTCCTCAATCCATTGCTATCCTCCTCCTCCTATTTCACCCATCAAACCCATTTACCTTCATATTTTTCATTTATTTAGATTATATTAGATAGATTTAGCTGTTATTTTTATTTTTTACCCATCCCTGTGTTCTCTCTCTCACTACCCTCCATTGAATCCATTCCTTTCCCTTTCCCTCTTCCTCCATATTCCATCCCTCAATCCCTTCCTCTGTTTTTTTTATTTATTAGAGTAGTATTAGATTGATTTAGGTTTTATTTCAGTTTTTGTACCCTTCCCTGTGTTGTTGTGAGCTGTCTATGTCTCTCCCACCTCCATCCCTGTGTAATATTGTATATTTATATATAGAGAGAGATTATAGTAGTTAGGTAGGAGTTAGTTATTAGTTAGTTAAGTTAGCTTAGTTATATCTTATAGAGATCAGTGATTCAGTTTTAGAGTGTGTTTGTAGGACTAGGTGTTAGATATTCCATTATTTAGTTCCATTGGTTTTATAATAGTTAGATAGTTAATAGCATTTAGATTTATAATATACACATATATAATATTATATTTTAAAAAAATTAAAAATTGTTTTTATAAAATATTTGTGCATTCTTTTGGTGGGAGAAATGGAGAAGTGAGGTAGGAGAGGGTGAGCTGGTCTGCTGCCCGCAAGCCAGGCAATGAGGAACGTGGCAGAGCTGGCAGGGGCTGTGCCAGCAGAGTGCCAGCAGGCAGAAGCAGCAGCCCATCACCACGCCCCAAGCTGTGAAGGCCTGATTGTGGGTCTTCCTCTCCCAGCACTAGTGACAGTAGTGCTCCCAGTGGCACTAGGGGCCAGGGGATTAGGCGTCGCCTCCTGGAAGCATCCTCCATTGCCACTCAGGGCACTGTAATGTCTGCATTGCAGGCGGCTGAGGCTGTCTCATCTTCAGCTGCAGGTGCAGGCGACTCAGTGCCTGAAGCTCCTCAGGGATCACCATTGTCCCCTGACTCCGCCATAATTATAGAGGCAATCCCTCAAAGCAGTCCAGGGCTGATGGATCTCACCCTGGCTGCTAGAGGCAGGACCTGATCCCCGGACAATGGAAGAAGGGAGCGTAGCAGCAGCAGCAGCAGCAGTAACAGCAGCTATAAGGGGCAGGGGGAGAGTGCTGCTCAGAGTGGGAGCAGCATGGGGAGTCCAGCAGTCTCCGTCACTCTGTTTGGGGATGGGGACAGCGATGCAAAGATTTCTGTGGAGGCAGTCTCTGTATTTGGTGCTGCTGAGATGGTGGCTGTCCCTCAACGAGCTGTGTCGCCAGTGCCACCATGGCCTGCCCCTCCCAGGAGTGCATCACCCGGTGCAGGCCAGCAAGCAGGAGGGGCTAAAAAATCATGGGTCTGGGAGTGTTTTAAGGTGCTGGCAGATGATCCGTGGGAGGTGCAGTGCACTTTGTCCAATAAGGTGGTGAAGCGTGGGCAGGTGCTCACCAACCTGGGGACAAGACAACCACCATGTCGAGGCACCAGATCATGCCACAGTGCTGCACTGCTAAGCGGGGAGGCAGGGTCAGTGGATCGTAGCGGGTTCCGGACCCAAGCGGATAGTCACCCAACTCCTTCATTGGGCAACTGTCCTGCTCCAGCAGCTGCGTCTAGCAGCAGGAGCAGTATCGCTGTGAGGGGGGAGCAGCAGCCTCGCCAGCAGCATCAGCCCACAATGGAGGAGCTGGGAGTGGGGCAGCTGCCAAGGCCATCGGCAGCTGGAGGGCGGCGTGGCTTTCAAGAGAAAGCCACGTGCCTGTTGGGTGAGATGATCACTGTCGATAGCCAGCCCTGCTCCATTGTCGGGGACACTGGGTTTAAGCGGCTGATGGACCCACAATTTAAGCTGCCATCCCGCACCACCCTGAGTCGTACGGTGGTGCCAGTCCTGTACGGGCCATTGAAGGAGTGGGTGAAGGAGCAGCTGGCAGGG